>CAUYUJ010012225.1:133178-193178 GCA_963575745.1 Prorocentrum cordatum | reverse complement strand
ACTTTTCGAGCCAGATCGCTCCATGAGGGTCCTGGGCGACGAAGCCCGGTGTACAAAATCGCATCGCCCCGATCTCAGGGTGCGCCGCCTCCCACGCAGCAGAGCGGCGCCAGCCCTGCCGCCGCCCAAACCCATCGGCGCCACCAGCGAAGCGTCGCCGGCCCCGGCCGGGCCGGCGCCGCCAGCCAACAACACCAAACCGTAAAACCATTACTTGAGCAGGGACCGACCGTCCCGGCACTCCTATAGTCATACCACGAAATGTTCCTAGAACCCAAAAATGTTCCAAAAACAAAAACAATGTTCCTAGAACATAAGCAAAATGTGTTTTTCGTGGAAACCACAAAATGTTCTTAGAACATTGTTTGGTAGGGCTATAGGCGAGCCAGGACGCTTCGCCACTGCTTGAATTACGTTATATGGCTTTAAAGGTTTGCTGCCTCCCCCACGGGATCCCTGTAAGGATATATGGATGTACGTGTTCTACGGGTGGTCTTCCAAGCCTTTCGCCCGATGGCGCGGTATTCCTTCAAATCGTGCCCGCAAGTTCGAGCAGCACCGTCGCTGGCAGAGCCTGTGCTGCATTGGCGACGTCGATGCTCAGAGGGCGTTGCAGGCCCCCCGGCCGGGCCAGCGCCGCCCGCCCCGCGCCCTGGGCCCGCCCAGGCCATCGCGACAGCCCCGCGCCGGGCTCCACGCGCTCAGCCCCACTCCCGCGGGGGAGGGGGCGGTGGGCGGGGCAGGAGGAGGAGGAGGAGGAGGAGGAGGAGGAGGAGGAGCAGGAGGAGGAGGAGGAGGAGGAGGAGGAGGAGGAGGAGGAGGATCGAGGAGGAGGAGGAGGAGCAGGAGGAGGAGGAGCCGCGGAGGCTCTGATATCCGGGCGTCCCCGTTTTGCTCACACTGGGCGTGCCCTCTGCGGCCAGCCCCGCGGCCCACCCCTGGCGCTTGTCGCCCCCCCCCCGTCGCCCCTCCTGGCCCTCGCCCCGCTCCCGCTCGGCCCTCCTCGCCCCGCTTTTCGCCGCCCCCCCCCCGTCGCCCCTCCTGGCCCTCGCCCCGCTCCCGCTCGGCCCTCCTGCCCCTGGCCCTTCCTCGCCTTGCCTCCCGCGCAGCCGTCCGCCGCCGCGCTTCGGGGCCCCCCCGGACCATCACGGATCGATCCGGCCCGGAAATGCCGCACACTGATAGGGGTCCAGGACTTTGGCCAAGTTCTCCTCTAAGATGCTTCAATTGTCTCGCAGAGTCGGATCTCGGGGGGCAGTGGGGGGACGATCGAGGATCGAAGTGCTGAGAGGAGAGACAAGAACCACCGCCACTGATAACCCCTCGTGTCGCGACGGTCTTTGCGTTGGCCTCGGGCACCGCGCGGATCGCTCAACCTTGATCGATCACGGCTTTTCGTCAGCGCAGATCGTCCGTCACCAGCCGATTCCGGCCCGCCGGCCGCTCTCAGTCTTGAACGTCCGCGCGGGGGTTGCCGCCGCACCGACGCGGCGCGAGCCTACGGCAGGGCGGATCGGGCGTCTCGCCCGAAACGTCCTGAAGGTCCCCAGCCGCTGCACGCATGGGAGGCGGGTGGTGTTCACAATGTGGGCCTCACACTCGCGCCACGCGCATTCGCCTTTGAAAATCCCCACGGGTACACGAACCGACAGCGAGTGGCTTTCAACACGTGGCTCTGGCCCTGGCGTTGCGCACGTTCGCTGTTCTTGCCGACACCTGCACGGACGGAGAGCGGGTGGTGTTTACCATGTGGCTGTCGCGTTGGACCGCGGACAATCAATCCCACCAGCCCTCTGGGCGCAGGTGGTCTAGAGCGTTTCCTTTTCCAACCTCCTGCCTTTCCCTGCTCGGGAAGTTTACCTCCCCCCCCTCCATGCGTTTGGATGGGGGGGCCCGACCCATAGCAGCGTCCAAGATGGCCCAAGATGGCTCCAAGAAGGGCCTCAGAGAGCGCAAGATGGCCTCCAAGATGGCACAAGATAACGTTAGGTGGGTCAAGATGGCCTCCGACACACGTCCAAGAGGCCTCAAGACGGCCCCAAGACGGTTCCAAGTGCTATCCGAAGCCTCCGAGGACCCCCCCAAGAGGCCAAGATCCTTCAACAACCTGAGGGAAAGCTCGGCTGGCGCCTTCGTTCGAAGCGGGAAGCACGACGGCAGACGCACTGCCATGTGGCGGATTCTGGTAGGTCGACTTTTGCTTCCGCCGGCTTCCGCCTGCGCAGCCGCCGCCGTTTTATTTCCGCCGCTTTCCGCCGGCTTTCCGCCGCGGAAGAGATGGCAATTCCTTCGATCCTCGAAGGCAAGGCCCTTTTTTGGAACGCCCTATGTGGGCATCCTGGGACGGGCCAACACAACCCCCAACACCACCTGGGCAGAGCACCGGCCGAACCACGCACGGAACTGGGAGGGCTGGCGAAGACAAACACTTCGTTTCTCCACTGTCGCCGCGGTTGCCCTGTCCAGACAATCCACGGCGACCGTTGGGCGTTGGCTCGCCTTGTGGCTTGCCGGCGGACAACCCGTTGTTGAGGGTCTGGGCCGAGCAGTGCGGGTTTGCCTTGTCCAAACAGGGGCCCGTTCCTTGCTCAGGGGCTGCGGCTGCCGCACGGGCTTGCCTTATCCAGGCAGGGGCCCGTTCCTTATCCAGCCACTGTGGCGGAAGTGGGTTTGCCTTGCCCAGGCAGGGACCCGCTCCCCATCGGGGAGCCACGAGCGTTGCCGCTTGGGTCTGCCTCTATCAAGGCACAGACCCGTTCCTTCTCCAAGAGCTGCGGCGGAACTGGGTCTACCTTTCCCAGGCAGGGACCCGCTCCCTGCCGGGGAGCCGAACGGGAGGCGCGGGCGCCTGGTGCACGAGGACTGTTCGTCCTTGGCCTTGCTCCCCGCCGGGGAGCCGAGTGAAGGCTCGAGCACGCCCTTCGGGCGCGACGCGCGAGCGGCGGCCGCACGGCGGCGGCACCACGGAGGAAGGCCGAGAGGCCGCACGCCCGCCACTGCAGGCTGAAGGCGGATAAGCAGGGCAGGCGAGGTCCAGGGGCCCGCTCCCCGCGAATGTCCCTTCCCAGCAACCCAACATTCAGGGAGTATGGACACTGCCAAAAAAACCTCCCGGCCTGTTTTTGCACACCGTGCCGAGGTCGGTATCCGGGCCAGAACTCGGGTCTGCGGCGGCCACGCGGGGCGATCCGAGATCACCCAGAACGCCCTCGGCGAGGCGCAGCTGTTGCAAGGCATCCCGAGAATGGAACGCCGCCGACAACCTACGAAAACGTCAGAAAACCTCCCGTCGTGACTTTTCCACACCGCACGGAGGTGGGGGCCATGATCCTCCAGTCGAGCTGCTGCAGTAAGGAACGCTAGATGACCGAGACCCCTGTTCTGGCGCCAGAAGCGCCCGGGTGCACGAGGAGGGCCAGAGGAACAACCTCGGAATGACCGTACAGTGGGGGCCCGACCGCAAGACACCTTCCACAAGAAACCCAACCCTGAGACCCCAGGACGGCTATCGTTTCTTGGTGAGGGAGCGCCACGCTTTCCGTAGCAAAATCATCGAAACCCAAGAAACCCAGGGCACCCTGGAGGCAAGCAGGGTGCTTCTTGGCACGGGCCCCCACTGTAAGGAGCAGCCAGCCCCTCCCGAGCCCCTCGCGGCCCTTCCTGCAGCGCCTTCCAAGCCTTTTTTAGACATCTGGAAATTATTCGGCAACATGCTTCCTCTCCACTGGTTGTCGTCCACAAGGCTAGTGGAACAACCTCGGAAGGACCCTGAGGAGCAGCCAGCACCTTCCGAGCCCCACGCGGCCCTTCCTGCAGCGCCTTGCCCGTGCCGCCTGGGCTCTCTCCCCTTCCCCGCGCCCGGGCGCTCGAGAGGGCCGCCCGCCGAGCTCTACGATCGCCCTCGGCGCGCGCGGCCGCGGGCCGCAAACATCTCGGCAGGGCGGCCTCGGGGCGAGCCCGGTTCCGGCGGCGACGGCCCCCAGGAGGCAGGCCGCCCTCCCCCAGGGGGCAGGCCGCGCCCCCCCCCCCCCCCAGGGCGGCCTCGAGGCAAGCCCGGTTCCGGCGGCGACGACCCCCAGGAGGCCGCCCCCCCCTGGGGGCGAGGAGCACCAAAGACGGATCCCTCCTGCTGCTCCTGCCGCTCCTGCCGCTCCTGCCGCTCCTGCTGTTCCTGCTGCCGCTCCTGCTGCATGCTGCTCCTGCTCCGCCTCCGCCTCCTCGTCCTCCCCCTCCCCCCCTCGTCCCCCTTCCCCCTCCCCTCGACCCCCTCTCCCTTCCCCGCTCCAGTCTCCTACCCCTCTCCCCCCCCCCCCCCCCGTTTCCTCCCCCCCCCCTTCCCCCCCGCGCCTCTGCACGGTCTTCTGCATCCACCCCGTGGCGTCGACGAGGCCGCCGTCGAGGGCGAAGCCCTTGTCGTCCACGATCGAGGCCTGGGCCTCGGCCTCCGCCACGGCCCGCCGCAGCGAGTCCTGCGCGGGCGCGGGGGGGGCTGCAAGCAGGGGCCTCCCCGCGGTGAGGGAGGGAGGAAGGGAAGGGAGGAAGGGAAGGGAGGAAGGGAAGGGAGGAAGGGAGAGGAAGGGAGAGGAAGGGAGAGGAAGGGAGAGGAAGGGAGAGGAAGGGAGAGGAAGGGAGAGGAAGGGAGAGGAAGGGAGAGGAAGGGAGAGGAAGGGAAGTGGAGGAGGAGGAGGAGGAGGAGGAGGAGGAGGAGGAGGAGGAGAGGAGCCAGGAGGAGTGAGGGATGGAGGGGCGCGTGGGCATTCGTGCACGAGCACAGCTCTGCGCGAATCTGCGCTCCGTCCTCTGGCGCACGATGCTGCAGGCGCCGGCTCCTCGAAGCCCCCTGGCGACGCCTCGCGCTTGTCTTCTTGGAGCGCTCTTGGACGGTCTGGGACCCCCCTGGAGCGCCTCTGGGACCGGCCTGAGCGATTCGGCCCCGTGGTGGCGCCGTAAAGGGGCGATTTTGTGCACACGAGGCCCTGTGAACCATTCTCGCACGCGCTTCCACTGGCCCTGTAGGAGAGACTAGGGCCGACACGTGTTGCGAGGTGAATATGTGCTGCCGCCAGGCGCCCTCGATCAGGTTGGGCCCCATGTTCGCTTTCCACATCTCGCTGAGCAGCGGGAGCGTCAGGACAGAGGGCGGTAGGAGTCCAGGGACCCCGATCTCCAGGCGTCGCCAACAAAGCTCCGTGAGCCGCTAGCCTCAGGCGTCTGTGAGAGAATGGGGAAGACTGTTGTCGGTGTTGCCAATGGTCACGGGCGTCGTGTTCAAGAAGCCGGGTCGGCGCTCGCCGCTGCCAGAAGACGAAATCGAAGGTGGGGGCGGCATATTAAATTATGTCCGCGGCTGGGGCACCCAGGCCTCAGCGCCAGAAACCAGGGCCGCAGGCAGAATTTAACACGCCACCCTTGTGATTAAGTATCGTCCTCGTTTCCCCGAGGGCTTAGAGGCCGCCACCCGATAGGTCTTTCCCTCGCTCCTGGAGCTGTCGTGGAGCACTCTCGGGCCCTGCCAAGGCTCTCATCAGCGCCTGTTGGGCAGTCTTGGGGCGTCTCGGGTGGATCGGGGAGCTGCCTTGAGCTCTCTCTGCGCGACGTGCGGAGAATCCGAAAAGCGTTGAAAAACCTTTCGCTTAATCATTGATCCCGGCCTCCTCGGGCATTCTGCTTGGTGCCCCTGGGCTGTCCTGGGGTGTCTCCTGGGGGCATTCTTGGAGGCCTCTGGTGCGCTCGCCGGCCGTCTCGGAGTCGTCTTCGACCAGCGTGGAGGCCGCGGGCACCATTTGCTGCGGCGCCCTCGCGTTAGATCTCGCCCGCGCCTCGCCGATAGAAACACACACAGTCTGTGTGTGTGTGTTGTGTGTGTTGTGTTGTGTTGTGTTGTGTTGTGTTGTGTTGTGTTGTGTTGTGTTGTGGTGTGTGTGTGTGTGTGTGTGTTGTTTTCCACGGTGTGTGTTTTCCCACAGTGTGTGTGTTTTTCCACAGTGTGTTTTTTTTCCCACTGGAGCCGCCCCGGAGCGAGTTGCACCCCTTTGATCCGCAGGCCCTTTTCCTTTTTAGCACGCACGTATGCCTGCAGTGTAGATAAGAAGACCAGGGCTGACCAGTTGTCTTACGTCCACGACAACTTACTCGCCTGCACGGGTGAAGGTCGCTTGCTGCTAGCCTGCTCGACTGACAGCTTTCTTCCCGATGTTAATGTTTACATGTTGCAGCATATTTGATGCCATGCTTGCCTTTCTACCACTCTGCTTGCCTCCTACCATTCACCAAGCAGCGCCAACAGCTGTTGCCACTGCCCCCCCGCCTCGCTCGCGCTGGTCAGACAGTTGTAGCTGTCAAGGGCTGAGCCGAGGACTGCGCACACGAAAAAGTCTGAGATCGTACGCTGTGTTGAGGCGCGTATCTTGCTGGAAGGCTTCCTGATGCCCAGGGGTTCGGAAGTAGGCAGACGACACTGCGAAGCATGCCCCCGGAATACGCTCAAGGACAATGCCCCGAAACGTGGGCGGCCATTCCGACCAGAACCGCTCCAAAGAGGGAGCGGATGAACAAACGCATGATAATTAGGGGACGAAGAGAAGTATAAAACAAACTTTTCCGCCGTCGGGGACGCCTGCCCCCTCAGAGGCGGCTGCAAAGTTTATACCCTACGGCGTCAGGTAGGAATATAACTTTCCAGCTGGGGGGGGCAAGCGTCCCCGACGGCGGAAAAGACTATGTTACACCGTTCTTCGCCCGCTGAGCCTGGTTGCCCGATGATTCCTCGGTGGCCAGCGCGGTCCCAGAGCTCTCTAGGGGATCTTCCCTCGGAAGCCTCTTGCAGGCTTTGGGGGGTATCTTGGGCCTCTCGGGGGGTTCCTGGGGGCCTCTCGGGGCCTGATTTGGGCCTCCTGAGGGCCTCCTGGGACTTCTGGGCGGCCTCTTGCCTGCTGCTGGTCTCGGGGGTCATCATTGGGCGAAGGGCGCGAACTGTCAGTTCGAGTTCCCCCTCGTAAGGCCATCTTGGTGCAGTCTTGGGCCGTGTTGGGGGCCGTTTTGAGGCGATATTGGGGGCCTCATGGGCCTTCTTGGGGCGTCGGGAGCCTGAAAAGGTGAGAACGTCCAATCCTTTGAATCCTTTTACAAAATCGCTCAGGTTGGCCAATTGGGCCCCTCTTGGGGGACCGCCGCTTGGGGTCCGCGTGGGCAGTGTTAGATGGGCCCCTGTTGGGCCGTCTGCAGGCCTTGTGGGCGACCTCTTGGGCCGTCTAGAGAATCTCGGCCATCTCGGATTTTCTTGGGATGTCTTGTGGCCTCCTTGGGCCGTCTGGGAGCGCCCAAGGGTGGCCAGGAAACGCGCCGGGCCTGCCGGGCCGATTTTAAAGCACTTGATCGCCCAGCCTTCCCGCACACGGTGTCCCCCGCCTTCGAAGAGATAGATAACGTTCGACTCCAACTTCGCCTCCTGCATCGTGTTGAGCAACAGAGCCCACTGCCACAGCCCGCCCTTCTCGCACGCGCTGATCCCAGCGTTGTAGGAGAGACTAGGGCTGACCCGTGGACTCCGTCCACGACGCCTTTCTGGAATGGCTTTCGGAGGAACGGCGGAGATTTTGCCGAAAACCTACGAGCACGGCGGCGACCGCGGCGGCGGCAGCGAGACCACGCCTTCGTGTCAGAGCTCTCGCAGCGCTCCAGCAGCTGGGCCGTCGCGAGGCCGCCGTCGTACCCGTCGTAGTCGGCAGCGTTGTCGTGGTGGTGATGGTGGTCGTCGTCGTCGTGAGTTGTGGGCACCCGAAGAAGGCCGGCGACGTCGGTAAGACTGACCCGTGGACTCCGCCCACGAAACCTGCACGAACTGGCATTTGATTATGGGGCCCGACCTCACACTCTGCTCATGCTATTGCGTGCTGCTGCTTGCTGCCGCTTTTGTGTTTATTTTCCGTCGACGTGGCGGGCCGAGGAATGGTCTTGGGGGGCGTTCTCTCAGCCGACCGCGGGACCCTGGAGAATGGCCTCCGAGGTTAAGGAGTATTTTCCGTGGGCGTCGTTGATCCACGAACGATCCGGGCGAGACGTCTGTGCCCCATCTGGAGCCTGGGGGGAAACCTTCAGAGTTGGTACTGGCATTCCATGGACGTGGCGAGCCGACGATCGTCCTGGGCGAGGGTTAATTGCTCCGCCCCGGGGCGTCGGAAAATACACCTCCAAGTCTGGGTTTATTTTCCGTGAGTGTGGCCGCGCCCGAGGTCATGCATTGGGAGTGTGAGACGGAACACCGCAGAAACGAAACCAAGAACTCCAGAGTAAGCGCCAACGCGCAGGTTGACGAAAGACGTCTCTCCAGAACCCTGTTGCCCACCTGGGACCTCGGAGAATAAAACCTCGAGCGTGGTGTTTATTTTCCGTCGACGTGGCGGGCCGAGGGATGGTCTTGGGGGGCGATTTTTGGGTCGACCGCGGGACCATGGAGAAAAGCCTCCGAGGTTACGGAGTATTTTCCGTGGGCGTCGTTGATCCACGAACGATCCGGGCGAGCCGTCTGTGCCCCATCTGGAGCCTGGGGGGAAAACTTCGAAGTAGGTACTGGCAGTCCGTGGACGTGGCGAGTCGACGAACGTCCTGGGCGAGGGTTGATTGCTCCGCCCCAGGGCGTCGGAAAACAAACCTCCAAGTCTGGATTTCTTTTCCGCGGGTGTGGCCACGCCCCGGGGCTTCTGCTCCGCCTTGTTGTAAGAACGTGTTGGAGCCCTGTTGGGCCGTCTGGCGGCCTCCTTGGAGCCTCGCCGTCTGGCGCCGTCCTGGGCGGCTCCGGGGACGTCTGGCGCCGCCTTGGGCGGCTCCGGGGCCGTCCTCGGCCCGCCTCGGGGCTCTCGAGGGGTCGTCCTTGGCCCGCCTTGGGGCTGTCGTGGGAGCCTCTGGGGCCGTCCTGGGCGCCTCTGGGAGCCGTCCCGGGGCCGCCTCGGGCCGTCCTGGGGCCCTCCCGGGGGGCCTCCTGGGCCCTCTCGTGACGATCTCGGGAGACAGCGTTGTCGTCCTGGGCGCTCGGAAGACGAAAAGCGCGGGCATTGCCAAAATGAGTGTTTCCTTCCGGATTTTGGAGATTTTTCCTCGTTCAGGCTCTCTCGGGGTTCTTCTTGGAGCCCACTTGGAGGAACTTGGGCGCCTCTTGGGCCGTCTGGAGGCCATCTTGGAAATCTTCGAGCGCTCTTGGACCATCCCGGAGGCCCTCTTGGACCGTCTTGGGGCGTTTTAGGGCCCTCTCGGGGAGTTCCGATAGGATCTCGGAGCGCTCTTGGGCCTTCCTGGAAGCGCGCCGAGGCCGTCTTGGGGACTCTCTTGGAGGCCCCCTGGGCAACATGGGCTCGATTTCGGACGCCCGCGGTGCCGTGGTGGGCGTCTTGGGGCGGGCGGGAGGAGCACCACCAGAAACGTCAAAAACCCTCGAGAATATCAATAGTTTTGCGGCCTCAGGGCCCTCGGGGGGGTCCCCTGGGAGCTCCGTGGAAGCTCGTGGGGGCCCTCCGAGCCCGTCCTGGGGCCCTCTCGGGCTCGCTGGGGAGCTCCCGGGAGACTCTCGAGGCCTCCGTCGGGGCCCTCATGGGCCGTCCCGGGGCTGTGCCGGGCCGGGATCCAGCGTCACCCCACGGGCGGGGCCCCCGGGCGCCGCCGCGGGTGACCATCGCTCGCCCCTCTCGCAGGCGCAAATGCCCGGTATTGTAGTATAGGCTAGTGTGTACCCATGCTTGCTGCCACTGGCGGCGGGGGTTGCCGAACCCACTCTTCTGGGGCTCTCCTGGGGCTCTCTTGGGCCGTCGGGCGGCTGTCTTGGGCGTTTTCGAGCGCTCGGGGCCCGTCTCGAGGCCCTCTTGGACCGTCTTCTGCCGTCTTCGGGCCATCTTGGGGGCCTCCAGGGGCGGCTCGGAGCAGTCTGAAGCCATCTTGGAAGCGCGCTGGGGCCCCCCCAAGACGCCGCTGGGCGCGGGCCAACCATTCTGCCGCGAGAGGCCTTCTTGTGGCAGGACGCACCCGACCCTGTGGCCCGAAGGCCTCAAGAGGGCCGGAAGAGCGCCTCCAGGGGGCCCCAAGAGGGCCCCAAACCGCATATACTTAATATCCTTCTTGGGCCCTCCTGGCTCTCTCTTGGGGCCGCAATGGGCGCCTGAGGAGCCGTCCTGGCGCAATCTTGAGCCGTCTTGGGGCAATCTTGAGGGCCTGTGTGGCCGTCTTGGACGCGTCGAAGACGAAAAGCACAGGAACTCCCGAAATGCACGTTTTCCTAAGGATTGGGACGACTTTCCTTGTTCGGGCTCTCCTGGGGCTCTCTCTCTCTGGAGCCCACTTGGAGCATTTTGGGGGCCTCTTGGGCCGTCGGGCGGCTGACTTGGGCGTCTTCGAGCGCTCAGGGCCCGGCTCGGAGGCCCTCTTGGACCGTCTTTGGCCGTCTTCAAGCCATCTTGGGGGCCTCCGGGGGCGGCTCGGAGCACTCTGAAGCCATCTTGGAAGCGCGCCGGGGCCCTGGGGCCGCGCCGGTGGCCGCCAGACGGGGTCGGTCCGCTGCCACTGCTCGACGCTTCGGCGAGCGGTGAACGCTGCATTGCAGGAGAGATGACGTCGGGCTCCAGTTTCGTATCCCACATCTCGCTCAGCCGCGCCAGCGCCCGCTGCCACTGCTCGCCCTTCTCGCGAGCGCTGAACCCAGCACCGGGCAGCGGGCAGCAGCACGCGCAAAGCAGGATTGTCATCAGCCGCACCCAGCAGCACCAGCAGCCAGCAGCAGCACGCAGCAGCGTGCGCGGGAAGCGAACTTCGGGCCACGTGATGATGTCAGCTTTGTGCAGAATTCGTGGACGCCGTCCACGGGTCGGCCCTACTCTTACTACATTGCAGGCATACGCGCGTGCGAAAAGGGCCTGCGGATCCAAACCCTGGAAAGCACTCCAGGGCGCCTCGAGGCGAGCTCGAGGACGAAATTCAATGCGCCCTCTTCGCCAGAGGACGAGATGTCGTGCGAGCGTGCCGTGTTAAATCTTGTCCGCGCCCCACGGGGCTGAGCGCTGAGGCCCCGGCCCTGGCGCGGACAACATTTAACACGATGCCCAAGCGTTAAATCTTCTTCTCTGGCACAAACGGACGCGCCGAGTCGCCCGATTCTCGGAATCCGAAGGCTCCAGCGACAGTCCGGAGAGGCCAAAATAATGCATTTCCCTTCAGTTTTAGTTTTCTAAAGATGTCACCCTTCCAGCTTTTTTCAGGCTCCAGCCGCCGACGATGCCCGCAGGGAGCCCCGGAATGGCTCCAGAGGGCCCCAGACACCCTAAAGGATAGCTCCAAGACGCCCCAGGAGCCTCCCGACGCCGCCTACGACGGCTCCGACCCGGGCCCATGGAGGCCCACCAAGGCGGCCACAGTGCGCGGCATAACAGCCCGAGGGCGAAATTTGACGCGGGGTCTGGGCCCGAGGACGAGACTTAACGTGAGGGTCCCGCGCCCCCCGGGCTTGAGGACAACACATTTCATGCGAGGGTGGCGTGTTACATTTTGTCCGCTTCTCCCGGGTCCATCGCTGAGGCCTCCGGCCTGCCGCGGACAGATTTAACACACTGCCCAGGCGTTAAATTTTGCTCTCAAGCTCTCCACGGCTCCAGGAGTGTCCCGGCGGAGAAGGACTGGAGATGCGCTTTTCGGAAATATCCCCCCCCCCTGCCTTGCTGAAAGAGGACGTAGTCCACGAGTCAGCCCATGATGCTGGCCCCCGGGGGCGGGGCGACCGCCGAGATTGAGGCCCTGCACGCGAGAAGTGGGAAGCCAACGTGGCGCCTAACGTAATTGAATGCGCCTGGCGGCACTCCCCTTCCTCCCGCGAGTGGACGTAGTCCACGGGTCAGCCCTAGTCAGCTACAATGCTGGGATCAGTGTGCAACCCATAGAGCCCGACGATCACGAGGGCGACGATGAGGACGCAAGATGCCTCCAAGGCGGTTCAAGATGCACCCAAGACGGCCTAAGATGGCCTCAAGATAGCCCAAGACGGCCCAAGAGCACCCCAGGATGCTTCAAGACGGCCTAGGAAGCCTCCAAGAGGACCGCCAGGAAGGCCCGAAGAGGCCCAGGTCATTGATTTCCGAAAGGCTTTGAAAGACTTGTGCATTTGCTTCAGTTCGGCCTTCCGACGGCCCAAGACGGTCCAAAATGGCCCCAAGATCGCCCAAGAGGCCTTCAAGATGGCCCCATGACGGCCCAAGAAGGCCTCCAAGACGGCCAACATGGTCGAAGACGGCCAAGAGTGCCCTAAGCTTGCCCAAAGAAAGCCCAAGATGGCCTCAAGATGTCTTCAAGACGGCCCAGGATGCACCTAAGACGGCCTAAGATGGTCTCGAGACGACGACCCAAGACAGCCCAAGAGCACCCCGGAACGCCTCCAAGAAGACTATACCGCTGATCCCCAGATCTCTCCCGGGGTGCGTTTTGAACAGATATTCGAAGCGAACCCAGCGGTGGCGACGAAGGCCTCCAAGGAGACTCAAACAGGCGAAGACAGGGAAAGTGTAGCGGTATTGCTACCCCAGACAGCAGGTTCTGCTTTTCGATACGTGGCCCCTGGAACTACGGACCCACTCCCTGGGACCGGCTCCTTCCTGAGTCGTGTTTGACGGTCCCGAATCTTGACGAAGGCTCCCAGGAAGGCCGACCACGGCGGAGGGAGGCTTGCACACGGCGGGCTCGGCGGCGGCCGAGCTCAAGAGCGAAGCCTCCGCCCGAGCTCGAGGGGCGCCTGCGCCCTGCAGCGCCCTCGAGGCCGCGGGCTCCCGAGGCCACGCCCGCGGGCGGGTCGAGATGGCCGCCGGCCGCGCGGAGGCCGGCTCCTCCACCCCTCCGACGCAGACGGCGGCCAAGTGGGCGACGGCGGCGGCGAAGGCGGCGGCGAGGGCGACGACGACTTTTGCCGTCCACGCGCTGGAGAAGTCCGGGACCTCGCTCCTCCTCCTGGGGAGCCGCCGCTGGCCGGCCGACCCTGCGGGCGCGGAGGTCCTCGGCAGCCTTGGCCGAACTCGCGGCTATCCCTGCGGCCCGCGCCGCTTCGTCCGCGGCTCCCACCTGGCGATGTGGAGCGGGGCGACGGCACAACCTCCTCCTCCCCTCCTCCTCCATTCCGCCTCCTCCTCCTCCTCCTCCTCCCCTTTCTCCTTCCTTCTCCTCCTCCCCTCCTCTACCCCGTCTCCTTAGAACATCTAAGCACTCCTCCCTGCCGCACCCCCAGACGTCTCGGTAGGGTGGGCCGGGCGTTTCGCTTGAAACTTTCTCACCGTGTATCATCCACGAGCCTGAAATGTGCAAGTGTTTCACCGGAGGGCGGGTGATTTTCAAAATGTGGCTCTCGCCTGAGCGCCACGCGCATTCGTCTGATGTTAGCCAACGTGGACCCCAAACAATAGTTTCTTGCAGTTCATGCGGTGCAACCTATGTGGTGCAATGTATGCGATGCAACATATGTAATGCAATCTGCGCGGTGCAATCTATGCGGTGCAATCCACTTTGACCGTCTTGAAGCTGTCCTCTCTACTGCTCGTGCAAACATCCCACCCTCCCACCCGCAACTTGGTCGCAAGACTTCTTAAGACAAGATCGTGACGGTAGGTACCACATGGCACTTGGCCACGACACCGACGCCGACGACGACAGCGACAACGACGACGACGGCGCCGCAGACACCGACTACGACGACACCGCCGACGTCGACGTCGACGAAGACGACGACGACGCCGACGCCGACGACGACGACGAAGACGACGACGACGTCGCCAACGGAGACGACGACGAGGGAGGAGAAAAAACGACGACGGCGACAACGACGACAGCGACGATGGAGGAGGGAAGACGACGACGACGCGAACGACGAAGAAGGAGGAAGGACGGCGACGCCGACGACGACAACGACGAGGGAGGAGGGAAGACGACGACGACAACGACGACGAAGACGACGACGACGAAATAGGAGGGACGACGACGAGACGCCGACGACGGACGACGACGACGACGAGGGAGGAGGATAACCATGAGGGAGGAGTGAAGACCACGACGACGACGACGACGACGACGACGACGACGACGACGACGGCGACGAAATAGGAGGGACAACGACGAGACGCCGACGAAGACGACGAGGGAGGAAGGACGACCACGGCGACAACGACGACGGAAGCGACGACGACGCCAAGACGACGACGACGACGAGGAAAGACAGAAGACGACGACGGCGACGACGACGACGACGAGGGAGGAGGGAGGACGACGACGACGACAACGACGCAAGAGCGCGCGCGCACGCTTTTGTTGAAAACCCGTGTTGCGAAACCTTGTGTTTTTGTAGGTTTTTTGGACACACGATTTTGGAATCCTTCCGAAACCGAAGGTTTTTGAAGGATTTCAACATACGCGCGGGACTTCGCGCGCGTCTGCACTTCGTCCAATTTGTTGCAGAGGATTCTCGCGACGGCACACGCGCAAGGGCGTTCGACAGATTTCGACATGCGCGCGCGAAGCCCGTTTGGTAGCATTCTGTGAAAATCTTGAAAAACGCATGGTTTTCTTAAGATTTCGCAAGATCTCGCGCGTAAGTTTTTTTAGCGAATCAGTGTTGCGAAACCCTGTGTTTTTGTATGTTTTTGGAAAATTCAATTTTGAAATCTCTCCGGAACCGAAGGTTTTCGAAGGATTTTGGCATGCGCGCGCCACGACGCGCGTGTGCGCACTTTGTTTTTTTTTTTTGCAAGGGATTCGCGAAAAAGTCCCATGTTAGAGAAAAAAGTCACCGCATAGCGAGAAACAAAAGAATCTATATCGGGTTGGTGTTTAATTAAGGACGCCAGATCGGGACAAAATTGCGTCAGGGGGCTGGGGTCGGGCCAGGGCAGGGGGTGTGTTGCATCCCCCAGAGGATACCAGGTCGGGACAGAATTGTGCCAGATTGCTGGGGGCCAGGCCCGGCAGGAGGGTCGTTGTTTGTTTAAGAGGACACCAGATCGGGGCAGAATTGTGTCGGGGGACTTGGGCCACACACCTGGGGCTGGTTTATTTCATTAAGAGAACACCATATCGGGGCAAAATGTGGACCGGGGCCAGGCCGGCCTGGAGACGTGTTGTTTGTTTCAAAAAACACCACATCGGGACAAAATTGTGTCGGGGGCCGCGGGGCCACGCCTGGCAAAGGTGAGTTGTTCTTTGATTAAAAGGAGACCAGATCGGGACAAAATTGTGTCAGGGGGCCGGGCGCAGGCCAACCGGGGAATGTGTGTTTGCGCAAGACGACACCAAATCAAGGCAGAACTGTGTCAGGGGACCGGGGCCCGGCCAGGCAGGGGCGAGTTGGTGTTTGAACAATAAAATCCCAGATCGGGACATTATATTGTCCCAGGGAACCGAACCCAGCCTGCCCCAGGGATGTGTTGTTTGTCTAGAATGGACACCAGATCGGGGAGGAATTGCGCCGGGGGGCTGGGGCCAGGCCACGCGACTAAATTGCCTAACGCGCGCAAGGCCGCGGGTCAGCGGCTCACGACAGCGTCCAGGGAAGACGATGCAGTCCAGGTGCCAAGGCAGCCCCTGAACGGGCATGCAGGTGCGTCCAACAGCCTGAGGTAGGCACCGAGACCACCAAACGCAGCCAAAATGGCGCGAGAACGTTCCAACGTCCAAGAATGAACAAGGAACGGGCGCAGACGCCAGCCCAGCCTGTCGGGTAACACCGATGTCGGAATGGTAAGTCCAACGAGGATCCCGACGGCAGCAGCGAACCGCGGCCTCAGCGTCAAGGTGTATCCATGTGCCAACAGACAATCACACCAGGACGGACGGCCCAAACCCAATGGGAGGACGGGCGCCGCATGCGCGCTCCCGTCGAAACGCGGCGTGTGCACGGCACAGAGACAGTGCAGTTTAAAGTGGCGAACGCACAAGCGGAACGAGACTGTGTATACCCAGGCAAGTCCCACAAAGCCTCTGATCCAAGAACGCGGTAGGAAGCCGTCCAGCAATGACGTCCAGAGGGCACCGATCCATAGAGCCTGCAGGGTACTACAGGCCGACTGGGGACAGGTAACAGCTGACGAGCAGGCGGCGAGCCAGTCGCAACGTAAAAGGCGCATCCAGGGAGTGATGACTAGACAGAACAACCACACCTGAGATGCGTCAGCACGGATCCGACGAATGGAAGGTAAGGAAGGGCACGATGCACTGTAGACCCCTGGGAGTGTGTACATCAACGATAACCCAGCGTTGCCCATCCGAGTCGTATAGCACAAAGGGACGAGGACGCCTTGTACCCAAGACGTGTCCCACAGAGCCAACGGATCCAGGGTGACGGCGGAAGGCCGTCCTTCTTTTGTAAGGTCCAGGGTGACGGCGGAAGCCGATCGTTCGGTTAGAAGGTCCAGGGAGAAGCCAGTGGGCGGTGGTCCACTGACAAGCCAGGAAGGCCTGGCGGTGAGACAGCTACAGTAGGGCCTGGGGCCGCGAGTCCACTGCGGAGAGGCGGTGGACGGTATTGCCGAAGCGCACACCTGGATCCAAAGGCAGGAGGTGCGCGCGACGGGCGTAGGGCGGCAGAGCGCCGCGATTAGGGGCCAGCGGCGCGGCCTGGGCAGCGTCCGTACGATTCAGGAAGTGAAACATGGCGGGGACAGAGGAGCCGAGTGACAGGAGGGCGTAGGCCACCGGTGGAGAAGGCAGTGATGCCAGTGGCAAGTGGTTTGCAGGATGCGTGGCGTCACGCGCGGAGCAGACGGCATTACCGAGCGACACCCCAAGGCGACTGGTGAGAGAGGGTGCCGCTCAGGGGAGGGGGGGAGCTGGGCCGCCCCAGTTTGAGGGAAAGGGCGGCGGAGGGCCGCGGTGGTGTGCCGTGGAGCGCAGGCGGTGGGGCGGGCACTGGGGGCCGGTGAGGGCGGGGAGGTAGTTCAGTCTTTCCAGCGGATCCTCTTTTCATCTCGATCACCCCGATCATCAGGGTACCCTCCACCGCGCTTGCCACCCGCCTGCCAGTGATCCTCACGCCGTCCGTCGAGCCACTCGCCCTGCCAACTGCTCCAGGAGTCCCAGGAACTTGTCGCACGGTCGCGCCAGCCCGTGTGGCGATAGCCGCCCTTGCTCCAGTCGTCTGCCTGGGAGTGCCGCAGGTAGTTGGCTCGTATCTTGTTCCAGTCGATACCATAGCTCAGTCTCCTGCCCATCTCGTAGGCGTCGTACCCGCAGTCCTTCCAGGCCGCTAGGAAGTTGATGATATCCGCGGGCGTGTGTAATTTCGGGTCGGACTTGGGTGTCCTCCCTCCAGGGGGCAGAGTACGCTGCGTGTTCGCTGTCCACAGTGCGCAAAAGACTGCTCCCAGCTGCGACTGAAGCCTGGATATGCAACTGGCTGGTGTCTCGTCGGGACGCTCGAGCTCGACGGTGCCCAGCCTGACTTTGTACATTGGGCCGCCTCCATCAGGGCAGGACAGCGCGTTGAGTGCGTCCTGCTCCGAAGAGCCAGTGTGGCGAGAGTAGTAGGGCCTCCGCTCAGGGGGCGTCGGGGTGGGCGCGGGAGGGCGCTCGTACCGCGAGGTGCCACCGTCGCTGTCCCTCTCGTGCCTCGCGGGGTTTCGAGCTGGGGTCCTCCCGCGATCGGCGTAGGGCGTGCCCTCTGTGACTGAAGTCGTAGAATCCTCGCGGCTGGTGTCGGAGCTGTCCGCCGACGGGCTACGCTGTGGGCCATCTCCGCCTGCGCGATTCTCGTCACCCTCCTGGGCCGCCTCAGTAGGCGTGAGAGGACGGGCGGGTCCATCCTCTCCGTAGTCGGGCTCCATCTTGTCAAGGGGGAGGCCGTCTTCCGCGCCTTCACCGCGGTCGTCGTCGGGCGGGTCATGGTGGCCCATGCGCGAGTCGTCCGCAGAACCCTGAGACCTGTCTGTGTCGGCCGCCATGGGAGTATCTGGCCTGTCGTCACCACCAGAACACGCACCAGATGGAAGGGACCCTGCCAGGGAGGTGATCTCAGGAGCCGCGCCAGCGCTGCCTGCGTGGCTGGGTCCAGGGGGATTGCTTGCTCCGACCTTGGTGAATTGGTCCTGGGCTTTGGCGTCCTCGCCAAGCCACGGGAGGGAATCCACGATGTCCACAGGCGCCTCGAACCCGATCTGGCTGCTGAGCGAGGGAAGGGCTGGAAGTTCATCTGGATACAGCGGCCTGAAGTCGCGATCCAGGATGTGGTCCAGGGTGGCCGGGCCAATGTTCCAAATCGGGACCAGACAGCGCCGGCAGCACCAAGTAGCGTTCCATTGGCGTCCCCACCAGGCCAGGGCACGCTTATCGATGGGGGGCAGTCCATGTTGCTCGGGAACTCCTGTCTTCAGCCGGCTTCCATATGAAGCACCCCAGCGGCGGAGAGCCGGGGTCCCAGACCAGGAGCGGGGCCCCCTGGGGGCAGGTGTCGCACCGCGCGGAGTAGGTCCGCGTTTGAGCGGCTTTGATGCCGAAGCGGTCGTCCCGGATCCGGAGGACCGGAATGGTGGTATTGGCACGCTCGGGGATCTTCATGCCCGTCGGTTCCATGAGGAGGTCGTCTAACTGCCTCGTGTCCGCCAGGGGGCTGCAGCCGTAGCCGAGCGGAAGGAGTCCCAGGGAAGGGAGGACGCTCGCTCTGTCGTTGCAGGTCCCTGATAACTGCTGCTCATATTCCCTGATTTTGTCGGTGGGCTTCGCTCCGGCAGGCGTAGGGAAGCCGTTGTCCTCGAAGTGCCGTATCCAGCAGCCAGCGCAGTTCCAGCCCATGTTGGCGCCTTTGATGTACTCCTGGGGTCTATTCTGAGCGACCATCTGGCGCGTGCTGTCGGAGATCCAGGTACCGTCAGCGGCAGTCAGGTAGTCTTTCCCGCAACTGTCGCACGCGTATCTGTTGTTTTTCTTTTCGAGCACGAGCCTTTCGTCGGGGATGAACGGAGGGTCCAGTCTGGTGCCCGGTGCCGGTGCCGGTGGTGGAGGGGCATTGAGGTCGGTCTGGGACAAGGCAAGTCCGCCGCCGATGTAGGAAAGGCCCGCAACCCTGTCGTCGGAACCGAGGGAGGCGTCGGAACCAGCCAGTGCGACGTGTAGTGCACACACTGAGCAGTCGCGTGTGTCCAGGGTGGTCAGGGTTGCTGCCGGGACGACCCGCTCGAGTACGATCATCGGGGCTTGCAGCTGGAAGTCCTGTCTGTCCATCTCGCTCCAGGTCTGCGGGCAGTCGGCTTCCTGCGCAGCCGGGTGGTGATGGGCCAACGCCACGAGCTTGGAGATGTGTGGTAGGACTGCCTCGATGCGACTGTGCAGGTCGGCCAAGTCTTCCAGGGTGAGGCTCCAGGTGCTGGCGAACCTTTTTCGGAAGTCCTGGTGGACCTCTTGCCAGGGTACGCAGAACCCCAGAATGGCTTCGATGACGTCCCCGGCCTGCTCCGCGTGAGAGAAAGGCCATAGAAACACTCGCGGCTCACGGAGCATCAGCATCATGACCACCAGAAGCGAGCGGGCCTTGCAGGAATCCATGGGCTGGCCGTCAGTGTCTACGAGTCCCTGACGGAATTCTTCCATCGAGGAGCCGCACCCTCTGATGATGTCTCCCAACCCGGTCATTCCAGGGTGCTTCCGGTGCCTGCAGCAGTCCTTGGTAGCGGAGCTCCAAGCCTTGGGGACCTGACGGAAGAGCCCTTTGGGAGTACACTGGCGGCGCTTCCACAGTGTTGCACGCCTGCCGCTGGCGTGAGGCAACGGGGGAAGGGAGTCGTCGGGAATGGCGTAGTCCGCATCCCTCCAGGGGGTGCCTAGGCCGAGCGACCAGACCATTGCTGCCCATAGCGCGTTGTAGACTAGATGGGTCGCGTCGAGCCCGAGGGACATGTCAAACAGGAACCCCAGATGCGACCAAGCCTTGCGGTCGAGCATGCCCGGCTGCCGCGGTGCGTTGGCCAACGTGAATTCGTGAGGGCGCAGCCCGGACATGAGGTAGACGAGCACGTGGAAGGCCGGTGTCGAGAGGATATCGTGGAGCCCTCCCGAGATTAGCTTGCCAAGGGTGTCCCAGTCGTAGTTCTCTTCCAGGGGTGCATTGAACCGGTCGGCGAAGCAGGTGGCCTGGGCATCGCGCGCTTTTTTCCTGGCGACGTCCAGCTCGTTCTGTCCTTTTTCCCCCTTTGCGACGCTGCCCCATGCAGGGGGCGAGGGAATCCATGCGGCGAGGTCCTGGAGTGGGTCGAAGCTGTCGTCAATGTCTAGGGAGAGCCTGCGGCCCACGGGGGCGCTGCCACGAAAGTGGACCCAGAGGCGAGTCAGTCTCCCGTACTCTGAGAGCACGCGAAGCTGCGACCATGTGGCGTTGCCGAACATGCGACCGTCTCCCAAGATCAGGATCTTCCGCTTGGCCCTGGTGATTGCCACGTTCAGGCGCTTGGCGTCGTCGACGAAACCCCAGTTGTAGCTGCCGTTGCTCCGGGTAGTTAACACAATTACGATGTCCGCCTCGCCTCCCTGGCTGGAGTCGATTGTCGTGAGTTTGAGAGTCCCAGTGCTCATGTACTCGCCCGCCACCTGACGTAGTCCAGGGAAGCTAGAGCTGATGGCAGTGTTAGCATTGTCGTCTTCCCGGAACACGTTCTGCCAGCGGTGAGTGTCCACCCTGTGGCCTTGGGAGAGATGTCCAGGGCCAGGAGTATCGTGACTGCCGCGTCCAGGACCGTCTTTCCCCTTGCCAGGCTGCCTTTTGGCGCCACCTCTGGCATTGCGCAGAGCGCCGGTGAGGTGACGAGGACCCTGCGGCCATCCGTCCATGAGAATGGCCGTCTGGAGCTGGTAGCCGACCACGATTCTGACAGTGGTGCCCTTGCGGAGCTCTGGTAGCAGGGCGCGCACGATATCCACGGCTTGGGCCGCCTCCGGAAGGTTGGCGCAGCCAGGATGTAGCTCGGAGGAGACCTCCCAGGAGGGTGTGTGCACCATTAGGAAGCGGTGCTTGTCTGGGCCCAGCGGCGGGTCCAGGGGCTCACGGGTGGCGCGGAGGTCACTTTCGTCGGACCCGGTGAGAGTAGCCAACCTTGCCAGTCGTCCAGGTTCCCACGCGCGAATGTCTCTCCAGGGGATGCCCTCGACTATTGGCCGCTCTATGGGCGGGTCCAGGATGCCAGTCTTCATGCCTTTTCCGTAATAGGCTGCGTTCGGGAACGCGAGCAGCTGCGGATGCATCCGATAGCAGATTGAAAGGTGGACTACTGAAGACTCCTGGCAGCGGAGTGCGTGGAACATCCTGTCGAAGATGCTGATGCAGAGCCCTAGTTCGTTCGCCAGTTTGGAGAGCACTGTGGGGGGCAGCTGGTTGGGGTCTCCGACGAGGACCACGGTCCCTCCGCTGTTGATCAGATTAACCATGGACATGAGCGCATGCAGCTCAGTGGCTTGTCCGGCCTCGTCGATGACTAGGAGAACGATTTGTGGGCTGTCCTTTTGACCAAGTGCCTCTGACGCCTCGTGCGTGGACATGATTATCCTGGCCTGACGTAGCAAGCTAGCCTTGTAGGGCTTGAACCCCTGGCTCTTGTCCCCGTCCTGGAAGGGGAAGTCGCCGTGGGCGTTTTTGTAGTGACCCTCCGGAGTAAGGTCAACGAGTGCCTCGTTGACTCGGTCCTTCCTTGCCAGGCGCACGAACTTGTCGGGGAAGCCCGTGTCATGGTCGAGGCGCAGCTGACGTTGTGCCTCGATCATTGCCAGAGCTGGTTGGTCGACCGCCGTGTTGGACCCTGCTGCCAAAGCGACCGCGTGTCCAGGACGTGGGCAGGAACCCCACGTGTTCAGGCAGGCAACTGAGAAGGTGGTCTTGCCAGTTCCAGGGGGTCCGCGCACAAGAATGGCATGGTGGTTCAGGGTTGCACGCAGGGCACTGGTCGCATCGCCGTTCGGCCTGCGCTTGTCGATAATCCTGTGGAGCGTGTCCACGCTGGGAGTGGGACGCACTCTCTGAAAGACGGAGCCAGTGGTATCTGAGATTTCGTCGTCAGAGAACGCCTTTGAGCCTTGGGGGAGAGGCGGCGCCTGCAGCAGCGTGCCGTCTTCGACTGCTTGCAAGTGATCGGCGTCTGGGACACTCCGCTCAAGGGTGGCCTCCGCCCTGGCTCTAAGGCTCAGCCCCAGGGAACGCATGCGCCCCAAGTCGTTGGCCAAGGTTCGATCCGACCGAGGGGCGTGAACAAAGACAAGAAGGTACGCCAGCGGTGAAAGCTGGTGGCCGAACAGATCCGCTGGGTCTTGGCGCAGGTGGTAGATCTGCTCCAGTGCCGAGCATTGCCGCCAGTACTGGATGTCGGAAGGGGCTTCATCTACACGATGCCAGGGGGGATCGTCGCTAGGGGGGCGTCTCGCCTTGGTTTCATCTTCGTGAAACTGCCCGTTCTTCGCGTGGTTGTAGACGGCAATGCACCAGTTTGATGGGTGCCTGTCGGAAGGGCTGAGACCTAGCGCTTGAGCACCCCTGGGATGGATATGACCGCCCAGCGCGGGAGGCCACCAAACTGAGACGTCCGCGATCTTGTCTACCGTTGGGCCCGTGACTGAAATGTAAAGCCACCTGCTCTCTTTGTCACGTTCCAGGGGTCTGGTCGCGATCTTGCACATTTTGGGCCACTCCAACAACAGGAACTCCCTACCAGTGGAAAGGCGCATGGCGTTTCGCAGCCGAAAGGTGTCCAGGTCCTCCAGGCGCGTGTTGGCATCGATCTTGGTGACGCGAACTCCGATGGCACAGTTACCCCTTCTGGCTAAATCCTCTCGCGTGGAGTCTCTGCCGTCGTCTACCGTCTCGACCGAGGCTTGGCTTTCGACCCAGGCGATCCTCCTTAACGTTTGCCCTCGGTCCTGGAGGGAGTAGGGCCATTGTGAGGGGAGTCGGACGGCATTGATTAGTTCCCCGAGCGCTGCCTTGGGGTGGACTCTAGAGTGCGGGGAGTCCAGCGGAACCGAGTAAAGGTTGGCGACATCTGAGGCTGCCTGCGTGGCCAGTGAATCTTCCAGGGCAGCTGGACTTGTCGGAGACAGAGCTTCAATCTCCGTCTCACTGCCCTCGGCCAGCTGGACTGTTCGCTGCTGGCAGGGTGGGCCCCAGGCAGGAGGAGGGTGAGACGGCGGGGGCGGAGGGGGGGGTAACCCAGAGGAGCCTGCGGCCTGTCCAGGTGAGGGGGGTAGCCAGATGGACGATTTCGCCCGCATCCTGTTCCCGTCGCCGTCCTCGGGCTGTCTAAGGCCCTCCTTTGCGGCGCCCAGCCTGTCCATCATGTGCGAACGAACCTTCTCCGGATCCACCCTGGTGCCTCCTGGGCAGTTGTATGTCGACGGATCGTCCCAGAGGGGGTAGGTAATGGGCACGTGCAGCGCATCCTCGGGGATTGCGATGCCAGGTAGCGAGCGCACCCCGTCGCGGGTAACCAAGGGCTGGACTGGTTTCCAGCCGCGCCAGGCCAACCGCGTGACAGACACCTGGTGGGTAGCGTCGTAGGGGTTCCCTCCGCACATGCACCAAAGATTCCCAGGAGTGGTGAAGGTGTTCGGGTCTGGCCACCCGTCCTTGTACCGTGCCACCGACATGTCGTAGTGCTTCGCACTTAGGATGTGTTCAGTGTCGTCGACGGGCTCCTGGCAGATCTCGCACCAGTGTCGCCAACCGCCGTGAAAGTAGACCCAACGCATCCAGGGACAGAAGCGGGCCAGGAAGACGCGCGTGCCCGCGCGCATTGGCGGCCCTTCGTCACTGTACGGTAGGCAGGAGGGCCAGCGGCGGAGGGGGCCCTGGTTGTTTCTGGTCATTGTCCAGGGTGGGAACCTGTCCAGGATGGCAGCGGAAGGCTGCTCTTCTTGTGATGGCAGTGACGCTGCGACCCGTCAGGACCTTAGTGTGTCGCGGCGGGGGGCGATCAGAGAGGGAGGAGGGGGGGGGATTTTCGAGGGCATCAACGAACAGCGCAACTTGGTCCAAGTCACAGAGGTCGATGTCCGCGGCAGGAAACAGGGGAGGGGGGGCAGCTGAGAGCCCTCCCAGAAAACCCAGGAAGTGACGGCTAGATCGCCGGCGCGACGGAGGGCATCGGCCCAGAAGACACCTAGTGTGGCAAGACGGCCAGCTGCTTTGTTGAGGCGACGACGCACGGCCTGCCATGTAAGTGTCCACCCGGCATCGCTGGCTTGCCGAAGGGCGAAGTCCATCCGCTGTGCCAGGTGGAGCCGGCGATAGCGGCCCGTGCCAGCTCCGTACCGGATGGCGGCAAGATTGTCGCCGACCACTCGGGCACCTCGGAGGGTGGTGTCAAGGTGGGGGAGCAGGGCGAGCCCCGCTCTGCACCCAGACGCCTCCGCTGTCTGTGCATTGTCGCAGCCCGGGAGGGCAACAACGGCAACCGCGACGACGCGCGGGTAGCCGCGATGCGGGTCGTGCTTCCAGAGGACAGCTGCCGCCCCGGAGACCTTGACGTCTCCCCCAATCCGGCGCGCCCCCCCGTCGAAAGTGAGCTCGAAGGGCCATTGAGCTGCGTCGGCGGCGGGGAGCGGGGAGTCTCTGACGGTGACCTCCTCGCCAGCTTCCATGTCCCTGCTGGCCCTGAGTACCAGGGTGTGTAGGTCGCAGAGTCGGCAGTAGCTCTTGGTCCAGAGGGCACTGGGGGACCTGTCTGTCCTGGGGCAGGGGAACCAGCCCAACCCGGGCGGCATCCAACTTGCTCTGGTGTCGCCCGTTTGGAGAACGGCGAGCCGGTCCCCACTCCGTACGGTCCTGGTCGTGACAGGAAGGCGCCGGATTACCCCATCCAGCGCGTGGGGCTTGTCTGCCGAGATGTGGACCAGCGGCCCCCTGAATGCGCAGCAGGCGCGGGCCTTGCGGATTGCAAAGTTGGCAGGGGAGCAGCATGGGGGCCCAGACTGCAGTTTCATCAGCCGCTGCGGCAGGGGCCTGTCCCTCTTGTATGTCTTCTTCCTCATCATTATCTTCCTGGAGGTCGGTGTCTGGAACGGAGATCCCCTGGGCAATGATTCTGGCGGCTTCGACGGCTCCGAGGGGGGCACAGTCCAGGTTCACACAGTATCTGAAGGAGATCTGATGTAGAAGGCGGCAGACAAGTCTCTGGTGCTGCCCCCTGGAGCATATCGCAGTGGGAAGGTCTCTGGGGTGGTCGGGGCCTTTGGTCTTTTCCCAGGCGAGGGCGGCGGCGGGGCACCAGCCCCACACGTGCTCAGTAGTGGCTTCTCCCAGGCCGCAAAGAGGGCAGGCTCCGTAAAGACCTTGTCGCATGGGAACAGTAATGTGCCCAAGTTGCCCTCTTTTTTCCGCGGCAAGTGGACGCAAGTCCTCGGGCAGAGCGTCGTCGTCCAGGAGGGGCCAGAGGGACGCCTCTCTGGTCCAGGGCCCGAGGCAAGGGTCGCACCAGGCCTGGCCACGATCCCGTTGTCCAGCGGTGAGCCAGACCCTGTTGGCCCTCCTGCCGCAGCCGCACTGGTGGGGGATCCTGTCAGCGACGCTTCGTCTACGCGCGGATCTGGGTAATCCGTTGGCCAGGACGCGAAGGACGTGGTGCGCCTCGGTGAAGGAGGCGCAGTGCCCGAGAAGGGACCATTCCGCACCGTCTGTTTGTGCCCACCTACGCTCGTGGCTGGCTGTGGAGAACCAGGAGCTCACCACGTGCCCGTGGAGCTGCGTCCAGGCCGCAACGTAAACTACGCGCCCGAAGTAGCGGGCCCGTCGCCTAGGGGGCTCTCTCAAGGCGCGATTGAAGAGGTCAGCGGCCCTGGCGTCGGTCAGCACCTTGCAGCCGGGCCTGCGTGGCTCATCCCGAGGGGCGAAATCTCGCGCCCATTTCACGAGCTTGTTCCACCTTCTCCCCGCCTTATGTCTCGCCTGTAGGGGACCCCACAGGTCGTCGAGGGCGCGCGCCCTGGCCGCGATCGCACGAAAGGTAGCAACCGGGCATTTTGGGCAGCCAGGGACTTGGAAGCGGATGCCCAGACCAGTGAGGATGTTGTCGGGGATCCAGGAGGCAGAGGCGAGACCAAGGGCTACCCGTAGGTGTGCTCTGAGTGCCCTTTCTTGCACAGTGTCAGGGAGGGAGCGCGATGAGGTAGGTATTCCAGGCGAGGGCAGTTTTAATGGGAGACATGCTTGCTAGGTGGAGGGAGGGACATGGCCCGGCCCCGAAGCTTGGGGAGAGGTTTGCCCCAGGTGCCAGAGACGAGGGCGTCGAGTTGTCCCTTTGTCATCCTCCCCCTGTGCGGTAGACCTTCCCCTTCGGCAGCCCTAGATACGACGCAGGCGCCGAGATTGGGCCACTGGGGACGGACGGCGGATGAGCCGAAGGGGGTGAAGTCCATAGCGCGTCTCCACCAATCGTGGTTGCTGGCGGGGACCAGAGCCGTTTTAAATTTGCACCTGCATGGGCAGGTCCAGGGAAAACACTGCGCCGCAATACTGGCGCCTGCAGCGCACCTGATCATCCCCAGGAGGAGCCCGGCAGGCAGGCCTGTAACAGTTGTGGTGGTGCCGTCATCGCTGGGGTCCACTGGGGCCTTGTCCAGGTACTGCCTAGTGTTGCTACCGGAAGGGGCTGTCACGCCCCTGCACAGGTGGGCTTCGACGAGGAGCCCCGCCGCTCTTGCAAGCCAAGGTAAGGCGATGCCGGCACGAAGAGATTGGGCGGTGGCGCCCAGCAGGGCAGCGAGGTCATCCACGTAAGTCGGATCAGCCGCCCCGGTGATGTCGGCCAGGGCGTTGATGAGAGGGTCGTATCCTAGGCACCAGAGGAGCGGGCAGGCGGTGCCCCCCATTCCGATAGACCGCAAGAGCTTCCTTATTCTGCTTTTGTACTTACCTTCGCAGGTGCGTACGCTCCTGCTACCGACGAGGCAATCCACGGAGTGCAGGAGCCAGGTCGGGAGCTGCCGACGCCTCGCCAGCTGCCCCATCCACTGCAGGGATATGCGCTCGAAAGCTTTGTTTTGATCGCAAAAAAAGGACGGCCGTGCTCGGGGCAGGGCCTAGTTGCCGGGCGGCGTCCAGTATGTAGCGGTCAACAGCTTCTTGGCGTGCGCCAAGCAGGGCGGCCCAGGAGGGCCCGGGTTCGGTGTCGGGGACGGGATCCAGGGCAAGATGGTTGGTGGCAGCGGTGATGTTGGGGCCGCATTGTCCCCCACGCTTGGCAGCTTGATTGCGGCTAAGCCTAGGTTCAATCACAGGGCCAAGGCAATCGGCGATGGTTGCTCCATGCAGTCTCCGTAGGCAAGTGGGGAGCTGCAAGGGACGCATGTCGTTAGGTCGTTCTGCGGCCGGTTTCTTGCCGATCCAGACCAGAAGGTCGACGGAGGGGCCAAGGACCAGGTCCAGGAGCCCTGGGTTCAGTGCCGCGGCGTACCAGGCTTTGGCGAGGAGTCCAGCAACAAAGCGCGCCCCGGGGTGATACAGCTCGCACGGTTCACCGTCAACACCGGGGGCGCTGCCGCTAGGCCCCAGCACGAGGGAGGCAATCCTGCCCCACTGCGGGCTGGGAGAGTGTGGGAAGTGCCCCGTGTCCTTTTGTCTGAAGTACTCATTGAGGATGCAGTCCGCTGCAGGGGGAAGGGGAGGGGCGGTTTGCCAGATCGGACTCCGGCTCCGCCAAAGGACGTCGTCAACTTCCTTGGTGCGCTCCTTCCAGGTTCCATCTTCGTCGCGCACTCCTAGGATGGCGTGCGTCCTGACGAAGATTTCTCGCCCCGTCCGGTAGTGAGAAGCAAGCGCGGGGCGCTTCACTCCGGGCCCCTGTGAGCGGGCGCAAGGCGGGTGGCGCGTCTCTGCGCTGCGTCATGGCCCCACCTTCGCAGCCAGAGGGCAGCCTGTTGAGGTGTTAAGTCGTTGCCGTCCCACTCGTATTCCGCGAGCCAGGCAGCGAGTGCTCCTACCGGGCGCGTAGTGGAATCCGATCTTATCGCGGCCGCAAGCAGGGTTCCTGGCGAACGGTTGGTTTTGCTTCTGCGCCACTTCCTCCACCAGTCCTGTATTGCGGCTGACAGGGCGTGTCGACCAAGCGTGAGGAGGGCGGGCAGAAGCGGGGCGGTGTGGTCATCACCCGGATTAGGGGCCGGGGGGGGAGTGGAGGGTTCCTGCTCTCTTTCCCCTTCGCCGTCGTCGTTGTCGCAGTGGCTGGCGGGGAAATGTCCAGGGGTGGCCGGGCGGACCCAGTCGGCGGGTTGAAGGAGGCCGGTCAGGTCGATCTCCGGCAGCCCGAAGGTGCGCTCAAGAAAGGAGTACAGAGTCCTTAATTCAGCGTGCGCCTCGCTTGGGAGTAGGCGGAGGTCGCCCGCGCGAATGGCGTTGTCCCGGCGAGTTCTGGGGGCACCCTGCGGCTCCATGTAAAGGATGGCATGGTCGGAGACTGAGGGTTTCCAGGCCTTTCTGACCCCGTAGGCACCAAGTTGACGCAAGGGGCAGGCAACGATGTCGATGTGCGATTCATTGTCCGCGTCCACTCTTGTGGGGCCATCGCAGTGGCAGACGCTTGAACCAGTCAGTGAGAGCAGGTCCGCCAGGGCCGCTGCCTCGTCTGTTTCACCGTCCCTGGGGTTGTCGAACTGGATGTTGACGTCCCCTCCCCAGTAAGTGGGGATGTCGTCCCACATTTCGATGGCTTGCCTGATGGCATCAATGGTTTCGGCCTTCCTGGAGGGAGGGAGGTAAACCGAGACCAGGCGGTAGGTGCTGTCACCTTGGCTGATGGTGGCTGCAACGGCGCATCCGGGGACGAGGTCTTCCGCCCGGAGGAGTGTGGTGCCGTGGGGAATGATGATCGCCACTCCGCCGGCGCAACCTCCGGCTGGTCCAGTGTAGGCAGGAGAGGCGACAAGTGTTCGTGCGTGAAACATGGTGGACCAGACGGCCGCCTCGTGTTCTGTCCAGTGGGTCTCCTGATTGAGTCCGATCCTACCGTTGGTAGTCATCTGCGTCAAGAGGGCGTGCTTGATCATGTTCTTGTGAGCAGTCGTGCTTTTGAGGTACCTAACGTTCCAACAGCCCATCTTGAGTGAACCGGCTTGCGCGGCTTCGGAGATGGCGTCGATAAGTGAACGAAGGGAAAGGGCCCCGCAGAGGTCCGCCCAGGTGGGGTTGCTCCAGGGGGTAGAGTGTAAGAAAGCCCAAAGGGCACGCGGTCGCCGGACGGTGTAGTTACTATGCAGGGCGAGGGCGCGGCTCAGGGAGAAGCACGCTAGTTGCCAAACTCTGGTTCTCGCCCCCGGAACGAGAGTTGCGAGCGGGGGAGACCCAAGGGCGAGATGAAGCGTCCCTGGGTCTTCAGGCGAGTCTAGGGGAACGGCAACCCTTGATCTAGGAGCTGTTGCTGCAGTCTGGCTCGGACTATGTCGTCTGGGCAGGGGTTCCCGGCGAGCGGCGCCCAGGGGCAGTTTCTGTCGGCAAAGCTGCGTGACTGTCTCCATGCGGCCCAGATCTGGCCCTCGGTCGGAGCTTCGTGCTGGCGCCCGGAGATGTTCTCGTTCCTACTCCAATCCAATATGGCGGTCGCAAGTCTGCGCTGTAGGCATCTCGGGTCCAGGTGGGCTCCCACGGCGTCGTAGAGTCTCTTCCCACTGACGCCCAGAGACCGATAGCAAGAGCCCAGCCCCACTGCTCGGGCCCGCTCCTCCGGAGCTGGGATCCTGAGTCCGTGCTCCCTGCCGTGGGCCTGGAGCCATCCCGCCCAGGCTCTCGCTTTTCCTTCGCTGGCGAGGCTCTCTCTCTTTTCCGTGGCAGACGAGCGTCAGTCCTTCCGCGCAGCCCAGGAAGTTGCGCTCGGCTCCGGTCTCTTGAAGAATGTTTATGATGCAATTCCTGGTGTCGACGAGGGTGCGGAGGAGCCATCTGTGGCTGCTGTCCCCATCGTATAGCAAGCAGAGGGGATGCGTCTGGTAACTGCAAGGGAATATTGCCTCGGGGGGGTTGGCGGGAGCCTTGGACTGGGTCCAGGGAGGGACGTGCCCGTCTGGTCTGTAAGTCCATCGCCTTTCCCATGGACTGGGGAGCCGAGGGTGCGTAACTGGGTTTTCCGCGGGAGGGCAATTACTGAACCGCAATCGGTCCCTCGGGCTGGCGACTGTGGCCGCAGAGTCCATGCGGACCGCCCAGTCTGGGGGAAGCTCCCCCAGTGCAGTGCACATTGCCTGCTTGTGTGCCTGTAGGATGGTGGCTGGACCTTCGCAGCATATTATGACGTGGACGTCCGGGCGGAGTCTGCGGGCGGCGTTCCACAGGAGAGGCACGGCGAAGAACTGCGCTGTCTGGGAACCCGCGAGTCCATCTAATCCTCCGTATTGGCTGGCTGCGGAGAGGCTGGCACCTGGGAGCCCCGCTGTGATGACGAGTAAGCTTCCAGGGTCCAGGGTTCTGAGGTGGTCGGTCCAGGGACTCCTGCCGTCGTCCTCCCTCAGGAGGTCCCACACGTTAGCTCCCAACCTGATGTGCGGGAGTCCCCTATCAGAGCGCGCGGCAGCGTCCCTGTCCCAACGCCTCTCCACCAGGGCGCTGGCCTCGTCGCTGAACTCGACGAACGCGGAAGATCTGAACCGAGAAGTCGCGGCAACTTTGGTTAGGAGGTCGCCTACCGCAAGTCGCGCCAGGCCCCATTCGTCGAAGAGGGAAACAAAGGTGAAGACTGGCTCCCGCAGTGGTGCTCGGGCCAGGTCGAGGGTTGACTATACGTGCCATCGTCTGCTGAGTGAAGTCGTAAGTCCAGTCCTCCCCATTTCTTGGGTCACTGGTGGGGTGGAGTCTGAGGTGTCCCGCGATGTCCCAAGTGCCGTCGGGGGAAACGTTGGAAACGAGGGCATCCTGCTGGAGGGTCCTTAGTGTGTCGATGATCTGTGCATTGTCCAGGCCCGCGGCCTGGTACGCCGCAAGCGTCGTGTCCACAGGTGCGACTGGGGAGAGGCCAGTTCGCCCGTCCCTATGTCGCCCCCAAACCTGCTGAAGCACGTCGGCAGGCTGGGGGGCGGCCGTGGGCTCTTCTGGTAGGAAGACGGTGGGTCGGGGCCGCGGCCTGTGGATCCGTGCGCCCTCCGCGCTCGCCGGTCTGGAAGCACGCCTTGTGTGGTACCTCTTCCTGCGGCCCCGGTGGGAGGGCCTTCCCCTGGGCGGGAGCGTTCCCAAAGGTCGACCAGAGTTCTTGGGTGGGGAGATCTGCTGTCTGGTCGGGTAGACCTTTCCCTGTCTGTGTTGCCCGTAGCCCTGCGTCGTGTCACACCGCGTAGTGTGGTCCTGCGCGTGCCGTCATTTCTGCCTCTGGGTGGCCGGTGGGTCTGACTCCCACGGGTCCTGTCAGCGGCGGTAGTCTGGGGCTGGGTGCTGGGAGCTACCGATCGCGGTCCAGTTGAAACTCGATGACGGGCACGTCTGGGTTGCCCGCCGTCGACTGCGCTCACTGCAGTGCTGGCCGGGGCACGTGCCAGTCTGGGAGTGCCGGCGCGCCGGGCGGTGCTACCGGTACTGCGAAGGTTCCTCGGAGAGGCCTGCACCGTCTCGCCCAGGACCTGGCCCCTATCGTCCGAGAAAGGGGGGCCCGCGCCCGCGCGCAGGATGGTGCGGAGCATGGCTGGCGTCAGGCTCTGAAAGGGGGCGTCTGGTGTCGACACACTGTCCGAGCGCGAGGCCGGACCACTTGCGAGCTGCCTCAACTGTGCGCAGGCCGCGTCTGCAGTCAGAGCTGCTTGGCGTGAGTTTATCCTCCTGCCGGCGGGATTGCGAGTACCCAGAGGAGGGTGGGTAGTCCAGTAAGCGCCGAAGGCGTCTGGGATTCGCGTAGCGAGTCCTAGCTCTTGGTGAAGGTCTCTGACGGTTTTGTCCAGCTGGGGTATTGCTGCGGCCCGTGCGATCACACTGAGCGCTTGGTTCCAATCGTCTTCGGAGGGGGGAGTGCCTGTGCCGTCTGAGGCGTGTGTCTGCGCCAGTCTGAGTGTGCGCGCCATGGCCTCAAATTCCCGTGTCCAGTCCGCGTCCATGCATGGGGGGAGCTCGGGCCCAGCTCGCGGTGTGTCTCCTCGCCCCAGGGGGTCGTTGCAAGTGCTGGGCACCGTGCCCGGCGGCGGTCTCCTGCTCTGGACTGTCGCCTCGTCCGTCGGGACCCGTGGAGGTGCGTCTTCGTTGCGCGCCGCGTCCCCCGCGTCTGTGGTGCTGGCAGCCGGGGCCGCATCCCGAACCTCTTCTGTACTGTCGAGCGTCGCGGCTCCGCACCCTCTGGTCGATTGCAGCTCAGCGTTGGTGGTTGCTTCGTCCTGAGGGATCCGTGGGCTCCCAGGAGTATTCACGCCGATGTGTCTCTCGGGAGGTGCCGCGGGGTCGGGACGGTCTCGTCTTACAGCTTCCGCACCGTTGCAAGCTGCGGAGGAGACTTCGCCTGCGCCCGGGCTCGGCGTGGTAGCGCAGACCGGGACGTGTGACCGTGCTGGTTCCTGTCTGGGCGTCGCGGGGATCGCAGAGGTCGTCCGGGGTGGTAGTTGGGCGGTGCTGTCGACCCGGGTAGCGGCCTCGTCCGATACCCCTTCGCCGATCGGTCTGGCCACGGAGGGTGGTTCCGTACTTTGCTCTTGTGGTGCCGTCTGCCGTCGAGGTTGTGCTCTCCGTGTGGTGAGTGTCGGATTGTCGTTGGCCTCTCTGCTGGGGTTGGCGCAAGTCCGCAAGTCTGTGGTGTCACCGACGTGGGGAGCCCGGGGCTTGCAGGTGCGGCTGGCGGTCTCGGGCCTGCCGCCGTCGGTGGTCTGGCGTCACTTGCCTGCGTACCTGCCACGTCCGTCTCATTGTTCGCCCGACTGCGGCTTCTGCGCTGGCTCGCACCTGGGTTGTCCGCGGGTCTGTCCCCCGCTCCGGCGGTTCTGGGGGTCTGCGAGGTGCCTCTCCTTCCCCGGGTGACTCTTCCGGGGTCATGGCGCTGTCGCTCCTCCCAGTGTAGGTTGGACAGCCTGTTGGTCAGGGCGTCCAGGGCATTCGAGACACCTTCCGGGACCGGGAGCGCCGTGGTGGCATCTACGTCTGCACCTCTGGATCCGGGGACATCGAACCAGGGCTGGTGGGCTGAGGAAGTGCCGTCCGGCTCAGGCGCGAGCCATTGGATGAAAGGGAGCTGCCTCGTGACTTCTTCTCGGATCCCGAGCTCTCGTATGAGCTGCCAAACGTGGTCTCGGTCCAGGCTCCCCGGGTTTGCTAGTTGCAGGATCCAGATGGCGGCGAACATGTCCCAGTTGTATCTCTGGATGGGCCGACCCTCGAGTTGTCTGCGGATTTCGAGGGCAATCCGGCGTTGGACGCCGCGCGCCATGTCGTGCACTGCTTGCTCCGGGACCACGGCAGCGCATCTACCCAGCATCCCCCGCGCGATGAGCACCGCGTCTTCGTCGGCTCTTACCAGTTCGGCTGGGGGCGGCCTGCACGCACGCACCAGTACCTCAGCGAGCTCTGGAAAGTGAGTGGGTCTGGCGGGCCCAGGGAGTGGGTTGAGCGAAGCCGAGGTACGTCTAGGAAGTGGCTGCTGGGAGGGAGCGTGGACCCTCAGCCCCACTGATGCGGGAGTTGGAGTGGCTGCGGGAACAGAGTCCAGGCGTGCAACGTGGATGGGGCCCGCGGCAAGCTGAAGTTTGAGTCTCGCCTGTGGTCTGTCGGCACCCCTCGTGGCTGCCCTAATGTCCGCGTCCGCAGGGAGGAGCACCGTCACCTAGGTGGGGACCGAAGTGAAAAGGAAACCTGTCTCTCCGCTAGTGGTGACCTCGACGGCCCCTCCAGCCGCTATTGCGGCGAGTAAGTATTCTCCGGGTTGTAGGACAGTCTCGTAGTCCCGTAGGCCGCTTCCCTGCGACATGCTAGGTACCGTATTGGGCGCGCTCCTGCTCATCTCCCTGGCGTTGTCTCGGAGCCAGTCGCCCGTGATGATAGGTGGAGCAGCTCTGGTGTTGGCTGGTTGTGAGGTCCCGTCCGGGCCCTCCGGGAGTGGCCAGAGTCGAGTTAGTAGCTGGGCGTTCGCTGAGCCGACCGATGCAGAGATGAGCCGTAGCGTACTGCATCCGGGGAGCCAAGCGTCAGGGCGCATGCTGCGTGGGCGAATTTATCCCAGCTGCGTCCCGTGCCTGTCGAGAGTGGTGATTTCGAGGACTTGGGGCTGAATGGCGCGCCTGGGAGCCTGTCTTACAGCGGTGCTGGCCAGCGTGTCCACATGCTCTTGCAGCGCCCTGGATGTCGCAGCCGCTCTGTGCATGGGGTCCCTGCTAGGTGTGGCGGGGAAAATCCTGACCGTCTGCGCTCCGATCACAATACAGCTGGTGCCCACGAAGGCTGCTGCCATGGCGTCGGCCGCAGCTAAGCGTATGCGAACTTGCGTCATGTACCTGTAGTCAGAGACGTCTGGGAACCAGGCGTATACGGTGGAAACCTGTTCGGCTGTGCCAGGACCAGTCGTGGCCTCTACGGCTTGCAGGACGTCCTCTGGCCGCGTTTGTCCCATGTCAGCGAGATTCCATCTTAAGTGGAAGCCGTCCTCGGGGTCAGAGAGGCGCACAAATGAGGGTCCTCCATCCCACGGTCCTTCCAGGAGGATGCGGCGGGGTCCTAGTGCCATGGAGGAGGAGGCGCCCCCAAGGCTCCGCGGGAGCTCGTCTCGGAGGTGCCTCAAGACGGGGGCGGCAATCCGTTCTGGAGTGGCGATCAGGAGAAGCCCCGTCCCGCAAATTCCGACTCTGTGTCCCGTAGCTCCAGCTGTTGTGGAGGCTACAGAGTGGGCTATGCAGATCGCTCTGGGGGGAACTGGGATGTGTACAGAATCACTTGTCTCGTGTGTTCTCCAGACGCATGCCGTCTGGTGGGCCAGCATGGCGGTTTGAGCTGCCGCCTGCAGATTATCCAGGGGGGCACGTATGCCGTCCTCACGGCTAGTTGGTCTCGATGCTCTACAACGGAGGACGTGGTGGAAGAGCATCTCGAGTCCCTGGCATCTCAGGAGCTCGTCCCGGGGGAGCTGCACTCTCGTGGTCACCCAGTCGGCTGCGATCATCCCGTTGTGAGATCGCCATAGTTCATTCCTCCACCTCATGATCTGCGCAACGACGCCGTCATTGCCGCTCTCAGGGGTTAAGATGTGTAGCGCATCGGAGGTGTCCCCATTCCTTCCACCCCAGTGCACAACTATTGACGGGGGTAGGATCGTGCGCAGAATCCTGCCCTCTAGGTCGAACTGCGCGGCGAAGAGTTGCTGCATTGGTGGGCTGGGCTTGCCTGTTCGGTAGGGGTGTCCAATCGGCACGAGATGGGTAATCTTGCTGGCGGCTCGGTATCCCCACTGCGCGTTTGCCAGGGCTGCGAGCTCGACCGGATCTGGTCCTCCGGGTGACGGCACTCCCTCAGTGGCCAGGGCGACGAGGCAGCATGGGCTGCCCGCGGCGGTAGCTGCCGTCAAGGCGGCGCCCATGTGCTTGGCTAGGGCATCTACCACGAGGATTGTTGGAGCGGCGCTCCCCTGAGGCTGGTTCCTGTGCTCAGAGAGTACCGCCTTGATCTGCTCCCAGGCGTCTGGGCCTGCGAAGGCAAAAGTGACTCCAGTCTCGTCCGCTACACGTTCGCCGAGGTGGGTGTTTCTGGAGATTACCAGATCGGCTGCAATGTCTCGGACGGCCGCTGTGAGCAGCCCTACCGGGAACCGGCCAGGTCCCCTCCTCATGGGTTCATCCTCTGGGGGGGTCCGTCCCAGTTGCAGCGCCCATCTTCCGAAGGTGATTCGCGGGGCTTGCCGTATCCTATCTGTCCTGTTGGTGGGGCCAGGGGGTCGCTGCGGAGGCTCGGTGTCGGGTCCCTGCGTGCTGTTGTGGGTGTCGTCGGAGTCCCTGCCGCTTCCACCGTTTCCGCCGTCTGGTGGGGTCCCGTCCACTTCCATCGGGGCATGATGTGCCTCCTGCGCGTTTCTCCTTTCCGTAACGTGCGCGTGGATCCTGCGCATGTCTGAAAGTGTGACGTATGTGTGGGGACGTCGGATGGAAAGTGTTTGTGCTCTGAGGCAGTCCAGATCTGGGGCTAGGTGCCTGAAGGCATCGGGAAATTCTTGCATGCTCAGGAATGGCTGCAGTGAGAGAAGGGTCCCGTCGCGGAGCTGTAGGAGGTCTGGTGGTACCGCAATGTCCGCGGCGTCGGAATCTCTTGGTCGGTCTGGAATTCTTACGGAGACGCGACCCCTATCTACGGAGCGGCATATGGGACAGTTCACAGGGAAACATCTTCCGTGGGACAGGGCCTGCGCTGGCTGGCTAATCCTCCACTGTCTCAGGCATTCGGCGTGGTACAGGTGGCCGCATGGTACCAGGGCTTCCGCGAATCCTAGGATGTCATCGCTGCAGATTATGCATCGAGGGGTTCCTACCTCCCAGTCCCAGGGGGGAACTTCCACGGCGTCCATGCTTTCCAGAGGGAGCCTGACACTGTCCCCAGGAGGGTGGCTGAGTCGGGATAAGCCATCCCCCAGGCTCTCGATGAAGGCTCTGGCGGACATGCTGGAGTCGAGGTGTGTCAGACTAGCTCCTTCACTGAGGTGGGATACGAGGGCCTGGATTTGTGAGTTGCTAAGGTCGGAGTATGGAGCTAGATCGGCATCCGGGAAGTCTCTCCGAAGGCAGGCCACGAGGTCTTCCGGCGTGTGCATCTCATTCCTTGTCATCCAGCGGTAGAGAACGTCGTAGGGTCGGGAGTCCAGGGCCCGCACGGTCAGCACTGGCCTGAGGAGGGGAAAGTAGTGTGGGGCCAGGCAGAGCCAAAGGGCTCTAGAGATCCAGGGACCCGGTTGTCGATCTACCCTGTGTTCCAGGAGCATGCTTTGTGCGAGGCACTGCGCCTGGTCCCCATTGACAAAGGTCCTTTCTCCGGGGGCCGGCATGGTACCTCTGCCTGCCTCCTCTTCATCCCGCTGCCTGGCGTCGAGAGTGCGTATGAGTCTGTCCAGGAGCCCTTCTCTGGTACTGCCAGCCGGTAACCTGCCCTGGGGAGTAGCGAAGCTTGCACGGTTAAGCATCTGTCTTATATCCGCGTGCCATGGCGTGGTTGTGCTTGCGGCTTCCACAGTCTCGGTTTCTACTTCATGTCGTGGTCTGCCCTCGCTCGCGGGCCCACTGTTCCTTGGGTTTGACCTCGGTCCGTTACTGGCCATTTGCGCCCGAGCCCTCGCTCCAGCCTCAACCGCCTGCCGATCTCCGGACAGGATGGCAGTCTGTAGGGGGCCGTTTGCATCCAGGTGCAGCATCATCCGCTCCTGGAGCTGGGGTGCGATGTGGCCGCCTACCTCGGGGGCCTCGAGCGAGGCACCAGCTGCCCTGGACGCCATGTCTGCTTCGGATGCGAGCGCTAACTGGGCATCCCTGTAGGAGATGACGCCTCGTGCACTCCACCAGTTTGCTGCATGTTCGATAATAGCGGTGCTGAGGTTGCTACTCCTGAAGGCTAGTTCGAGGACGTTGCGACCTCTGTTGGTGGCTGTGCCCCAAATAAAGGGGGCCAGGATACTGCTCCAACGCATGCCAGGGGTGACGGAGTTGCTTGCGACCCTCGCCCTGATTCTCCTCACCTCCTCGATGAATGCGTCTCGCTGCAACCGCTCCGCCCGAGAAAGCCCATCCTCCAGGACTGGGGGGGGTCTTCGGGGAGGCCTGGCAACTTCCCCTGCCGATCCCGCGCGGCTGTCCCCGTCGTTGCGGGGGTTGTCTGTGTCCATGGGGGCGTGCCCTTCGGTAGTAAGTCCAGAACGCTCTTGGTCCTGCCCCCTGTTTTCTGCCTCCAGGCGTCTGGTGACGGCGTCCGTGACGAGGTTTCCCAGGGGGGTACCCTGTCCCATTAGGGGATGTATTGGGCGCCAGTCGATGCGCGCGGCTGCTTGCAGTGCCCTTCTCGTTACTTCTGCTGCTTCAGAGTAGGGGCTATCTCTATTGTGCCACCAGCGCCTGCTGAGATCGGGGTGATCACGTGGGTCGCTTATAGCGCGGTCCAGGTGGTCCCCGCCGATGGTGTATCTTAACCAGCAGAGGTCGTCCAGGTGCACCCGTGTGTTCGGTCCAATGGGAACGGATGTCGTTGTTCTGCTGGGTAGTGGAGGCCTCCGGCATGTTTGTGGGTGAGCGTCTGCGCCGCCGTGGTAGAGAGAGGGAGGGAACCAACCGTCGAGCTGACCGTGGGGGTGGGACCTGATGATGTGCCGGATTTCCTGGCAGGCGTTTAGGGCCCAGGAGCCTGGCGCTGAGCAAAGTAAAGCCAGCGAGGTCGACGCTGTGCGGAGTTGCCAGTCGCTCCCGACCTCTTGGAGGCCTCCTGAGTCTTCTGTTGACCAGATTTCAGGTAGGCCTGCCGCGTGGGCCACCATATGCCTCCAGGCTCCCAGGAGTTCACCCACGAGCCACGTTGGGGTGAAGTCGGAGGGGCCAGGCGGTGTGGGGGAGTACAGGTGCTCGGCGATTGGGGCGTATCGCATGCCCGCTTTGACGAGCTGAATCAACAGAGTCCCGCCCAGGAGGTCGAGGGCGTGCCTGTTGGGTGGCTGGCCAAGATCTGCTCCTGGGTGACTCTGAGGTGAGGCGCCAGCTCGCGGCTCCTCTGGGTTGTAACTCCAGGGGATGGCCAGCCTGTGGCAAGTGATGCAGGTTCGTCCTGTGGGATCTCGGAGCATCCAGGTGCCACAGAATTTACATCTCTCTCCTGGGCAGAAAAAGTCCCGCAGCCGTAGTCTGTAGGCTGTGGTGGACCATGGCCAAACGTCGTCGCAACTGTCGCTCCCTTGGATGGGGACTCCGGGGATGCCCGCGGAACTGCTGGGTATTCCCGAGAGGGCAGCCTCTACCCATGGGACTGGGCCTCTACCTGCTTGCCGTCTCGAGTGCACGTCACTTCCCGTCCGCTCGAGGTTCCCTCTCGTGATGGCCCACTGCCTGACGTCCCCGTGGTCCGGAAAGTGGACTATGTTTTGCCTGCGCTCGTGAATCAAGACTCGGTGGGCGTAACCCATGACCTCGGCGTCCGTGGGGCCCTGCGTCCCGTCTGCTCGGTTGGGGCCACCGATGTGCTGAGGGGCCGAGTCCTCGGGGGATCTGGTGGGCATGAGCATCCTGTCTGTGTCATATCCGTTCGGGAGCTCCATTCCTATGTCGCAGAGGATGGCAGCTGCGGCCATTGCAACGTACTCGAGCCGCGCTAGTTGCCTCTCAGTCACTGAGGGGTTGTCTGCGTCCATTCTTTCTCTCCTTACACTGGGATCATGAGTAATGCTCGCAAAGCGGAAAGCGAGGACTTGGACTGGGTCCGGTTGAACGCCTCCCAGACGCCCTTCATAGACTCCTCCAGTGATGGACCATACTAGCCAGGTGTGGTCCAGAATGGCGAGGATTGGGGCTGAAGTAGCGACCTCGGAGCAACGTCCAGGGAGGGCTGGTTCTACGGGAGTCGCGCGCATAGGGCTGTCAGCTCGTATGCCTGGATGGCCTGGGCGGTGCCTTCTCCACGCGTGGTGTACGAGGAGCTCCAGGTTGCTGATCTCCCGAGATGTTCTCGGCACTCCGCGGTTGGGGATCTCGCGCCATGGCCCCTCCGTGTGCACAGGGTGCCGGCGTAGGGCCCTCATGGTCCCCCCCTGCCAGAGATTCTGGCGTCTGCAACGCGCGGGCCACAGATGGGTCCGTCCGCCTCCCGGCTGGCCGCCCAGCGAGCGTTCGTGTGCCCAGTGGCGCCCAGCCACCGTGCGTGGAGGTCCGCTGCGCTTTGCCCACTGCGCCTCAGCGCTTGGCTGTGATCGTCAAGGTCTGAGGGGGTGGGCGGGTTCTCCATTCGCAGATCGTCTTCCAGGGTGAGATCTGGAGATGGGTAGGAGGGTGGGTCCATGAGTGCGGGCCCCCTGCGCGCCGTGTGGCTGACCTCGAGGGGTGCGCCGCTGCTCGCCCCTAGGAGGGGCGCCCGCACTCTGCCCTGTGGCGAGTAGTCAGGTCCACGACAGCGCTCACCGAGCGCAGCGTTGGGAAACTCGAGCCCAGGGGGCAGGTCGGGAGGAGAGAGGTCGGGGGAAGAGCAGGAGGACGAGGGAGGAAAGGCACGAGGAGATCCATCCGCCCGGATCGGAGACCTCGCCTGATCGATCGGATCGACATGCGGAGCGGCCCCGACCGCAGGGTCGTGGGCGACCCTGGGGGTGCTGGGCGAACGAGGAGGCCCGTCGGCCCCTCCAACGGCCCAACCCGTGGCAAGGAGGAGGCGATCGATCATCCCTGCGGAGGAGGGCGCCTCCCTGCGTTCAACGGAGCTGGGGACCCCCGACTCCCGGGCCCCTCCCTCAGGCGCGAGGCCAGGCCCATGGCCTACCCCTGGGGAACATCGAGAGGCTGAGGTATCGGCGCGCATACAGAAGACACTGTCCCGTCCCGCCGCTGCGGGGGCAAGGTTGCCGGTCACGTCCTCCCTCTGCCAACGATCCCTGGGCTGGACGCCTTGCGCTTCTCTCTGCGTGCCGTCGTCCGGTCCAGGGTAGCGACGGAAGGTCGCTCGTTCTGTGTGTATCGCGGGGGGGAGAGCCCTATCCCCTCCTTGGGTGTGGTGCCTAGCGCTCTCGTCTCCAGTGGGTCGACTGGAGGCGGCAGCGCTGGGGTGCACTTGACCACCGTGCCCCAGACCAACCCCCATGGGGGTAGGGTCCCTACTCCTGGCTCTTCCGTCCGTCTGTTCCCTGGGTCGCAGGCCTCGGGCGTCATCCAGCCTTCCGCCCTCCGCTCCAGGGTTGCGACGGAACGTCGCACAGCTTGGGCATGTATCAAGGACGTCTACATCCCCCCCTTCTCAAGCATTGCGCCTGCCTCTCTCGGGAACACGGGAGCAATTGACTGCAGCATCGGTGGCGAGATGACCTTCACGGGTGGAAGAAGGGGCTCCACCACTTAACTCGCCAGCGAGGGCGGTCTCACCCAGCGCAGGCACGCCCAGAGGGAGGTGTTCGGCGGTGGGTGGGCGTGAGCCTTGACGAGACGTGCACGGGCTGCGGGCAGCGCCTTGCCCGCACCTGTTGCGCATGCCCTCTTGAGCGTCCCCAGGGGATAACGGCTCCCTGCACGCGACATCCGAGTCATCCTCCAGGGTTGCGACGGAAGGTCGCACTTCTGTGTGAATTGAGGGCATAGCCGCACTACCCCCTCCTTCAGTGCCACACCTCCCGCTGCCAGGCTCCTGAGGGCGGCCTGGAGTGGGGTCAGAGTCGAGGTGCGCGCCGCACCCTGAGGACCTGTCCTCCATGCTCGACCCGCTGTTGGGGGCAGCCTCATTCGGGGCGACTGCGTCCAGAGAGGGGGGCACGGCGGAGTGAGGGCGAGAGCCCCTAGGACGCGTGAAGGGGCCGAGGCGACATGACTGCCCATCTCCCCCCATTTCTTCTTCAGGGGCGCTGGCTGGGGGTGTCGGGTCCATGCAGTCCCCATCCACTCCCTCAAGGTCTCTGTGTCGGGAGCCGAGGGCAGCTCCCAGCTCGTCGCACGACTGCCCGAGAGGAGGGGGGTTCGGGGGAGAATGAACTACTTCAGGAGTGGGCCAGTCGGCCCCCGTAGGTCTAGCATCGCCATGGGCGGTCCCACAGTGCCCAGCGCTGCCTGGAGAACAAGAAATTGGGCGCCCAGCCGTGGGCAGAGGAATAGTGGGGGTAAGGGAAAGGTAGCTGGGCGGGAGGGCCTCATGTCTGACAATACCTCCAGGATGGCGACGGAAGGTCGCGCTTGCAGTGTGAAGCGCAGGGCTGAACGTATCAACCCCGTCTACCGCTGCGCGTCCGTCGGTCTCAAGTCCAGGGTTGCGACGGAAGGTCGCACTTTCGGTGTGTATCACAGTGCCGAGGGGATCAACCCCTCCCTCCGATTGATTGGGGATCATTTGCCCTCGCGTGCCCGAAGCATCGGCCGAGGCGCTCCCATTCCAGGGAGCAGCGAGCGACGGTTGCCCCGGCGGGATGGTGTCCTGAGATCAAGGGCGAGTTTGTCCAACGTCGTTTGGCCCAGTGGTCCCGAGGCCGACATCGGATGATTCGCCGATCGATCGCAAGCTATCAGGCCGACCATCCATGAGGCAGCGGCCTGACCCGATCTGAGCCTCGGGCCGCTGAGCCCGTCTGCGCGGCAGGAAGGCTGCAGCAATGGCCGGCGCGCCCAGGGGCCGGTGGGGGTCCAGGGTCGCGGGCCCGCGGCGCAGCGTCTGGGCGCCCCCTTGGGCGGCGGGAGACTGCCCCGGAGAGGGCAGGCCCGCCAGACGGCTTGAGCCAGGGGGGCTACGGGTTGGTGGGGATACGCGAAGCGTCTAGAATTCGCGTTGAACTTTGGTTCCTCTTGGGGCTCTCTTGAGGCCTACACATGCCGCCTCGTTGTTGTGGACGGTGTCGTGCTAAAATGTCGCTCAATTTGGAGCCCTCTTCGGGGCTTCCCCCGGGCACTCTCAGGCCTGTTTCTGCGCCTCGGTGGCGGGGAGGTCGCGGGGCAGCTGCTTGCGAAAAACTCAACGTGGTCGGACCGAGGTGCTCCGCCTATTTCGCCCCGACGATATAAGACGATATACGATTCGCGCCGCGGGCTCGTTCCCGCGGGCCCCCTGGGGCCGAACGGGCCCCGAAAAGGGCGCTCCAGCCTGAACGCCTGCGCCGGGGTCGCCGGCGCGTCGACACGACGCGAGCCTACTTGCCGCAGCCGCACTCTGCCGATCGGAATCGTTCCCTGGACCCCTCCCGAGGTCCAGCCACCGCACTTTTTCACCCTGGATCCGTTTCCGACGGCCCCGGGGCCCAAAAGACGGCGCCCGGAGGCCGAAGAGGGCGAAGAGCCCTCCTCGACCCTCGAACCTCGATCCTCGACGCCGGCCTCCGGCGGCCTGCTGCCGGCGGAGGGCCAGCGTCGTCTCACCGCCGGCGGCCCCCGCGGCTCCCCTCCGGCGGCCTCCTGCCGCCGAAGGCGGAGAGGTCGGCCCCATTCCCCTGACATCCGACGTCGTGACTTCTTCACGCCGGCACCCGGAGGTCCGGAAGCCTTCCCTGAGACAGTTTTTTCGTCGCGGGCCGTCTTTTGCCGGTCCCGGGACCCTTCGGGGGCCCTCGGAGGCAGAAGACGGCGAAAAACATCCCGCCGTGAGCCAGGATCTGGGGGCTCGCCCGCCCCGACGACGAGGGGGGCGAGCCCTCCGCCGGCGGCCCCCTCCGCCGGCGGCCACCGACGCGGAAGCCTCCGCGCCCGCCCCCCTTCACGGGCCCCCCGCCGAGGGCGGAGAGGTCGACCCCCTTCTGAACGGTGCGATCGAATGGTAGTTGCGTAGTCTATCTCAACCAAAGTGTCGACAGTCTAACCGTTCACTATCTGATTTGGACCGGAGGCAGCTTGGGCCATCTTGGCGGCTTTGGTGGCATCCCAAATCCGTTTTGGAAGCCGTCTTGGGTGTCTTGGACGCCTTCCTCCTCCTCCTCCTCCTCCTCCTCCTCCTCCTCCTCCTCCTCCTCCTCCTCCTCCTCCTCCTCCTCCTCCTCCCCCCTCCTCCTTCTCCTCCTCCTCCTCCTCTTTCCCATCCCCCTGCTCCCTTCTCTCCTCCCCCTCTTGCTCTGATCCTCTCGTCTGCCATCCCCTGCTCCCCGTCCGCCTCTTTCTCCTCTTTCTACTCTTTCTCCTCTTTCTCCTCTTTCTCCTCTTTCTCCTCCTCCTCCTCCTCCTCCTCCTCCTCCTCCCCCTCCTCCTCATTCTCCTCCTGCCCCTCCGCCCCTCCTCTGTCTGCTTCGCTCAGGCCAGGCCCCAGCCCACCGCGCCAGTCTGGGCCATCAGCGAGCGCGCGCGGGCATCCTGCGCGCCGGTCAGCGACTTCTTCGCCCTCTCCAGCCTCTGGCGAGGCGGTCGTCGTCGTCGTCGTCGTCGTCGTCGTCGTCGTCGTCGTCGTCGTCGTCGTCGTCGTCGTCGTCGCCGTCGTCGTCGTCGTCGTCGTCGTCGTCGTCGTCGTCGTCGTCGTCGTCGTCGTCGTCGTCGTCGTCGCCGTCGTCGTCGTCGTCGTCGTCGTCGTCGTCGTCGTCGTCGTCGTCGTCGCCACTGCCACCGCCACCGCCGCCCTCGTCCCCAGACCCCCTTCGCACGGTTTTGCCATTCTTCGGCCTCGGAGAGCCCTCGCTTGGCCCCTGGGACCGTCAGAAAACGGGTCGGGATGAGAAAAGCCAGCCCTGGGAAAGGCGTCCAGGTCCCTCGAGGCCGGGTCGGGGGAGTGAGGCGGTCTCGAGGTGAGGTCTGCAAGCCGGTCCTGGGAGCATTGACAAGGGGAGGAGGAGGAGGAGGAGGAGGAGGAGGAGGAGGAGGAGGAGGAGGAGGAGGAGGAGGAGGAGGAGTGAGGTCGACGTTGCGAAGAGAAAAACACGACGTCGGGGGTTTGGATCAGCAGCCCCCCTCCCGGGGCCACGGCGGCGGCAGCGGGCGGAGGCGGCGGGGGCGAGGCCCTCCGTGGTCCGAAAAGGCGCGGGCTCGCGAGAGGGCAGGAGTGGGAAACGAGGGAAAGAGAGAGAGAGAGAGGAACAACAAAGAGATAGGAAGAGAGAGAGAGAGAGAGCGAGAGAGAGAGAACCAACAAAAAACATCGGGGGTGTAATGGAGCACGAGAGAAAGAGAAAGAGGGATAGAGAGAGAGAGGGGGAGAGAGAAGGAGGGGTGAGGGAGGCAGCTGCGGCGACGGACGACGGCGACGACGACTGACGACGACCGGCGACGACAACGGACGACGACGAAAACGAGCGACGACCAACAATGACGGCGGCGACATGCGACGACGGATGACGGACGACGACGGACCGACGGACGGCGGTTGGGACGGAAGATGGAAAGCGGACTTCACGACTAGCGCCGCCGAGTACGACGAAGACTGGTGACTACGACGATGACGAGCAGTGCTGCCGACGACGACGACCATGAGATCCGATGTTGCGAAAAGACTACAACATCGCGAAACATCACGACCACAGCCCCAGACCCCATCTTTCTGCTGCACTTTCCGAGCTGGATCGATCTGTGATTGTCCTGGGCCCTGGGGTTAAGTCGGGCATGTCCTCCTACAGGCGATTTTTGGAAAGAACATTGAAAAGTTGCAAAGAAAAAACATATGTTTCGCATAAAAATTGAAACTCTAAACAAAACGAAAATACTCAGCAATACACCCAGAAAAAAAAACAAAGTGCCTGCTGGAGGACTGCCTCGTTTTCATGATTTCCCCTCTGCCTGTTTCGGCGCGCGTGTGAAAAAAATGTAACGCCAAGATCTCAGGGGACGACGGCCGACGGCCGTCGACGTCGACAACGACTGACATCCACGGCCACGACGACGATGATGACGACGATTGACGACCAGAGCCGACGAAGACGACGACGACGAAGACGACAACGACGACGACGAGGACGACGACGACAAAGACGACAACGACGACGACGACAACGACGACGACGACGACGACGACGACGACGACGACGACGACGACGACGACGACGACGACGACTGACGGCCAGCGCCGACGACGACGAAGGCCGGCGCCGACGACGACGAACGAAGGACGGCCAGCGCCGCCGAGCAGCGCCCCCGACGACGGAGGAGGAGGAGGAGGAGGAGGAGGAGAACGAACGAACGAACGACTCTGCAGAAGCGTGTCAGCTGGACTCGCACCCCCGTCGGGGCATCTGAAAACAAGCACAGAAGATTTCCAGGGCTGGCTCGCTTCTAGAGGGCGCGGCGATGTATAATGTCATCCCGCGTGGCACTCGGTGCACGCATGCTCCCGCCCACCCCCTACCTCGGCTGGTGGGCCCCCCGCTTTAAAGGCTGGGCACGGCCGTAGGGTCGGGGCAGAAAGAGGTGGGGGGAAAAAAAAAGCAATAAACCCCAGACGAATCGGGACCCGACGGAAGGAACGAGGCCGCGGGGGAGCGGGGGCGAGCGGGGCCGAGGAGGGCCCCCCGAGGCCCGAGGAAGGGCAGAGAAAGGAGAGAGGCGAGGGGTCCCAAGACGCCAGAGGGAGGGGACGGCCCTAAATCGGGCGCAACTTCCCCGAGCTAAACTCAACTATTTAAAGCCAATGAAACTCAGGCCGACTACGGCCCCCACGGGCCAGGACAAAAAAAATCCGAGAATCATCTGGGGGGTCGCTGTAGACCCAGGAGCCCCACAATACTGCTGAGCGGAAGGGGAGGGGTGGAGGAGGACCCAGAGGCAGGAGAGGCGGCGGCAGTGGCGGCATTTCTAGGCCTAGCTGTACTCGCGGTCGGGGGGGTCCCTGCGCATGTTCCTCTGGAGGCCGAAGGTGAAACGCGCGACCTTCTCTGAGCTCGCGAGGTCACAGCAGCCGTCGCCGTCGGCACCGCCATCGCTGGTGGAGTAGGTATCTGTGGACACGAAGTTGGTCCCAGAGCAAGTGAGTAGGGTACGGCAATCTGCTGTTCCAATTCCGACGGCATTCTAGTATTGTCGATCCCACCAGTATTCGGGTCATCATATGGCAAGGGCCTCGACGCCGCCTCTAGGAGTCTCTCTACTGATTCGCGCCGAGATGCAACTGCAGCAGCCGAGCGCCGCTGTGACTGCGAGGCGGCGTCCCATGCTTGTGAAACCCCCAGAGCTGGACCAGAGCCTGTACCACCGCGTCCTCCATGCCCGTCGCGTTGGCCTCGATCCAGATCTTGACCTTGTCCTGTGAGTGAGTCGTCTGGAGCCGACAATGGCGGACCACATCCGCCAACTCTCCGTTGGCCAACTTCTCGTGCTTGAGCTTTTCCTGGTACTCCTTGAGCTTCGCTGCGTTCGCCTGTCCCACTTTGTCGCCCTGAACCACGAGAGCGCCGATGAGAGATACCCACACATGCGGGTGCAGGATTCCGAGCTCTTCCAACTCTGGTACAGGTTCGCCGTTCTTGATGGCCTGCTGGTGTACTTCTCGGAGCCTCTTGGCCTCCTGGCCGTAGTAGCGTGCGGTGGGCATCATTGACTGAGGCACGTCGTGCGCGGTGGGCAGCTGTACATGACGAAAGAAGGCGGACTCCACAAGGCCGAGGCGATGCTCGTGCCCAAGTGCCATCCGCATGATGATGGGCATCATCGCTTGCACCGACTGGATGGGCATCATCTGGAGCTGGGTGAGGTCGCTCTCGCGCAAGCCGTAGTGATTGTCGGTGGCGGCCCATGCGTCTTGCGGTGCTCTGCCATGCTGCATCGGCGGCGCCGCTCCGTGAGGACCTCCTGGCAGAGGCTGCTGCTGCTGCTGACGATTCGGGCCCGCGCGCCGTCCTCGGTCCCCGCTCCTCGTCCGATCTCCTCGCCCAGCGGCGAGCTCGGTGCGCCTCTGCTCCGTCCCAGTTGCGAGTGCCCTCTCCGCAAGGTCCGACATCGATAACAAGGTCTGGTGGCGGTGGGGCGTGAACTTCCCGGATGTGTATCTGCAAAGCCGGAAACTCACCTTGAGCCAGTGCGGCACCATACAGAGTATCTCGAAAGGCCTCATGTGCACTCTCTGGGTCCACGCAGATCGGGCAGTGCAGGTCGTCGGGCACTACCAGGGGAGGCGAGAACGCACTGAAATCCGTCAAACACCTGCGTCTCTTCAACGATTGCACAACGTGACGCTTGGCGAGTACTACAGACGAGAACGTGGAAGAGCAGCAGCAGCATTGATTGGTCACCACGAGGTGATGCATTAGGACCCTGGTCCTGTGGGACGGGTGGTGGCACTGGTGCGCCCTCAAGGCCGCCCTGGAGTAGAAGACCTGACCACAGGGTTCCCCGTCGTCTCCTGGAAGCTCACAGTAGTACTCTCGAGGGGGGCCTTCAGGGACTGGTGGTACTTCAGGGGCGTCCGACGCGTGGAGTTCTGAGGGTAGCCGAAGGGGTCCATTACGAGCCTGCCCCCAGTAAGCCCTCCGAAAGCCCTTGACGTCTGCGCTCCTGAAATGCGCTGCAACTCTAAAGTTAGCGTATATGTCCCTGCTGGTGTATCCCTTGTCCAGGAAGTTCTTACCGTGGGGGAAGACCTCCAGGAGTTTGACATCGTTCTGAAGCTGCTGAGCCCAGGGGTTAGCACCAGGTCGTATCCATCCAGAAGGGGGTGAACGTCGGACACTCACCAAGCGCTGCGAACTGCCCAAAGAGCGCCGCCACAACCTGAACGGAATCCGCAGGATGAAACGCCAGGCGCTGCCAGAAGCCTAGACGTCGAATCAGCAACTCGGTCCTGGCATCAGCTATTCTCAATCTCTTGTGCATCACCCAAGCAGACGGGGTCCGAACTCGATCCCCAGCTGGACCTGCGTGCCGAGCGACCCCTCGAAGCGCGACTTTGGCGAACCCCACGATGACGGAGTCGAGCTTCGCGTAATCTCTCTTCCCCAAAAGATAGACTTCCAGGCCCGAGTAGGCCGCGCTGTGAACAACTCCCGAGAAGGCAATTCTCTTAAACTTCAGGGACGAGTGCTGGTTCCAAAACCGACCGAGCTTAGACCATGCCGAACGAGTTGCGTCGACCCGAAGACGAACCTCCGCTCCAGCTCCTCCTGCGAGATGTTCCAGGCCTCCTAAGTACACGGTCTCGGCTTTTACCTGCCCTGGAAACTGCACCAGTCCAGAAAGAACGGCCCGCGTGGCCGTGCATCCCCCAGGGCCAACGAAAACAGGCAGGACGATCTCCTTATCTACGTTCTGTGTGAAACCGCCAATCTCCTCTAACTGATCGGACAGGATGCTAGACGACAATTTTGCACGCAGAGCAGCTCGAAGTGGGTTGTCGTCAGGTCGTGGATGGGCGAGTCAATCAGCGTCGCCGCCTCCATGAGTGGGACAGATCCGCCCCATCCTGTGTTCACGACATCGCGGGAGCACATCCTCAAGATCTGATTCCAGGCCTCCAGCGGCTTGGTAAACGAACGGACGTATCACACGCGTTGCCATCGCCCATGCCCGCTCCGTGAGCGGGCAAAAAGATGCCTCGCTCCTCCAGCTTGAATCTCCATGACTGCTTCTCGGTGCCTCTGCTGAAGAAAAAGCTGGCCCTGCATATCGGGGATCACTTCACCGATCACCTGCTCGAGTAATTCATGATCTGTCGAAGGAAAGGCATTGCCCATGTCCTTCTTCACCTGCAGGTGTGGCGCGAGCTTCTTGCGCAATCTCCACGGGTGTAGCTCAGCCGCCAACTGCGCATTCTGGCGAGACCGATGCGCAGCGTAGCCGCGTGCATGGCCAGGAGGACGAGGACGGTCGTGTCGCACAAAAATGCCTCTATACCAAGCTTTTCCGAAAGGACAGTAACAGTGTATCAACCTCATCGCTTTCGTCCCTCTCTTGTCATTGCCTTTTCTCAATTGAAACGTTCGGGGCCAATGCCACTGATAAGGCGCGCGGCAGGAATATCTGATCTGGCGCAAGATGCCGAAGAGCCGCTCCATGAACCTCGGGCAGGGGACATGTACTCGGCGCTGTGCATGTCTCTCGCCCTCAGCGGGTTCCCCTCGAGCCTCCCGAGTGGCCGCGCGTAGTGCCATCAGCCATGCCTCGCCAGGAACGGAGTGAGGGGGTGAGCAGCGTCTCCTCGCAGCCTTTTCCAAGCGCGCAAGAGTAGTCGTCCAGTCGTCGTACGCTGCCGTGCCTGGTCTGCCTCGAAGTTCTCTCCAATTTCCATCAGGATCGTCCAGTTCTCGTTGTCCCAGGGCAGCAACACTTGGTAATCTTGGCCCCAGCACTCGTGTGGCCGAGAACCCGCCCTCCGCCGCGCTGGACTCCATCGTCTCTTGCCACTCCTCCAGAGTAGGAGCATAGGTTGGGATCATGTTGAACCTTCGGCGTCGTACTCCGTGGTAACGAGCTCCTATCTGAAATGCTATCTTCCACACCGTGCTGGTGTGCCCTAGGTCCGAGGCCAGCTGGGCCTCGCTCAACATCTCCGCCACTCGCCCTCGATCCAGTCGAAGGCGTACTCTCTTAAATTCACGGTCGCATGCTCGAAGTCGAAGTCGGTCCTCCTCCGTAAAGATAACGCTCATGAGTCTCCTCTTCTCCAACAGCCTATCCCTCTCAGCCCGATACTCGTCCGAAGGTCCAGGCCTGCGTTGGTCTGCGAACACGGTCTTGGCCGCCTCCCGAACGTCTGACACCAGGTTCGCCCACGCCATCGACGGGTCTGCCGTCTGTGTCTCTCTGCGCCAGGAGGGAGTCTAGTTCCGCCATGAACTCAGGTGCGCCTCGAATTTTCAGAGAGTTCCCAAGAAGATCATGATCCCATCGTATTTCGTACGTCTCCGTGCGGGGTGCCATCTGCAACCTGTATCGCAATTTCCAAAACAAAGGGCAATGGTCTCGTAGGTGCGGCGACGGGATACGCTGGAGATCTCGCATGGCTCGTCGTAAACACACGCAGGCCTGTGTAGCTTGTACCGCTTCGCAACGACCCCACAGGTGGTCTGGATGCGAGGTGATGCGGGGCTGCGCTCCGAAGAACGTGGGCCCCGTATCGTAGAAGGTGTCGATCGCAGCTAGGCCCTCCATGGTCATCATGCGCCACAGGGCGGCGCTCACTCCATTCTCGTAGCTGTTCGCGAACTGGCCCACATGCACGTCGTCGCGTGTCGCCGTCGGTGTTCCACTGGCTCCAGCTTTTTTCCCGAACTCTGAGTTCGTGTCGGCCCCCACTATCACCATGCTGAGGGCCTTGGCTCGCTGAATCGTTCGATGGAGCCACGCCGTCAGCTTTGCACACGTATTCGTCCAATGATCCACTTGATGCCTCTGCGGCGGAGGATAATACGCCACGATCACTAAGATATCAAAGGTCGGACTTTTCAATCAGGAGGAGGAGGAGGAGGAGGAGGAGGAGGAGGAGGAGGAGGAGGGGAGCACTTGGCGGGTCGATCGCCGCCGACCAGCGCCGCAGACGACGACCGTCGGCCGTCGGCCGGCCGACCAACGGGCGGCTGGCGACGGGCGCCTCTGCTGCGCCGCGGCCTCCGCCTTGCGGGCCGCCTGCAGCTCGGCGCGCAGGTCCTGGTGGCGGGAGGGCTCGGGGCGGGGAGCCGAGCGCCCTTCTTTTCCCTCCTCCTCCTCCTCCTCCTCCTTCTCCTCCTCCTCCTCCTCCTCCTCGTCGTCGTCTCGTCGTCGTCGTCGTCGTCCTCGTCCTCGTCCTCGTTCTTCTCCTCCTCCTCCTCCACCTCCTCCTCCTCCTCTTCCTCCTCCTCCTCCTCGTCCTCCTCCTCGTCGTCGTCCGTCCTCGTCCTCGTCCTCGTCCTCGTCCTCCTTCTTCTTCTCCTCCTCCTCCTCCTCCTCCTCCTCCTCCTCCTCCTCCTCCTCCACATCCTCCCTCCTCGTCCTCCTCGTCCTCCTCCTCCTCCTCCTCCTCCTCCTCCTCCTCGTCAATTCCGTCCTCCCCAGCCGCGTCTGCCCCTTGCTCCCCCTTGCTCCCCCTCGAGGAAGCGGAGGGAGTCCCTAACGGGTCCAGCGTCGCAGGGCGAGAACGATACCTGGGGGCACCACCCCAGCGAGTGCGCCTCTGCCCGGGCAGTGTCTCTGTGCCGGGCGGCGACTCGGCTTGCGACCACCTCGCGCGTCGGGGAGGACCTCGAGTTCCCCAAATTTGATGTCCAGGGCGGAGGCGCCAAACGGCTTCGGGGCCTGAGGCCCCGAACCGAGAGGCAGTTTTACCACAGTACGTGGGTCGAGGAGGAGGAAGAGGAGGAGGAGGAGGAGGAGGAGGAGGAGGAGGAGGAGGAGGATGAGGAAGAGAAGGAGGAGGAGGAGGAGGAGGAGGAGGAGGAGGAGGAGGAAGGAGTTCGGATGAAATCCAGATGAAATTCGCCTGGGCCCTGAGATGAGGGCGTTGCACTTTCTCACAAAAGGTGTTTTTGCACGGCTTGGGGCCACGGGATCGCAGATCGATCCGGCTCGCAAAACGTTGGCGGAAAGATGAGGTCTAGGGCTGCGGTCGCAATGCTTCTGGAAGTTGCAATTTGTTCGCACCGTCGGACCTCAAGGAGGATGGATGGATTCAGGATGAAGAGGAGGGAAAGGGAGGAGGAGGAAAGAGGAAGGAGGAGGAAGGAGGCTGAGGGCCGTCGCATCGCAATCGGTCCGCACCGAAGGTCACTCCGGCGAAGGGTTACAATCGACCCGTATCATAAGGATACGCGGTAAGGATGCAAGGGCCTTGGAGACCCACGTGAACGTTTGTCGAGCGAGGCTGGCCAGCGAAAGTCGCTGAGGATGGGCCGAAGGGGGCAAGGAGCAAAGAGGCAAGAGCACCCCCTTTGGAAAATTGCCATCCTTACTGTGCGGGCTGACCGTACTCTTAATTACGTTCGAGGAAGAAGCAACGCCATAAAACAGAAACTGTTGGCGCTCCGCGCGGATTTCTTGGATCCGCGCTGGGCCCCCCCAGCGGCGCCCCTGGCGCGCTCCGCACGCGGTCCAGCGCAGATCCAAGAAGTCCGCGCGGAGCGCCAAAAGTTTCTGTTTACCACATTTATTCTTCTTCTATACGTGCCGTCGAGCAGTGTGAATGTGAATGGACACGCCATGTGAATGAGTCCTCCGCCTTTTAGACGCACGTGCTGTTCTCCTTGGACCGTGGCGCGCGCGCGTGTATAGCACGCTGCCGACTGCCACCGCCTGCGCCCCTCATGGGGCTCGCCTTCCGGCGCACGGGCTTGACCTTGACCTACGTGCCGTCGAGCAGGTCTGGGAAGGCCCAGGCTCTCGGGCTGCACCTGGGAAGCGCCGCCAGCACAGGGCACGGGGCCAGCAGGGCCCCGGAGGTCTGGACCACTTCCCCGGGGCCGGGTTCTCGTCCCGAGCCTCTTTTTCACGCTCCCGAGGCCTGGCGAGGGCCCCCGGAAGCCAAAAAACAACCAAAGTCCCGCCGTTCCCATTTCTGTTGGGAGCGTCGGATCTCTGGGGAGCAGGTCTGGGCAGGCCCGGGCTCTCGGGCTGCACCTGGGGGGCGCCGCCGGCACCAGGCGCGGGGCGCCGCTGGGCGGCCGCGGCCGTGGCCGAGAGCGGCACCGCGGCCTCCGCGCGCGCGCGCAGGCCGCGGAGCGGCCGCCGCCCCCCCGCGGGAGCACCCGTGGGGGGGGCTCGGCGGCCCGCGCCCCCCCCCTCAGCTCGAGAACCCCAGTGGGGGGGTGGGGCTTGCCTCCCCAGGCCCCCTCGCGTCGCGGAAGCCATCGCGACGCCGAGGGCGAGGGCGAGGACGACGGCGGACGCGCCCAGGGGGGGCGCGCCTGCATCCCCAGGCCCCCTCACGTCGCGGAAGCCATCACGACGCCGAGGACGAGGACGAGGACGAGGACGACGGCGGACGCGCCCGGGGGGGGGGGGGGCAGGCCTCCTCGCGTCGTGGAACCAATCACGACGCCGAGGACGACGAGGACGAGGACCACGCCCACGACCACCCTGGCGTCTTCGCGTGGTGGCCAACAAAAACGTAAGCAGAAACTCGAGACGGGGAATGTTCGGCAAGTTTTGGCCTCCAGGGGCCCTCGCCAGGCTCCGGGACCAGCACAAAACGGCGCGGGATGAAAACCGGTCCTGGGGAATAGGTCGGAACCACTGCATGGGGGACCGACGTAGTGAATTCGAATCATGACGGCAGGGGTCTGGGTCCATGGGGGTCGCGGCGCGCTGCGCGCTGCGCGACGTCGCGCCTGGCTCTGACGGCTGGGGCCGCACCAGGCCAGGCGACATGCAAGCCTCCAAGCCAAGCGTGCCAGCGCAGCACCCACGCCCCAGCCGAGCACCGCTCGCAGCCCCTTGTGCCAACTGCTCTGGCGGCGGCACACTCTCGCTTCGCCCAAGTTTCGCTTCGCTGTGGGTTCGCTTCGCGCGGGTTCGCTTCTCCCGCGACCCGCTTCGCCCACTGAACCTTCGCCCGGGCTTCGCTTCGCCCCCCCCAGTGCGCTTGGCCCAGCTCGCTTCGCCCAGGGCTTCGTTCCCCAAGCTCGCGTCGCCCAAGTTCGTTTAGCCCATTTGCCTTCGCCCCTTGCGGCCCGCCCGAGTGCTCGCATGTTAGGCTCCACCCGCCCGCTCGCTCATCCTAATAATGAAGGTCCGCCCGCTCGTCCGCCCGCAACGCCGAAAACCAAGAACACCACCTCGAGCCTCGATTCTGGCACAACGACGGGCGACGGCTGCGACGACGACGGCGACGACGACGACGACGACGACGTCAGCGAGAATGCAAACAACAACGCCTACAACGAGAGCTATGTAGTCGACGGCGGAGTGCGACGGAAACGTTTCCTACGAATCAGCGCCGGGGTAGCCGTGACCCCCCAGGGTAGCTCAAACATCCAAGGGGGACCGAGAAAACATCTGTCCAACGGCCAGAGCTGGGGTAGCCGTGACCCCCCAGGGTAGCTCGCGGCCGAAGGCGCCATCGGAAAACCAAGAAAACCACCTCGAGCCTCGATCCTGGACCCACGACGGACGACGGCTGCGACGACGACGACGACGACGACGACGACGACGACGACAGCGAAGATGCAGACGACAACGACTACAGCGACGTCCGCGAAAGCTATGTTGTCGACGGCGGGAGGCGACGGAAACGTATCCTACGAGCCAGCGCCGGGGTGGCCGTGACCCCCTAGATTAGTTCCAAAGTCCAGGGAGATCCGAGAAAACCCATTTCCAAGAGCCAGAGCTGGGGTAGCCGTGACCCCCCAGGGTAGCTCGCGGCCAAAAGGGCCATCGGAAGACCGAGGAAACCACCTCGAGCCTCGATCCTGGACCCACGATAGACGACGGCTGCGACGACGGCGACGACGACGACGACGTCAGCGAGGATGCAACCGACAACGACTACAACGACGTCCGCGAAAACTGTGTAGTCGACAGCGGAGCGCGACGGAAACAGTTCCTACGAGCCAGCGCCAGGGTAGCCGTGACCCCCCAGGTTAGCTCAAGCATCCAAGGGGAACCGAGAAAACATCTGTCCAGGAGCTAGAACTGGGGTAGCCGTGGCCCCCCACGGTTGCTCGCGGCCAAACGGGCCACCGGAATGTCTCGCGCGAAACGGGCAAGGCAACCTCAGGTCACGGCATCTCCGAACCAAAAGATGTCGAAAATATTTCCGGCGAGTTGGGACGGCCGAGCTCTCGCGTAGCGTCTGGGAGCCCAGAATTGCGAGAGTGTCTCAGGCGAAACAGGCCGGACCACCTCAGCAATTTCACAATGTCTCGACGCGCGGGCCCCTCGGGGTGCACTCGATCTGACTGCAATGATGCCCCCCAGCACCGGCCAGGCGACCCGGGGACACTCCACAACAAAACCTATGGAACGGCAACGAACGAGAAGTTCCCATATGAATATATATATATATATATATATATATATATATACATACATACATACATACATACATACATACATACATACATACACGTGTGTGGGAGCTTTTGGAGCTATTTGGCGCCAGCCCGTCTTTGCGCGAAACCTCGGACGCTGTTCCTCTCTCCAACCTCTCTCTCTCTCTCTTTATTCCCCTATCTCTCTATGAACACGGGAGCCTCATGCGATTGAGCGTTTGGGACGATCCACGGTAAAAGCACTAATGGTAGAATGCATGCTGCCATTAAGAGACCCTGTCGTCCGGAACGGCGAAGAGCAGTAGGACTACCGAGAATTGTTTATAGATTCGGAATGTGCCCTCAAGACAAAGTTGAGTCAGCGGGACTTGAGCCGTAATAGTTACGGACCGTCGGACCGTCTTTTTCCCCACCCGACAGGTTGGGGTAATTAGATTTTAAGAACAGACCCCCCGGCCAACCCCGCCGTGCATACCGCGGCTGCCAGACGCCAAATATCCCCGATGGTCTCTGAGAATCCCCGATGATCCCCGAGTGTCCCGCCCCCTCGCCCTCGACGACAACGACAGAACACAACGTGACACAACAGAGAATATTGCAATACCATGACAACATAGATCTTACACAGACCATCCCACACCATACCAGGGCAGTAAATGACAGAACATAAAGAAAACGAGCATGACATAGCATGGTGGAACATAACATGACAACAGCATTACACACCATGACATGACAGAACAGCATATAACATACTATAACATGTCATGACAGAACACAATGCGGCATAAATCACCATGACACGGCAGCAAATCATAGCGACACGTACTAGCGTTGACATAGTAAGACATGGTATGGCAGAACATAACAGAAATCTCATAACATAGATAACATAGGAACCATACCAGAACATATATTACTGGGCAATCACACGGACAGAGATAACAGAGCAACCGTAACAAAACATAGGCACCATAAAACCCATAACAAAACATATCGTAGGATACAAAACATAACATGCTACGTCAAACACATCAGTGCATATTCAACAGAGCAGAACAGAAATGGCAAAACAAACATAACATAGCACATTCCAACGATACATATCAGGCCTATCAGAACCGAGCTGAGGTGACAGAGCTGAACTAATCGAGATACCATAACAAAACAGAGATAGCATAGCAACGATCACGGAACACAGAGAATGGAGCAATCACACGGACAGGAATAACAGAGCAAACAAACCATAACAAACCATGTAACGCATAACATAACATAACAGATATAACAGAGCAGAGCTGATATAACAGAGCAGACCATATACAATGTAGCAAGCATAGTAGAATAGCGCAAGGAAAAAATAATATAGCAGCGATACCATATCCGCCGACCCCCTGTGGGTCCTCGGGCGTGTGAGATCGTCCCCCCCCCCCATAATCCCCCCCCCGGGACCCCAAACCGGAGATTCGACCCCCCCCCTGGCACGGGACAGTCCAGGACACTGCGCGCCCAGGGTGGATGGGGGCCCCAAACATGGGCCCGGAGGGCACGAATATCCCCCCAAGACGGTTCAAGAGGGCGAAGAATCGCCATAATATCATCCCGTGACGCCAACGATGGCTTCCAGACACCTTCCGAAGCCCCCAAGACACCCCAAAAGGCTTAGAAGATGCGCGCCAGGACGGTCCCAATACGCAAAAATCGCCAAATTCCTCCCGTAAAACGTACGTTTTTCAAGAAATCGTTTTTTTCGGTGTTCCGACGCTCCGAGACGGCCCAAGAGGCCTCCCAGACCGCTCCAAAACGGCCCAAGACGCCCCAAGACCGCCCCCAGAGAGCCCGAGAGGGCCGCAAAGACCTCGTGAGGCGCCCCACACAGTCCGAAAGAGACCCACGACGGGCCCCAGAGAGGGCGCCCCGTCCCAAGAGACCACCAGGAGGTCCGAAGAGGCCCCCGAGAGGCCCCAAGGCGCTCCCAGGAGGCCCCCCAAGAGCCCCCAGGAAGCCCCCAAGAAACCCAAAAGTGGCCCCGGGAGGCTCCAAAATTGCCTCCAAGAGGCCCGAACCTGCCTTTGGGAGGCCCCCGGAGGCCAACGGTGAGAGCTCGGCCAACATCAATGAGTCATGCGTCGTCGTCGTCGCCGTCGTCGCTTTCTCATCCCCATGTCCTGCTCATCGTCCTCTTCCCCCTCTTGCTCTTTTCCCTCCCTGCCCCCCCCCCCCGCGCGTTCATCCTCTGATTCCTTCTCCCCCTCCCGGCGTCGTTCTCATCGTCCTCCTCCTCGTCCGCCTCCGCCCCCTCCCCCCCCCTCATCCTCCTACTCCTCCCCCTCCCCGCCCCCCCCCCCCCCCCCTCCTTCTCATCCTCATATTCGTCCTCCCCCTACCGTTTCGGCCGACGCGTCTCAAATGGACGCACCACGGCCAACGTCAATGAGTCCTGCGTCGTCGTCGTCGTCGTCGTCGTCGCTTTCTTCGCCCCCATGTCTTGCTCCTCCTCCTCCTCCTCCTCCTCCTCTTTCTCCTCCCCGTCCTCTTCCTCCTTTCCCTCCTCCGATTCCTTCTCTCCCTTCCGATGTCGTTTTCATCGTCCTTGTCCTCCTCCTACCCCCCCCGTCCTCCTCCTCCTCCTCCTCCTCCTCATCATCATCATCACTGTCGCCACACCATCACCACCATCACCATCACCATCATCATCATCATCATCATCATCGTCATCATCATCGTCATCATCATCATCCGACTCTTCCTCCCCCTACCGCGTCGGCCAACGTGCCTCACATGTTACCACCGCAGGCGTGAACCTTCTGGCCCGTAATTGCGACAGCGCAACCTGCGCTGACAACCTTACTCTTCTTCGCGTCGTTCATTTTCCTCTTCCACAACCCCTATTCCTCCCCCGGCATCCTCCTCCGCCGCCGCGTCCCCGGGGGCACCCAGACAGCACCGCGCGTGTCAATCCGAAATGACACGACGAAACCTCTAGGGGACCTACGCAAGACCCACCCGACAGCCTCAATAAGGGCCTGCAACACGTGGAAATCCAACCAGCCCTTAGACGACAGGAGGTCTGAGGTCGGCCATTTGAATCTTCCACAACCCCTATCCCTCCCCCGGCGTCCTCCTCCGCCGCCGCATCCCCGGAGGCGCCCAGGCAGCGCCGCACGTGTCAATCCGAAATGACACGACGAGACCTCCAGGGCCTCCAGGGGACCTACGCAAGACCCACCCGGAAGCCTCAATAATGGCCCGCAACACGTGCGACTCCCACCAGCCTTTGGGCGACAGGTGGTCGATCATGGAGCCACGATGGACGACGGCTGCGACGACGACGACGACAGCGACAATGCAGACGACAACGACTACAGCGGCGTCTGCGACAGCTATGTTGCCGACGACGAGTGCGACGGAAACGTATCCTACGAGCCAGCGCCGGGGTAGCCGTGACCCCCCAGGTTAGTTCGAAAGTCCCAGAGGATCAAAGAAAACATACCTTTCCAGGAGCCAGAGCTGGGGTAGCCGCGACCCTCCAGGTTAGCCATCGGACAACCAAGAAAAACACCTCGAGCCTCGATCCTGGACCCACGACGGACGACGGCTGCGAGGATGACGACGACGACGACGGCGACGACGACGACGACGACGTCAGCGACGATGCAGGCGACAACGACTACAACGACGTCCGCGAAAACTATGTTGTCGACGGCGGAAGGCGACGGAAACGTAGCCTACGAGCCAGCACCGGGGTAGCCGTGACCCCCCAGAGTAACTCAAAAGTCCAGGGGGAACCGAGAAAACATCTTTCCAACAACCAGAGCTGGGTTAGCCGTGACCCCCCAAGGTACCTCGCGGCCAAAAGCGCCATCGGAAAACCAAGAAAACACCTTCGAGCCTCGATCCTGGACCCACGATAGACGACGGCTGCGACGACGACGCCGAAGACGACGACGTCAGCGAGGATGCAAACGACAACGACTACAGCGACGTCCGCGAAAGCTATGTAGTCGACGGCGGAGTGCGACGGAAACGTTTCCTACGAGCCAGCGCCGGGGTAGCCGTGACCCCCAGGGTAGCTCAAACATCCAAGGGGGACCGAGAAAACATCTGTCCAACGGCCAGAGCTGGGGTAGCCGTGACCCCCCAGGGTAGCTCGCGGTCAAAAGCGCCATCGGAAAACCAAGAAAACCACCTCGAGCCTCGATCCTGGACCAACGACGGACGACGGCTGCGACGACGACGACGACGACGACGACGACGACGACGACGACGACGACGACGTCAGCGAGGATGCAAACGACAACGCCTACAACGACAGCTATGTAGTCGACGGCGGAAGGCGACGGAAACGTTTCCTACGAGCCAGCGCCGGGGTGGCCGTGACCCCCCAGGTTAGCTCAAACATCCAGGGGGAACCGAGAAAACATCTGTCCAACGGCCAGAGCTGGGGTAGCCGTGACCCCCCAGGGTAGCTCGCGGCCGAAGGCGCCATCGGAAAACCAAGAAAACCACCTCGAGCCTCGATCCTGGACCCACGACGGACGACGGCTGCGACGACAACGACGACGACGACGACGACGACGACGACGACGACGACGTCAGCGACGATGCAGACGACAAC
>CAUYUJ010012225.1:80678-125678 GCA_963575745.1 Prorocentrum cordatum | reverse complement strand
CTCAGAAGGGGTCTCTGCTCCGTGGACGTCTTCCTCATCGGGGGGTTTCCGGCGTCACCAGCCTGGACTGAGAGACACGGACAGGGCCCGGCAGCGGGAGGGCGGCGGCCGCAGCGGCAGCCTGCGGCGCCCGAGCCAGGGCCTCCTCGTCCTCCTCCTCCTCCTCCTCCTCCTCCTCGCCCTGCTCCGCGACCTCCTCCTGCTCCTGCTCCTCCTCCTCCTCCTCCTCCTCCTCCTCCTCCTCCTCCACCGCGTCCTCCTCCTCCTCCTCCTCCTTCTCCTCTCCTCCTCCTCCTCCTCCTCCTCCTCCTCCACCGCGTCCTCCTCCTCCTCCTCCTCCTCCTCCTTCTCCTCCTGTCCTCCTCCTCCTCCTCCCTCCTCCTCCTCCTCCTCCTCCTCCTCCTCCTCCTCCTCCTCCTCCTCCTCCTCCTCATCGTCCTCGTCGTCCTCGTCCTCCTCCTCCTCGTGCTCCTCGTCCTTCTCCTCCTCCTCCGGACACGGATCCACCTCGGCGCGGCGCGCCGCCTCGGAGGCGCGCGCTTCCGCCGACGACAGATCAGCACGCGCGAGCGCGGCGCGGCGCGCCGCCTTCTCTGCATGGGATCGCTGCTTCGCGGCTCTCGGTGGCAACTCATGGGAGCTTAGCTGCCCCGATACGCAACACGCAACACGTAGCGTATTGATACGGAGCTCAACACGTAGGCTGAATACGCGGGTCCGACGCGATACATTCGCCAAAACGTGGTCCAATACGTGGAGCTGACACGCAACGTATTGACACGGACGTCTTGAACACGGGACGTGTTGCGTTTCAAAACGGGCGTATCGAGGCAGCTAAGCATGGGAGCCTCCCATGCCATCTTGCTGGCGCTTGCGAATCGACGCTGGTCGACGCTAAATCGACGCCCATCGACGCTGAATCGACGCCGCATCGGCGCTATCTCATCGGTTCCCAGACGGCAATCGGCGCGGGTCTACTCTACAGGCGGATTTGCGAGGGCATACAAGGTTCCCACGAGTTGCCACCGCTGCAGCACTCTCCATCTCGCGCTCGCTCTCTTTCTCTTTGTTTTTTTTTGTTTCTCTCTCTCTCTCTCTCTCTCTCGCTCTCTCTCTCTCTCTCTATATATATCTCTCTCTCTCTCTCTCTCCTCGTTCTCTCTCTCTCTCTCTCTCTCTCTCTCGCCACGGCCACTCCAGCAGGTGATCTAAGGATCACAAAACAAAGACGAAGAAAAGAGCCCCCGGCGAGGCCGCCGCCGCCGTCTTCGCAGCGAGGCCCCCCTTGCAGCGAAAGGCGGGACCAATCGGCTCGCTGCGGCGCCTGCCACCCGCCTGGCCACCCGCCCGTCGCTCACCTGCCCCTGGACGTCATCTCAATCGACCGCATCGCCAATGGGACTTCTTGCTGCACGCTGGCGGCCACATCCGAGCCTCTAATACTGTGAGGGCAAAGGAAAAGGAACCTGAAGATAAGGAATCCAGGCTCTGGAAGACGTCCAGGCACATGCTGCCAGCGCCTGATCAGCGAGTGGTTTCCACCTGCCCGTGCCAACATACACCCGCCATTCGCAGAACTTCCTTGTAACTATTCCTGAGTACAGGGGGGCAAGAAAGCCGCTCTCCGCGACCCCTGACGACGCCACCGATCGACCGCATCCTTGATAGCAGCCTTAGCAGACACTGTGTCGAAGCCGTGAGCATAAACAAAACATGTAGACGCACAGCACTACCAATGATGCCTGACACGCCTGCGAGCACTCTGCATGGGAAAATTATCAGGGGGGAAGATTCACCTTCCGACTGAGCTTGCCCATCACCCCCTTTTCCTCCTCCTCCCCCTCCTCCTTTTCCTTTTCCTCCTCCTCTTCCTCCTCCTCCTCCTCCTCCTCCTCCTCCTCCTCCTCCTGGTATTCCTCCAGACCCCCCTCCACGCGATTCGACAGTACGTGCCCAACCAGCCCCGTGGATCCGGGCGATTATTGCCCCATTTAGAATATATGTTAGGCGGCGAGAACGCAGACCGGGCTACACAGAAATCGGGCATCCACTCGAGAGGCAATTTTCCAGGAGGCACCGTTATCATTACGCGAGCCTTGAGGCTTAAGAAGGAGAGGCGGCGAACCGTTCAAATGCACGAAAAAGTACACGAGGTTCAGCAGAATAATGGGGCGCACTGACACTGAGGACCATTGGATTCACAGAGCTGTGGTGCCTTCCTTGGCGGCGCGCATGAGGGGGACCTTCTGAGAAGCCAAGGTGGCTTCTTGGAAGGCAGGGAGAGCGTCGTAGAAGCGCCCGCAGGCTTCCAAGAAGCCATCTGGAAAAGCCCCCAGGGCCTTCTGAGAAGGCCCCCCTCGCGCCACCCCCTGGTGCCGGCCACCACCAGCTGCTACGAAGTTCTGACCACTGAACTCCCTCGAGGCATCGACCGCCTGACCCGGGAAGCGGGCGTTGCTGGAGGTGCCCCTGGGCCACGGTGCCCCCCAAGAATTTGCAGGGAGGCCCTCACGGCCTCCAGAACACCCCATCACGAGGTCCAGGGGGGCCCCAGGGGCTCCAAATGTCGGGGAGACGTACGACTCGGGTTCGAGGGCCTCGGGTTGGCCCGACGGGGCCACCGTGAAAATGACGCGACACAGTCTGAACTTTGACGCGAGCTCCAGCCGCAAACATCCCACGAAAACTGAGCCGCTCAAATCCAGGACGCGCTCGTCAAAACACGTCGGCGAATCCGAGCTCCTGCGTACTCGAGTGATACGTTTCCCCGAAGACTGAGCGAAAAGCTGCGGGCGCCTTGGGCCAGGGGCACCTTCAGCACCCCACGAAGGAAAGGGCGGGCAGAGGCGCTCACCCATCGAGTGGCCCCACAGGGCGATCGTGGACGTCTCGCCGCTCGCCTGCCGCGGCGTGGGTGAGGCGGCCGCTCCCCCTCCTCCTCCTCCTCCTCCTCCTCCTCCTCCTCCTCCTCCTCCTCCTCCTCCTCCGCCGCCTCCGCCGCCGCCTCTCGGCCAGCACGTCGACAGCCAACCCGTATCACAAGGATGCGCGGAAAGGACGCAAGGGCCTTGGAGAGCCATGTTGGCAAACTTCGACCGAGGCTGGCAAGCGAGCGTCGCTGAGGATGGGGCGGAAGGGCAAGGATGCAAGGCTACCCTTGGGAAGGTTGCCCATCTTTACTGTGCGGGTTGACTCTAGTGGCTCTGCCGCTGCACTCTTCGCGTGCGAGATGCTGCGCAGCGCTCGCGCTCACGCACGACGGCGCGCAGACTCCAGCTCGCCACTTTCTGGCCTCGACGGCGCACGCGCTGGCACGACGGAGGCGCTCGATGACACAGCGGTCGGATGATGCCAGGGAGGTCCAGCTGTCCTCCAAAGTTTCCTGGCTTTTTGAAGGAGGCCGAAATGGCCTCCAGAGCATCCCTCGCGAGGCCCTGGGGACCCAGAGTGGCGCCAGAAGCTGGGGGCACCTTGAGCCATGATCACCTCTGGCAACCTCCGAAATGGGGGGCTACCAGGGAAGAGGAGGAGGAGGCGGAGGAGGAAGAGGAAGAGGAGGAGGATGAGAAGGAGGAAGAGGAGCAGGAGGAGGAGGAGGAGGAGGGGGAGTTTTTTTTTGGCCGCAGCGCAGCACGCAGCCCGCGCGACACCTCAGGGGAGGGCGAGACCCCCGAGGCAACAAAAACAAAAACAGAAACCGACCTCTAACAAGCAGGCTCGAAGCTTAGACCCGCGCACACAGGCTGGACGAGAAGAAACCAAATGCGAAGCCCTGCCTGGCGCCGCCAGGGCAGGAAAGGGGCCGTTGTAGTATAGAACGACCCCGTTCTATACTAGAACGGCCCCATTCGAACCAAGAACGGGCCCGTTCTAGGCCAGAATGGGCGGGTGCTGTCTCGGGGCAACCCCGGTACAGGGCCCGACCCGCGACTCCACCAGACACCCAGGCAGATATGGAGCAGTCCCCTAAAAGTCTGAACAGTGCCGATGCCACCGCGGGGGGGGGAGCAGCGTGCTGTCACAAGCCAGCAACGCACAAGTAGAAACAAAAGGCGAAATCCAGCCAGGCACCACGAGGTAGGGCGGGGCGGGTATTGACTCGGGGCAACCCCAGAACAGGACCCGACCCCCGACCCCAACAACTGACCAGACAAATATGGAGCAGGCTCCTAAATGCCTAATCCGTGTCGCTGTCTCCGCGGTGAAGAATGGCGCGTGCTGGCTCTGGCCAACGACACCCAAGATCCTCAGGCAGGCTCGAAGTGGCTGCCAGGAGGCCGGGAGGTGGCGCTGGGCCAAATCAGCCCAGCGCCTCTCGCGAGCATCGTCCTCCTCCAATGCCGAAGGGGGGGAAACTCAACAGAGGGAGTGGGGGCCTCCTCCCCCGTATTGGCACAGGGGCCAACAGAGACCGTGACGTCTCCGCGCTTGGGATGCCGTCCCCTCGCGATCTGCCTCCAGGCGCGCTTCCGACCCTGAGCTCCAGACTTCGGGATCGGCTGGTAGGGCTGTCGGAGGCCTCGAACCTGCCCACCTCCAATGTAAAACATGTACTTGAGGCACACAAAAACAAAACTGCCGTCCGAGGCGTCAAGAAACAGCATGCTGTGCCCCAGAACTGAAAACGCAGGAGCATCCATGCCACGGGCCCCGGCGTCCGCGGCACCACGGCACAAACTCGCGGGCGGCTTGTCGGCTGAACGTGATCCACGAAAACATCTCGAACACTGCCAAAAACGCCCCGTCCAGCTCCAAGCGCGCGTCGGACCCTGCTCTTTGCTCACAGGAGCGGCAACAGGAACCCTCTGCACGTTCGGCCCTAGATCGAGCCGCGGCCAAAGTGGGAAGAGCTTCGCGGCCAGAGTGCCCACAGCTCTAGCAATGGCCAGCTTGCAATCTACATCATCAGTTTCCGCGCAGTCGGGCTGTGGGTGGATCAACACAGCTTGCTTCGCCGAAACGTCGACAGTATGGCTACCTTCACGCAAGTATAGCTCCCAGCTATCTTTGGCCCCGTCGATGGACTGGTGGGCCTTGACATTGTGCACTTTGCACCGCTGGGAAAACTCAGCAACATTGAGCAACTCCAGCGTACGCGCGCTTAGGACAGCATTGCTCTTCCCACGGAAGGGCATGACAATCAAAGCAGGCTTTGTCAACGTACAACTCGCAACGACCACTCGACCACTGCAGCGCGATCGAGAAAGCGTGAAACTCAGCGGCCTGTGCCGCCTGTGGACACGGGGGCCAGAGTGGCCCACGCACTCTAACTATCTCGAGACCCGTGTCACGATGCCAGAGCGAGAAGGCCTAACCCGCACGATCGAGATCGGGGATGACCCTCTTGCTGCATGACCCGTCCGTGCACAGATCCCCGACGAAAGCGTGATCGATCGTGGAGTCCCCGTCAGGAGGAGAAACCTATCCGACCTGCGCACCACCCGACTGAAAAGGGCGAGGGAAAGACTCGGCAGGGTGGTTGAAAACTCCGTAGCACGCGAGCACGTCGTCCGCGTCCTCCGCCCACCTCCTCACCTTGTCGTTGACCAATTCCTCCCTCTCGCTCGACACCACCGCACACTGCCATAAACGATGCTTTTGTGTGTCTTCCGCGTCGAGGCACAGCGGACACAGCGTGGACGGCATAATCTACCTATACGACCACCCTTCGGGTGATAAGGAGGTTCGGGGGGGGGAACCAACGTCTCACTCGATCGGTCTCACTATCGATCTCAGTATCGATCTCACTATCGGTCTCGCTCGATAGATCTCACTCGATCGATTTCACAATCGATCTCACTCGATCTATCTCATTCGATCGATCTCACACTTGATCTCACAATCGATTTCACAATCGATCGCACAATCGATCTCACATTCGGTCTCAATATCGATCTCACTATCGATATCACAATCGCTCTCACAATCAAGGTCATCATCATCATCATCATCATCATCATCATCATCAACGGCATCATCAACATCAACATCATCACCAACATCGTCATCATCATGAGGACACCGTCACCATCATCATCAAAAACATTATCATCAACGTCAGCATCATCATCGGGACAGCATCATCATCATCACCATCATCATCTCGTCATCAACATCATCACCACCATCATCATCACCATCATCATCGGGACACAATCATCGTCATCATCATCAGCAACATTATCAGAATCATCATCATAATCGGGACATAATCATGATCACCATCGTTCTCATCATCTACATTATCATCAACATCGTCATCATCCTCGAGACACCATCATCATCATTATCATCGCATCATCATCATCGACATCATCATCATCAACAACATCATCATCATTGGGGCACCATCATCATCATGAGCAACATCATCATCAACATCGTCATTATCATTATTATCATCATCGGGACACCATCAGCATCACCATCATCATCATCACCATCATCATCATCAGCATCATCATCGGGACACCATAATCATCATCAACATCATCATCATCAACATCATTATCGCCGGGACACCATTTCCATCAACATCATCATCACCAACATCATCGGAATCATCATCATCATCATCATCATCATCATCATCATCATCATCATCATCATCATCATCATCATCAACATCATCATCAACATCATCATCATCATCATCGGGACACTATCATCATCATCGACACCATCATCAACATCATCATCATCATCATCGGGACACCATCATCATCATCATCATCATCATCATCATCATCATCATCATCATCATCATCATCATCATCATCTCATCATCATCATCATCATCATCATCATCATCATCATCGCGGGACACCGCGGGACACCGCGGGGCACCGCGGGACACCGCGCGGACACCGCGGGACACCGGCGGGACACCGCGCCGCCCCGCCGCCCGGAAGGGAATGATTTCGTCCGGCCGCGCCTCAGCCACACGGGACACCAGCGGGCGGGGGCGGGACCCGCGGGCCAACGGCCGCCCGGAAGGGAATCATTTGGTCCGGCCGCGCCTCAGCCACACAGGACACCAGCGGGACACCGGCGGGACACCGCGGGCCACCGGCCGCCCGGAAGGGAGACATTTGGTCCGGCCGCGCCTCAGCCACAGGAGACTTTCTCTCGCCCGCCCACGCAGCTTCGCCTCGCCCGCACGGCACGCACGAAGACGAAACCGAAATCGATTTCCCGGTAGGGGGGCTCTCCGTTCCACTTCGATCTCACCCCCTCACCTCCGATTTAAGTCGGCAGCGCGCTGCCTGGTACAAATGGCGTTACAAAACAAATACCTCACACAACCTTTCTGAAAGGGACTGAGCCGAGAGCTCTGGAGCCATCTCAAACCTCCGTCGACGCACGCCCTCCCATTCAGGTTAAGTTTGGCCCCCAGGTCCCACTGCAGCCCACGAATAACCGCTTTCTTGAGAACCGTCTTCAGCAGCTGAGGCGAAACTTCAGTAAGCACAATCTTGTCTCTGAAAAAATCACGACGGCAAGTTTCTCGCTATTTTCGTACTCTGGAGTCTGGGGGCCCTTACCGGGCCTCGGGACCGTCAAAAAACGACTCAGGATGAGCAACCAGTCCTGGGGAGGGGTCCAGACCTCGGGGGGTCGACGCTGCGAAAAAGTCACGACGTCGGGGGTCTGGGTTGGTCAGTACGGCAGGTCGATGCGCACTATCAGAAAGCCGTGATCCTTGAACGATCGCGGCTTTCTGATAGCGCGCATCGCTCGATGTCGGCCGATTCTGGGCAACCGACGGCGTTCAACCTTGAGCGCCCGCGCTGGGGTCGCCGCCGCGCCGACGCGGCGCGAACCTGCCGCACGCGGTCCGCGGACGGCACGAGCCCCGAGGAAGCACAAGGGTCCGCTACACTCAAACCGCAGCAGCCTCAGAAAGGCCCCGGGCCCCGGGCCCCGGGCCCTGGGTTAAAATAGATCATGGTTAAAGATAGATCCTGCAATCAGGATCTATTTTTTTAGATCTAGGCTTAAAAAATAGATCCTGTGGCAGGATCTAAAAAATAGATCCTAAGGACCACCGGCTCCCCCCTCAGGCATCCGGCGTCCCGATGTTTCGGGACACGGGCCCCAGACCTCTCGACCACCCGGGACCAGTTTTCCATGCCGAGTCCTCCTTGGACGGTCCCGAGGCCCGGTATACGCAAGGGCTTCGAGAGGCCGAACGCCATGGAAGACGTCCGCCCCTGTCTTGTTCGAGAGGCGCCGGATGCCTGGGGCTGGCGGCGCCATGCAGAACTGCACCAGCGCTGGGCCGGCCCGGCGCTCGGCGCCCACGCAAGCCGCAGAGACCCAAACATTCGGTGGCAACACATGGGAGCCTCCCCTACCATCTTGTCGGCTTTTGCGAATCGACGCTAATCGACGCCAGTCGAGGCTAATCGACGCTAAATCGACGCTAATCGATGCAAGCAGACGCTAAATCGGCGCTTTCTCATCGACTCCCAGACGCTAATCGACGCCAGGCGACGCGAAAGACGGAATTGCGTGGGTTTGCAAGGCCCCCATGATTTGCGACCAAACAAACATGCGCTGTCCGGATGCTTTCAGTGCGGGGCCCGTGGAGGTCCAGGCCCTTTCCCGGGGGGCCGGTTCCTCATCCCGAGTCGTCTTGGACGCTTCCTGGGCCCGGCGAGGGCCCCCAGAGGCCGAAACCACAGCCAAAACCGATCGTCGTGATTTTTCGGGGGGCGCGCAAACATGGATTAGCGATCCTTGGTTTCTGGCGCGCGGTCGCCAAATGCATGGATCGGGGGAGGTGCCCTCCCCAAAATGCGGCCGGTGCCGCCTCCCTCGGCGGCGGAAATCCGCGAATTCCCGTGGAAACGGGACCCGTCGCCAATCCACGCCCCCTTGATCCATGTTTGCGATCGCCTGGCCAAAAGCGGTCGTCGTGATTTTGTTCATGGCCCGAGCGGGTCTGGGTCGTCCTCCCCCTCCCACCTCCCTCGCCCGCCCCCCCCGCGCGCGCTCCCACACACGGGCAAGCGCGCGAGCGTGCGTGGGAGCGGGCATCAGATGTTGTCCCATGGGCCCTTGGAAGTTCTGCCATCGCTGGTGCCACTAACCTGGTAGGAATGTAGATGACCTGCTTGAACGGGGTGTAGCGAACATGGTTAATCCAACGCGCGGATGTAGCGTACCCTTCGGTAGCAGATAGCTAAGCGCATCAGCAGCCTGATGTAATCTTGACCTGAGGTCCGCGCGGTAAAGGGCGAACTAGCAAGTTGGCAAGGATGCAGCAACTCGTGGCAAGAGAGCGTAAGTGATGCAGCCGCTGGTAAAGATCAGCAAGCCGGCCACCCTGCCAAGCAGAGGCCCAACATTGAGGAAAACCTCCGTCCTGATCTCAATTGCCCCGATACGCAGCACGCAACGCGCCGCGAGGAAGGGGACGCTGCGTGCATGGGCATGTGGAGGGAGAGAGATGGTGGGCGCCGACCGGTGAGCGTCCGCAGGAACAGGGCGGGAGGGGAGAGGGGGGACGGAGGGGAGAGTGGGGAGGAAGCAGGGAGGAGAGAGGAATGACGCAGGAGGAGGAGGAGGAGGAGCAGGAGGAGGAGGAGGGACGAGAAGTGGGAAAGCCAACTCCTCCTCCTCCTCCTCCTCCTCCTCCTCCTCCGCCTCCTCCGCCGCCGCCTCCTCCTCCGCCCCTCGTCCGTCACACACCGCGCCCGAGAGGAAGCTGCGGGGCCCCTCTCCCGGAGGTAGGCGATGACGGTCTCCACGTCCTCGCGTCAGGCGAAAGGGCGCCGCCCCCCCGCCGCTCGCGGCCCCCGCCCGCGGGGCCCAGCTCCCCAGCAGGCATCAACCCAAACCGTGTTTTCCGGTTTCGTTTTGTGCTCGTTGTCCCTCTAGAAGAAGAAAAAGAAGAAGAAGAAGAAGAAGAAGAAGAAGAAGAAGAAGAAGAAGAAAAAAAAACAACAACAAACGCCGTAAACAGAAACTTTTGGCGCTCCGCGCGGATTTCTTGGATCTGCGCTGGACTCCCCTTCCTGGCGCGCGGAGCGCGCCAGGGACGCCCCGGCGCCGATCCAAGAAATCCGCGCGGAGCGCCACAAGTTTGTGTATGGCGTTTTTCTTCTTCGAATGTTGTCTCCAATCCGCCTTGGCTTCAAGACGGAATCAAAACGAAAACGGCCCACGGAATCGCCAAGACACCTTTTCGGTCGACCCCTGCTCCCCAGACCCCCTTCGGGCCCTGAGAAAAGCATGACGGCAAGTTTGTCGCTATCTTCCGCCTCTGGAGGCCCTTCCTTGGCGGCGAGCGAGGGGGGGAAGTGAAAAGGAAAAGGCCTTCTCAGAAGTCGGCGGGGCTTCTCAGGAGCCCCCGCGCCTTCTAAGAAGTTCCCCGTGACTTCGGGGAAGGCTTGGAAAACTTCTCAGGAGGCCGGGGACTTCCGAGTCTTCTGAGAAGGCTGGCCCCATCTCACTTCCCCCCTGGGCCCGCCGCCGATGATTCCGGCGCCGTGAACAAATCAGCTCGTGAGGAAAAACTGGTCCTGGGGAGTGGATTCCGACCGCTGGGGGTAGACGGCATGAAACGATCCCGACGCCGTGGTTCGGGGTCCCCTGCCCCCTCCTCGTCCTCCTCATCTGAGCTCCAGGCGTTCGAAACAACATCAAACACTGCTGCCTAAGTCGAAACGCTGTCATAAGGAACCCTACATAAGGAACGAGGCCCACTTTTTTCCACAGGTGAAGCTTCTATTTTCTCCAGGAAGCCTAAGGGGAACCTAAGAGGCATTATGAAACGATCAAGGAACACTGAGTCCCTCCCCAACGAAAAGGGTTCCTCAGTCAGCGACCCGACTGTACAGTATTCGGCTGCATGCAAGAGTGACCCTGGGCAAATCTCTGGTGCGCGGCTTTCGGGGGCCGCGAGAGGGCCAAATCAAGGCCCGGCCAGTGCTGGGGTGCCCCCTGTGGGCCCGCATCGAGGGTCACTCCAGCGAAAGGTCACTCCCCAGACATGCAACGTCCTGATTTTTTCAATACGGGGTCCCTGGATGTCCCGACCTTTTCCCTGGGACCGGCGTTTCATCCTGAGTCGTTCTTTGACGGTCCCGAGGCCCAGCGAGGGCTCCCCGAGGCCGAAAACTGGCAAACCCCCCCCCCGTCCTGATATTTTTTCGACGCGATCGTGTCTGGGAAGGTCCCTCTGGCGAGAGGTCCCTCCCACGGGCAGCCAGGAGCTTCGGGGCCGGCCGGCGCAGACGCCTGCGCGCACGCTCTGCCCTGCTGGCCCGAGCCTCGCAGGCCGCACTGGAGCGTCCCGGCGGCGTGTGCGCAGGGGGTGCGAGGCCAGAAGCCTCCTAGATCCCGGATTAAGTCGGGCCTGTCCCCCTACAGGGGGATTTTCGACGAAAAATAAGAAATACCCACAAAAGAATTTAAAAATAATAAAAAATTAGTCGGGGGCCTTTTTTTTAAGTATTGTTTGACCTTTTTGGTGTATTGTTGGGGTATTGTTTATTTTTCGTCGAAAGTCCCCCTGTAGGGGGACACGCACGACTTAAGCCTAGATGGGGTTCGAGCAGACGGGGTCCAAGGATCGCGCCGCCTCGCCAATGCATCACCGGTGCATCGGCGATGCATCGGCGACGCATCGGCGACGCATCGGCGATGCGCCGGCGGCGTCGGCGTGGGGAAACGCGGGCGCCACGTCGAGCCGCATCGGCGATGCGTTGGCGATGCGGCGCGATCCTCCGACCCCATCTGCTCGGACCCCATCTGGGAGGCCTGGAGAGGCGGAGATTTCTCCGTATCCACCGCCTGGGAACCGACGTCCGGGGAGCTGAGCAGGCAGCCCAGACCCCCTCTCGCTATGACGAGAATCACGATGGGAAGTTCTTCCCCCTGTTCGGCCTCTCCGGGGGCCCTTGCCGAGCCCCGGGGCCGTCCAGAAACGACTCGGGATGAGAAAAACAGCCCTGGGGAAGGGGTACAAACCTCTGGGGGGTCGGCCGACGCTGCGAAAAAACACGACATCGGGGGTCTGGGTCTGGTGCGGGCCGAAAGGGGCCACCCCAGCACTGGCGTGCGGGCCCGGAGTTGGCCCCCACGCGGCCCCCGAAAGCCGCGCAACAGAGGGTACTCTTGCCCAGGGTCGCTCTTGCGTGCAGCCGAATAACTGTACAGTCGGGCCGCTGAATGGGGGGCCCTTTTCGTTGGGGATGGGGCTCCGTGTTCCTTGATCGTTCCGTAGTGCTTCTCAGGGGCTCCTTCGGCTTTCTATGGCAACTCAGAGTTTAACCTAAGGGAAAAGGGCGGCATGGGTTTCCCACTCATGCTCGCGCCGCAGAACCACCGGGACGGGCGGCTGCGTGCAGCCGAACGTGCCCGTTTTGCTCCGCGGCCCGAGCGGGGCCCGGCGCGGACCACGCGGCGGCCTCCGGCGGGCCCACCTGCGGCCATGGAGGCGGGCGGCCCGGCGGCCACTCTCGGCAGCCCTCCCACGCAGCCCTCCCACGTGATCGATAGCAGCAGTCGTAGTCGTCGTCGTCGGCGTCGGCGTCGGCATCGGCGTCGGCGTCGGCGTCGGCGGCGTCGTCGGCGTCGTCGGCGTCATCGTTGTCGTCGTCGTCGGCGGCGGCGTCGGCGTCGTCGGCGGCGTCGTCGTCGGCGTCGTCGACGTCGTCGTTGTAGTTCGGCGCCAGGCGAGAAGGGGAAATGAGAAGGGGCAAGCCTTGGCATATGGCTCAGACGTCCGCAGGCCTTCTGAAAATGTTCCTGAGCCTTCCCCGAAGAAGACAAAAGACCTCTCGGAACGCCCGAGTTGAGGGAGTGAGACGGAGAAGGCCTTCTCAGAAGGCGGCGGGGCTTCTCAGAAGCCCTCGCGCCTTCTGAGAAGTTTTCTGCGTCCTCGGGAAAAACTCAGAACACTTCTCAAAGGCCTGGGGACTTCCGAGCCTTCTGAGAAGGTCCGCCATTTCTCACTCCCCCAGGGCTCGCCTCCGTCGTGGTGGCAATAGTCGTCGTCGTCGTCGTCGTCGTCGTCGTCGTCGGCGTCGGCGTCGTCGTCGGCGTCGGCGTCGTCGTCGGCGTCGTCGGCGTCGTCGGCGTCGGCGTCGGCGTCGGCGTCGGCGTCGGCGTCGGCATCGGCATCGGCGTCATTGTCGTCGTCGTCGTCGGCGGCGGCGTCGCCGTCGTCGGCGGTGGCGGCGTCGTCGTTGCTGTCGTCGTCGGCGGCGTCGTCGTCGTCGTCGTCGGCGGCGGCGGCGACGGCGTCGTCGGCGTCGTCGTCGTCGTCGTCGGCGTCGTCGTCGTCGTCGTCGACGCCGGGCGAAGGGGGGAAATGAGAAGGGGCAAGCCTTGGCAGAAGGCTCAGAAGTCCCCATGCCTTCTGAGAAGGTTCCTGAGCCTTCCCCGAAGACACAGAAGACCCCTCAGAAGGACCGAGGGCTTCTGAGAAGTCCCGTCGCCTTCCGAGAAGGCCTTCTCCTTCTCACTCTCCCTCGCCGCCAAAATATGTTCACAACCCAGACCCCCCATCGGACCAAACAAAAATCATGGCCAGAGGGTTTTCACCATTTTCTGCCTCTGGAGGCCCCTGCCGCCCTTCGGGACCGCCAAAAAACAACTCGCACAACAACAAAAAATGACGGTAGGGTTTTCGCTATGTTCGGCCTCTGGAGGCCCTTACCAGCCCTCGGGGCCGTCAAATAACGACTCGGAATGACCATGGTAGACCCACGAACCCAGAATGTGATTGAGAACTGCGAGGCACTCAATTGGGCGATGCGTGGTGGCGGTGCTGAAAATATCTTGCATGGTGGTGATACTGTGCCAGGGGCTGTCGTGCTGCTCTGCGCTGTGCCGCGCCGCACAGTGACGTGCCAGGGGACGCGCCACGGCACGTGCCAGCGGACGCGCCGCGCGACGTGCCAGGGGTAGACGAGCGCGTCCCACTACTCGCAAAGTAACTACTCGCAGATGGCGTGGATCCGCCATGGGAAATTCACGATGCGTGGCACTGGTGCAGACATGTGCTTTCTCGGGCCGGGCGAAAAGGGGGGGATAGCAAAGGAGGGTTTGAGGATCAGCTCACGTAGCCGATTTTCCCAGCGCCTCCCGGCGCCGGGAGGCGCCCGTGTATCGAGGAATGGGCCCGGCGGCGAGGCCGAAGCCAGCTGCATGCAGCAGATTTCGTACCCCCCCCCCCTTCCCAATCCCGCCCCTTTTCGTCCCGCCCGACTTTCCGGACGCTTGCGAGCAGGCACTCTCTGCGAGCAGTGTGCACCGCGCTCGGTGAGAGGGGCCCCGCGCCACGGAGCGTGCCCCCGGGGGAGCGTGCTCGCGAGGGCACCGTGGCGGCCCCGCGGCGGCCCCCCGGCGGCAGGCAGCCCCCCGGAAACGGCGCCCCTGGTGGGCATCTGCGGCCAAGGCGGGGGGTGGGAGCGCGGGGGGGGGGCACTGGCGGCGCGCGCCATCGGCGACACGCAAGAGGGACCTCTGGGCAAGAGTGACCTCTGGTGCGCGGCTTTGTTGGGGGGCCGCGGGGGGGCTCCACCTGGGCGCGCAGGCCGCTGCTACCGCTTCGCTGTCAGCCATCTGGGGGCCCATCTGTGCCCGCACCAAAGGTCACTCCGGCGAAAGGTCACTCTTACGTCTAGTCGACCAGCGGGTCGGGGGAGGGGCCCGGCCACGAGAAACCTTCCACGAGAAACCCAACCCTGGAGACCCAGGAGGTCCATGGGTTTTTGGTGTGGGAGCGTCACGCCTTCCATCGCAAAACCAACGAAACACAGGAAACACAGGGCATCCTGGGCATCCTGGAGGCAAGCAGGGTGTTTCTTGGCCTGGGCCTCCACTGTAGGGGGTAGGGCTAGGGGGGAAGGCTTCTTAGAAGGAGGCTGATTCTTAGCAGGCGCCGGCCCCCAGCATCCATGAAGAAGGCCCGCGCCTTCTGAGCAGCAGGGGTGCTTCTGAGAAGCCTTCCCCCCTCCCCCGAAATACCCCCCCCCACCTGCCCGTGGCCGAGGGTCCTGAGGGAAACGGGTCCCGAGGCTTGTCGCCATTTTCGGGCTCTCGGGGCCCTGCACGGGCCCCCAGGCCATCAGAAGGCGGCTCAGGAGAAAGGCCTCGTCCTGAGGAGGGCCGACCCGTTTCCCTCAGGACCCGCTGCCCCCGTGCTAGAAGGGGGGGGGGCGCGGGAGGGAGCGCGGCGTCCTCGCGCTCGAAGTACCCGAGGGACACGTGCTCGCCCCCCGACCTGCCGCGCGGCCGCGCAGGGCGGTCCGCCCAGGCATGCTCGCAGCGGGAACAACAGCACGCTGGATGGGGCTCTTGGCCCTGCTCGCCCTCCGTGGGAACCTCGCCGCGCCCCGGCACCGGCAGAAAGCGGCGATCGGGATGGAGAAAGCCGGCCCTGGGAAGGGGTCAGGACTTCTGGGGTGAAAGCACGATGGCGCCACGCGGGCACTGCACTGCTAGGAGCCCCTGGGGGGAGCGGGAGGGGAGGCGAGGGAGCCGGCGGCGGGGGCGAAGAGGGGAGAGGCCCACCACCGCAGCGCGGGCGCCTCCTCCTCGGGCGGGGGTGGAAGTCCTGCATGGGGCTATAGCTGCAGGCAAGATGCACTTGCCGCCCTGCGCTGCGGATGAAGAGCACGCGGAAGACCGCGAGCCGGCGTGCAGAGGAGGTGCGTTGAGCCAGGCGGGGAGGAGGCGGACTCGCAGAGGAGGCGCACGTGCAGAGGGCCCGCCGTGCAGGTGGCCCTCGTCTGGGCTCGGACACGCGGGCGCTCTCGCGCGCCCCGGCATCATGCCAGCACGGGAGGACTTGCTGCGATCGGGCGCGGACCGACCCACCCCTCCGTGACGAGGCACTCTCGTGACGGGCCCCACGGGGGTCGTCACCGAAGGGGCAGGTTTGCCGGGGGTCCGTCAGGCCGCCCCTAAACCCTGACACGACACCAATCCGACACGACTCCTCCGCATGCCGACCTGGGACCTCCGACATCTTTAGGCGGCGAGCCAGGGGGGGAAGTGAGAAGGGGCGTGTCTTCTCAGAAGGCTCGGAAGTCACCTGGACTTCTGAGAGGTTTTCTAAGCCTTCCCCGAAGACAAGAAAAACTTCACAGAAGGCGCGAGGGCTTCTGAGACGTCCCGCCGCCTTCCGAGAAGGTCTTCTCCTTCTCAATTCCCCCCCTCGCTCGCCGCCGAATGCCCAGGACGAATGACAGGCCGGCCCCAGGGAGAGCTCCGGGGCTTCTTGGGGGGGGGGGCCCGCGCGGAAAAGCTGGAGCGTCGAAGGCCCGGGACGGCTCGCGGGGCTGGCAGCCCCCCTGCACGAGACAAGTTGCACGCGGCGAGCCGAGACAGTCGGGGCGCTGACCCGAGGAGCCCCAGATGTGGAAGGAGGCCCCTCTCTCCCACGAGTGAGACTTCGGCTTTCCGGTGGAAGCCATGCGGAACAGCCAGGGCAAACTGAACAACAAGCAAGGAGCACCGAGCCCCTCCCCAACGAACAGGGCTCCTTCTTCCGCGCCCCGACTGTAGCGTGCCACCCCGGGGCAGCGGCGGAGCAGCGGCGGCGGTCGGCGGCGCGCCGAGGGGGGGGCGAGAGGGGGGAGGTATCCTCCTCCTCCTCCTCCTCCTCCTCCTCCTCCTCCTCCTCCTCCTCCTCCTCCTCCTCCTCCTCCTCCTCCTCCTCCTCCTCCTCCTCCTCCTCCCTCTCCTCCTCCCTCCACCATCGCCGTGGGGGTGCCGCGGCGGGGGGGGAATCAATCGTGGAGGGCTGCCTCGCCAGAGCACGAGCTCCCGAAGGCCGCCGAAACCTCCATTGCACCCCTGCTCCTTTAGTAGGGCATCGACCCGAGACCCCCTCGGGCAATGACAAAATCACGACGGGAGGTTTCTCGCTATTTTCGGCCTCCAGGGGCCCTTACCGGGCCTCGGGAGCGTCAGCAAAGAGACTCAGGATGCAAAAGCGATCCAGGAGAAGGGGTCGAGACCTCTGAGGGTCCATCCCACCCCTGGTCCTTGAGTACAGAGGTCTCCTAGATGGAGTCGGATCAGATGTGGTCGGAGGATCGCGCTGCATCACCGATGCATCGGCGATGTATCGGCGATGCGTCGGCGATGCGCCAGCAACGTCGGTGATGCACCGGCGACGTCGACGTGGAGAAACCCGCCGCATCGCCGATCCATCGGCGATGCGGCGCGATCCTCCGACCCCATCTACTCCGACCCCATCCAGGAGACCTAGAGTAGGGGATCGACTACAGAATCGATGTACCCCAGACTTGATTTTCGCGTCGAATTTGCAAACCAAGACGTAGAATAATCGTAGATCTACGGTTCACTCGACGTAGCTATCGTGGATTCGACGAAAGAAAGCAATCTTGGGGTAGATCGATTCTGCAGTCGATCTCCGACTCGGGTCAAGGCACCCTTTTTTCCCCGCCCCCCGGAACGCAACGCGGGAGCAAGTGACCAGCTCAAAGCGGCGAGCGGGTCGCAAGAGCTATCGGGGGGACCCCTCGGGGGGCCGGCGCTTGTGACCCCCCCCCCAAAAAAAAAAGCCGACCAGGGCGTCCCGGGGATGATGGAGATCGACGCGCCTTGTTTCTCCGAAGCACGATGCCCACTCATCCCCAGCGACGTACCCAAACTCCCTCGCGTTGTGAAAAAAAAACACGGCCCCCAGGGGCCCTAACTGAGCCTCGGGACCGTCAAGACACGACTCGGGATGAAGATCCTGTCCTGGGGGAGAGGTCCAGACCTATGGGGGTCGACGTTTTTAGAAAATCACGACTTCGGGGGGTCTGGGAAGCACGATGCCCATTCATCGCCAGCCACGAACGCGTCACGGCAACTGCAGACACATGGAGCACTGTGGGCATGTCAGCCTGCGGCGGGAGAGCCCTCACGCAGGCACTCGGCACGAGGCATGGCAGTACTGCGGGACGCCGAGCGGCCGAGCATATTATGGTCCTCGTGGATGGAGATCGACCGACATCATGCCCACTAATAAATCGATCAAGTTGTAAGTCCTGATGCGATGTGCTCGTACCTCCCATGCTTACTGCTGTCACGCGTAATTACTTGCTCTGGCTGTTCACAGAGGACAACATAGAGCAACAAAGAGGAAAGCAGCTGAGGGACAATCCGGAGCCCGAGAAGTCCAGCGAAAAGACTGTGATCGCAGACCTTCCCTGGCCCGGACGGGCAAGCATTGCACGCGACGGAATGCCTCTGGAACACTTGGTTGAGATGGGGGCGCGAGTGCCTCTAGCACCGCAGAACATGCCGCTTGATAGCTCCACCAAGGAGCCTCGAAACAGAGCGATAGTCCTGGCGACCCTGAGTCGGCAAAGATATCCCCTGCTGAGTCACATACTCTGATCCGCTTTGAACAATCATTGGCTCGCTCTACTCGCGTGCGGTGTCCTGCCCCCTCGTCTCATGGCTTGTTATGTGCACCACGCCCCGCCACTGCCCCGCCACGGTGCTACTGCTGATGCTGCTGGTGCTGCGAATGCAAGCACCGGCGCTTCAGCGGCAACAAAGCCTCATCAAGCACCCAACCCCCCGACGTCGTAATTTAGTCAACACGCCGACCCCCTCTAGAGGTCTGAGATTTTCATTCTGAATCGTTTCTTGACGGTCCCGAGGCCCAGTAAGGGCCCCCGGAAACCGAAAATAGCGAAAAACATCCAGTCGTGATCTTTTCACAACGCGAGGGGGTCTGGGTATCTGCGTATGTATGCACCGCAGCCGATGCAGGGCGCACGGCCATTGCGTGATATTCTGAGCCCGCACTCAAAAGGCGCGGCCGACTTGCCAATCAAGGGCGGCCAGGACTCGAGCCCGCTGTGAGAACGAGCTCACGTGGCCGCCCTCTTGACTCTTGGGTCTCGTTTGCGGAGGGGGCTCTGGGAGGCCTATTTGGGCTATCTTGGTCCTATGCCTCTCGGGGGCCGCCCTTCGTCGGCTGCCGGTCCTCGATATCCTCGCGGTCGTCGGCCGTCGGCCGTCGCGGCCGATCGTCGGGGAGCGAGTGCGGATCCTCGCGAGGCGGTACCTCTCCCCTCCCCCTCCTCTCTGCTCCCCTCCCTCCCCCCCCCATCCCCCGCCCATGCCTGGCCACTCTCCCTTCTCCGTCCTCCCCTCCGCTCTCCCCCCCCCCCCGGCTTCCCCTTCCCCACCTTTTTGTCACCCCGCGTACCTCCTTTCCGTTCCTCTTCCCCCGCCGATCGAATGGAAACCGAGGGTGGCCAATCCCGCCGTTCGGAAACGGATCGGGACATGGGGTCGGCAGGCAATGTGGAGCCAGCTTCCTGTATTCCTGTGCCAGCCAGCCATCGAATTCATAGAGAAAGCGAGCTATCCAGAGCCGACCCCCACAGGGGGGCGAGCATGACTAGCTATGACCACGCTGCTGACTGATATCCTGCTGCATTCTCCTGTGCCCATCCGATCGAATGGCTGCGCCACTGGCCACGACTGCCACCAGCCGACGAGTCGACAGCGCCCGAACGGGCGAACCGACTAGTGGATGTGGTCACCCCTCTCGCTGGGGAGAGCCACGGGCTGCGGGATGAGCGGCAAAATTCGACCCAAACAGTGTTGTCCGTTTCCGTGCTGTTTTCGCTGTCCCTCGTTCTTTCTGTCTTCCGCCCGTGCTGCAAGACAGAAGCAAAACGAAAGGACCCGTGGCACCGCCAACAAAACACAGTTCGGCCTGAGCCCCTGCTGAGCGGGAACAGCGGCTCAGGCACCGGCGCGCCGCCCCGAAGAGACCTAAGACAGGTGCTTCCCGTGGCTTGTCCCCTGGCCTCGACGGCGCGCCGGGGGGGGGGACGTGGGAGGGGGCAGACCTCCGCAGAAGGCCTCGAGGGCCAGTGAGAATCTCACAGGCCCTCAAGGCATTTCTTTTCAGCGCAAACACCTGATGATGAAGACTGCCAGCGTCCCAACTGATGGGTACAGGACTCCACCAGGTAGGCCTAGAGAAGGCGATGGGGACCGGATCCCGAGCAGTGCAAAGTGGTGTGCCAGGCCCTCGAGGCCTCCTGAGAAGCCGCCTGCGTCTTCAGAGGAGGCTCAGGAAGCTTCTCGGAAGGCTGGAGGCCTCCCGAGCCTTCTGAGAAGGCACGCCCCCTCTCCCTTCCCCCCTGGGAGCGCCGCCGAGGATCCGCCTCTCCGACGGCAGCAGCCGATGAATTGCGCAGTGCGCGCCCCCCCCCTCCCCCACGGCAACAGGTGCTGCAGGAGCTCGATGGCGGCGATGCGGCACGCCGCGTTGCCTGGGGGGGAGGCGAGGCTCATGTGACGAGCCACCTGGGCTGGCACGCGCAGCTGGGCCTGTACGCGCAGGTCGGGCCACGTGACGGGGCCACATCGCCGACGACAGGATTTACTCGGCCGGCGTCTGTTCCTCGATCTCGGAGAGAGCGTGATCCACCGCCGCTTTACTGTTGAAAATTCACCCCCCTCTTCCCCCTGAGCCCGGGGATCCCTCCCCCCTCCGAAAATCCCCTCCTGCTCCAACCCCCCCCATCTCCCCCCCCTTCCCCCCCCGGCAACGGGGTCACTACAAGTTCGACCCCCCCCCCCAGTCACCGCCGGCAAACGACTCCCGGGTCCCCACCACCGTCCTCACCACCGCCCTCACCGCTGTCCTCAGCACCACCGTCCCGACCACCACTGTCCCCACTGTTCCCACCACTGTCCCCACTGTCTCCACCAGTGCCCCCACCCCTGTCGCACTGTCCCCACTGTCCCCACAACTGTTCCCACCACGGTTCCACTCCCCTCACTGTCCCCACCACTGTCCCACTGTCCCCACCACTGTCCCACTGTCCCCACTGTCCCCACCGCTGTCCCACTGAGCTGTCCCACTGTCCCCACCACTGTCCCCACCACTGTCCCCACTGTCCCCACCACTGTCACCACTGTACCACTGTCCCGTTGTCCAACCACCGTCCTCGCCACCGCCCTCACCACTGTCCCCACCACCACCGTCCCCACCACTGTCCCACTGTCCCTACTGTCCCCACCACTGTCCCACTGTCCTCACACCACTGTCCCCACCACCACCGTCCCCACCACTGTCGCACTGACCCCACCAATGCCCCACTGTCCCCTCTGTTCCCACCATTGTCCCCAGTCCCCACCAGTACAGTACTCACACCAGTGTCTCACTGTGCCCACTGTCCCCACCACTGTCCCCACCACAGTCCCACTCTCACAGTTGTACCCACTGTCACCACCACTGTCCCACTGTCCCCAGTCCCCACCACTGCCCCCACTGTCCCCACCGCTGTCCCCACCGCTGTCCCCACCGCTGTCCCCAACGCTGTCCCACTGTGCTGTCCCACTGTCCCCACCACTGTCCCACTGTCCCCACTGTCCCCACACCTGTCCCCGCACCTGTCCCCACTGTGCCACTGTCCCATTGTCCCACCACCGTCCTCACCACCACCCTCACCAGTTCACCACCACCGTCCCCACCACTGTCCCACTGTCCCCACTGTCCTCACCACTGTCCCACTCTTCCCACAGCACTGTCCCCACCACCCCACTGTCCCCACCACTGCCCCACTGTCCCGAGGAGCGGGAATCGTTTGCCGGCGGCGAAGGGGAGGGGTTCGAACCAGTAGCCCCCCCTCCTCCTTTTCATGATGGACTGGGGGGCGGCGGTCGAACAGGTAGTGACCCCCCCAGTTTTCGAGGGGGGGCGGGGGGACGGGCTCCGCCAGCAGCGGTAGAACACACTCTTTCCGATCTCGGCCCTCCGGGGGGTGCCTTCGGGCCGCGGGGCTGTCAAAGGTGAACCCAGGACAGAAGCTACAGTGGAGGCCAGTCCACAAGAAACCTCCAACAAGAGACCCAACCCTGAGACCCCAGGACGTCCATTAATTTTTGGTGTGGGAACGTCACGCTTGCCATAGAACAGAACATCGAAACCCAAGAAACCCAGGAGGGCAAGCAGGGTGTTTCTTGGCATGGGTCTCCACTGTACTCCCAGGGGAAGCGGTCGGGACTGGTGGGGCCGCGGATGGACAAAAATCTCATCGGCGGGCGTCCGTGGAGCGAGCCAGGTACCAAAGCGAAGAAGAAGCCCTCGGGAGGAGCCACTGCTGGGCGGCACTGTCGGAGCAGGGACGGCCGGCACCCGTGCGGGCAGCTCCCAAGAGAGGGGCGCGAAAGGTTCCCATCCGCGGGCCCGTGATATATAGAAACGAGCGCCAGCCTCCTCCTCCTCCTCCTCCTCCTCCTCCTCCTCCTCCTCCTCCTCCTCCTCCGCGCTCACAAGAGGCCTCGAAGTCAGCCGAAATCCGGCACAGGCGCACCTCCACACCCCGTCCACCAACCAGAAGAGCGAGGGCCTGGCACCCAGGAGAGCACGCGTGCCAACATGCCAAGCAGCGCAGCAGCCTGCCTATGACGACCCCGCGCGGGAAGCCCGAGGCCCGGAAGCACCACGATCATGCGTTCGAGAGCAGGTGTACCAACACCGAGCAGCAGCATCCTGCCCACGATGGCCCCATGTGGGAAGCTCGAACCCCCAAAACACCACGAATGTGTTCTCAGCGAAGTGCTTCAACGAGTACGCGGGTGCACGCGCGCACCGGCGAGATCACAGAGACAGCGCCGCCTATTCAGATGGGCCCAGTCCTCCTCGCCTCCTCCTCCTCTTCCTCCTCCTCCTCCTCCTCCTCCGCCTCCCCCTCTTCCTCCCCAAATCCTCCAACTAATCGTCCTCCTGCTCATTCACCTCTTCACCCGTGGCTCCACCTCACCCCTCGTCCCCCCCCTTTCTACCCACGCATGCACGCACGCACATTGCTTGCAGGCCGTGTGGGTGCTGATCCGCCTTCTTCTTCTCCCCTTGCCCCTGGCTGATTCGCGCTTGCCGGTGCCCGGACCGCTCGAGCACGCGCGCGGGCTGCCTCTGCCGCGCCGCGACGCAAAGCGGGATGCTGATCTAGTTGATCCACCGACGCCCGTGCCACCAAAAGGCCCTCCTCCTCCTCCTGCTCCTCCAAGGAGGAGGAGGAGGAGGAGGAGGAGGAGGAGGAGGAGGAGGAGGAGGAGGAGGAGGAGGAGGAGCAGGAGGAGGTGCAGCGCCCCGATGCTGAAGGGAACCGAGCCACAGGCCCAGTGCCGCCAGCGTTTGGCTGATATCAGGCGGCGAACCCGCAGGTCCCGCAGGGGTCTCTCCCAACCCCGCCCTATAGTCCCCCACATGGCCCGTGCCAGAAGCCCTGAACCCTCAAGAGATGGCATCGGCGATACTCCATTTAGAGCGGCCGCAGGCAAGAGTGACCTTTCGTGCGCGGCTGACGGGGGCGCAGTGTGGCCAAGTCCAAACGCGCAAGTAACCATTACCGCAACGCGCACAGCGATCGGGGGGACCCCGATGAGCCCGCACCGAAGGTCACTCTTGCGAAAGGTCCCTCTCACGCCTAATCGGATCTTTTGGAGAACCGAATTTTGCTTCCGCCAGCGTGCGATGGCCTCCAGCTGACGAAGCCGCAATCGTTTCAGCTCCGCCCGCCTTCCGCCGGCCTTCTGCCGGCATTCCGAGGGCTTCCGCCGGAAGGAGAGGGTGCGCGGACCCAGACTCCCTGGCGTTGTGAAAAAAACGCTACTGGAGGTTTTTCGCTATTTTCGGCCTCCAGGGGCCTTCCGCGGTACCTCGGGACCGTCAGAAAACGACTCGGGATGAGAAGCTGGTCCCAGAGGTCCAGACCTCTGGGGGTCGACGTGAGCCCCGACCCCGCAGCCTCCAAAGCTGGCCGGCACTGGCGCGCCGAGGCGCGGTGGTGCCAGAATCGGCGGCGCGACACGCTAGCCAGTTCCCCACCGAAGCTGCCTAGCTGGGATGGGGCCCCACCTCCCCTGAGCCCATATCCCCGACGCCACAAGTTTGTTCCTCGCCGTGGACCCCCCGAGGTCTCTGGACAGGCGCGTTCCACCACTCGCAAGGTAACTGCTCGCAAATGGCCTGGATCCGCCGCGGGGGATGCACGATCCATTGCATCGGAGCAGCCATGTGTTTCTCGGACGCTTGCGAGTAGTTTGGCACTTTGCGAATATAAACGCGCTCGGCGAGTCTTGCCCCGTTCCCCGGGGCAGGCTTTTCGCCCTGGATAGATTTTCAACGGTGCCGGGGCCCAGCGAGGGCCCTCAAGTGGCCGAAAAACCAGATAACTCTCGTTGCCCCTTTTCGTTGAAGACGCGAGGGGTCTTCGTGAGTGCTTCGCGACGCGAGGGGGTCTGGGAGATGGCAGGAGAGCCCAGAATCGAATCGATACGTCGGATCGGCGATCCAGATGAATCAGATCGGCGGAAATCGGCAGCCGAGTCGGGAGAAGCCGAATCGGCGGAAATCGGCAGGCCAGTGGGCCTCCATTGAGGAATCGGAGTCCAAATCGGCATCCGAAGCCGAATCGAATCGGAACCGGAAGCCACCGACTTCGAACCGAATCGACTCGAGGCGCAGCCGCCCCTTGGGCTCGCGGGCCTCTCGCTGCTCTTGGGGGGGGCTCCGCCCCGTCGGCAGCAAGGCACCGCCCTCGTCGGGCAGCCCTGCGTACACCCCTGGCTGGTTGAGAAACTCTTGCGCGAAGGAGATGGGCATCACCCTGGGCTTTCTCTGGGGCAGTAGCCCAGGCCCAGATATACGGCAATTCTTGTCTGAGCGAAGGAGATGGGCATACCCTGGACGTTCTCTTGAACAGTAGCCCAGGCCCAGATGTACGAAACTTGACTCGTAAGCGAAGAAGATGGGCATCAACCTGGGCGTCTTCTGAAACGGCAGCCCAGGTCCAGACATACGAACACTGCACGAGCAAGACGCTCCAAGAAAACTCCCAGGGCCCACCCTGGGTTCCTGAGCTTCTCATGCGGAAGAGATCAGAAGTCGATGAAAGCTGATGGTTTGTTTGATGACTTCTGATGGATTAGAAGCCTCCTAAATGGGGTCGGAGTAGATGGGGTCGGAGTAGATGGGCTCGGAGGGTCGCGCAGCATCGGCGATACATCGGCGATGCATCGGCGATGCATCTGCGATGCATCAGCGATGCACCGGCAATGCATCCGCGACGTCGGCGACCCATCGGCGACGTCTGCATGAAGGAAATCGGACTCCGCATCGAGCCGCATCGGCGATGCATCGGCGATGCGGCGCGATCCTTCGACCCCATCTACTCCGACCCCATCTAGGAGGCCTAGATGGATGTACTCCCAACCACGGAAGCAGAACAGAAAATCCGCAAACACTGGCGCTCGGAGCTGCCAGGCGGACTTCTCTCGGATCGGCGCTGACCCCCCTCTCCGGCGCGCGTAGCGCACGAGGGGCGACGCCGGAGTCGGCGCCGCCTGGGGACCGCAGCGCAGACCCAAGAAATCCTCTTGGAGCTCCGAAAGCGTATGCACTGTGTATGTTTTTTTGTTTTTTCCCATTCTTCGAAAGGGAGAGCAGGAGGAGGAGGAGGAGGTAGAGGATAAGGATGAGGAGGGGGAGGTGGAGGAAGAGGATGAGGAGGAGGGGGAGGAGGGGGAGGGAGAGGGAGCTTGGCTATCTTCTGCCTTCTGGGGGGGGCCTCGAGAACGGGGGATTGTGGAGCCCCTCGGGGTCGAAGGCGCCAAAGGGAGGCTTTCACACTGAGTTCGCGCGTCTATTTCAATGAGATATGCGTGCTCTGTGGCGGCCTCCTCTCTCCTCCTCCTCCTCCTCCTCCTCCTCCTCCTCCTCCTCCTCCTCCAAAAGGAACAATACCATTTTCGTTGTTTGGCCCTCTCCCCCCCCCCCAGGAAAAAAAAAAAACTGGGCGGATCCGCCTTTTTTTTTTTTCTTTTTTTTTTTCGGGGGGGGGGGGGAATGAAAATCCTCTCCTCCCTCCTCCTCCTCCTCCTCATCCTTCTCCTCCTCCTCCTCCTCCTCATCCTTCTCCTTTTTTTCTGGGGGGGGGACGCCAGGAGAAAAAAAAAAAAGGAATGCGACGTGGCCACATCTGCCCTTCCCCCTAGAAGGATTCCTATTGAACGCCCCCATAAGAAGGATTCACAGTGAAATCCTCGACAGAAGGGTTCCTATCGAAACCCTCCACTGAATGATTCCTACTGAAATCCTCCACATGTGGATTCCTACTGAAACCCTCCGCTGAATGCTTCCTACTGGAATCCTCGAATGGCAATGGCAATGGCAATTGTAATGGTAATGGTAATGGTAATGGCACTGGAACTGGTAATGGTACTGGTAATGGTTACGGTACTGATAGTGGTAACGGGGTAGCGAGGCAATGACAATGGCAACGGTAATGGTAATGGCAATGACAATGGCAATGGGAATGGCAATAACAATGGCAATGGTAATGGCCATGGCAATGGTAATGGTAAGGGTAAAGGTAAAGGTAGAGGTAAAGGTAATGGTAATGGTAATGGCAATTGCAGTGGTAATGATAATGGTAATGGTAATGGGAATGGGAGTGGGAATGGGAACGGCAACGGGAATGGAAATGATAGTGGTAGTGGTAATGGTAATGGCACTGGTAATGGCACTGGTAATGGGAATGGGAATCGTAATGGAATTGGGGATGGGAATGGGAATGAGAATGGGCATTCTAATGGTAATGGCAGTGGTAATGGTAATGGGAATGGGAATGGGAATGGAAACGGTACTGGCAATGGTAATGGTAGTGGCGAATGGCAATGGCAATGGCAATGGCAATGGTAATGGTAATGGTAATGGTAATGGTAATGGTAATGATGATGACAGAGGTAATGGTACTGGTAATGGTAATGGTAACGGTAATGGTAATGGTAACGGGGTAGCGATTGGCAATGGCAATGACAATGACAATGGCAACAATAATGGTAATGACAATGACAATTGGATTAGCAATGGCAATGGCAATGACAATGATAATGGCCATGGCAATGGCAACGGCAATGGTAAGTGTAATGGTAATGGCAATGGTAGTGGGAATGGGAACGGGAATGGGAATGTGAATGGGAATGGGAATGGGAACGGGAACGGGAATGGAAACGGTAGTGGTAGTGGTAACGGAAATGGGAATGATAAGGGTAAGGGTAAAGGTAATGGTAATGGTAATGGAAATGATAGTGGTAATGGTAATGGCTATGGGAATGGCAATGGCAATGGAAATGGTATTGGCAATGGTAATGGCAATGGCAATGCGAATGGTAATGGTAATGACAGGGGTAATGCTAATGGTATTGGTAATGGTAACGGTAATGATAGTGGTAACGGGGTAGCGATTGACAATGGCAATGACAATGGCAAAGGTAATGGTAATGGCAATGGCAATGGCAATGGCAATGGCAATGGTAATGGCCATGGCAATGGCAATGGCAATGGCAATGGTAATGGTAATGGTAATGTGAATGGGAATGGGAATGTGAATGGGAACGGGAATGGGAATGGCAGTGGTAGTGGTAACGGAAATGGGAATGGTAAGGGTAAGGGTGCAGGTAAAGGTAGAGGTAATGGTAATGGTAATGGCAATGGCAGTTGTAATGGTAATGGTAATGGCATTGGGAATGGGAATGGGAATGGGAATGTGAATGGTAATGGTATTGGCAATGGTAATGGTAGTGGCGAATGGCAACGGCAATGGCAATGGTAATGGTAATGGTAGTGGCGAATGGCAATGGTAATGGTAGTGGCGAATGGCAATGGCAATGGCAATGGTAATGGTAATGGCAATGACAGAGGTAATGGTAATGGTACTGGGAATGGTAATGGTGACGGTAACGGTAATGGTAATGGTTATGGCAATGGTAACGGGGTAGCGACTGGCAATGGCAATGGCAACGGCGATGGCAATGGCAATGGTAATGGTAATGGCAATGGCAATGGCAATGGGAATGGCAACGGCAATGGCAATGGCAATAGCAATGGCCATGGCAATGGTAATGGTAATGGTCATGGCCATGGTAATGGTAATGGTAATGGGGATGGGAATGGGAATGGGAATCGTAGTGGTAATTGGAACGGAAATGGAAATGGTAGTGGTAGTGGTAGTGATAATGGCAATGGTAATGGTAATGGAAATGGTACTGGTAACGGTAATGGCAATGGTGATGGGAATGGGGATTGTAATGGTGATGGCAGCGGTAATGGCAATGGCAATGGTAATGGTAATGGTAATGGCAATGGTGTTGGTAATGCTAATGGTAATGGCAATGGTAATGGTAGTGTCTAACGGTAATAGGAATGGTAATGGTAACGGTAATGGTAACGGGGTGGCGACTGGCAATGGCAAGACAATGGCAATGGCAACGGTACTGGTAATGGCAACGGCAATGGCAATGGGAATGGCAATGGCAATGGCAATGGCAATTGTAATGGCTATGGTAATGGTAATGGTAGTGGTAAAGGTGAAGGTAAAGATAAAGGTAGAGGTAATGGTAATGTGAATGGGAATGGGAATGGGGATGGGAATGGTAATGGTAATGGTAATGGTATTGGGAATGGGAATGGGAATGGGAGTGGGAGAGATTGAGAGAGAGAGAGAGAGAGAAAGCGAGAGAGGAAATATCATAATAATGATGAGGAGCAACGTGAAAGATCGTAAAAAATCGTTTGAAACCCACAGGGGCTCCACAATCCCCCGGCCTCGGGGCCTCCCGGGGGGCCTCTGTGGTCACGGCTGGCCACAGCAGGGACAACGGGTCGGGAGACGTCTGGGAGAGATCTGGGGATTGGGCGGAGATGCGTCAGGGGCTCTATTGGCCAGGGTACATACAAACCCTAGTCAGTCGAGCTCTGCAGGATCCTGCAAGATCCTGCAAGCCCGGCGCTCTGGCTGACCTCCGTTTGCATTGGCCCCCGTCTCTCGAGCCACGATGCTTGAGGAGGCAGGATCTGCCGGCATCGAATCGGGAAGTCGGACCGAGTCGTAATGTGTGTCGAATCGGGGGGCCCCTGCGCAGATCCAAGAGGGCCGGACGGAGCTCCGAAAGTTTATGTCTACTTCGTATGCAGTTTCCTCTTCTTCGATAGCTCCTCATCCTCCTCCTCGCCCTTGGGGTGCTCGTCACCACCCCAGGGTGCAAAAAGCGCACCCCCGCTTCTCATCCGATTGACGCCCCCCCAACTTCCGATAAACTTTCCACTTTTCCCTCGCCCCACCCCCTGACACTTTCCCTCCCTCTCCTTGATGGGCAGTCAACCTCCTTCTTCTCCTCCTCGTCCTCCTCCTCATCGTCCTCGTCCTCGTCCTCCTCCTCCTCCTCCTTCTCCTCCTCCTCCTCCTCCTCCTCCTCCTCCTCCTCCTCCTCCTGTCGACGAGTATCCCAGGCCTTCGACGTCGAACTTTAGACGCAGCGTGTCTCCCCGAAGGTCTAGATGTTCCCGGGACCGCCTCGTCATCCCAAGCGGTTGTCTGACAGACCCGGGGGCCAATGAGGGCCCCTCGAGAGCCAACAACCAGCTTCACAACGGCAGGAGGTGTGGGATTTACGCGTTCTGAGACGGACGTTGTTCCTTGAGGCGTTCGTCGTCGTCTTTCTCCTCCTGCTCCTCCTCCTCCTCCTCCTCCTCCTCCTCCTCCTCCTCCTCTTCCTCCTCCTCCTACCAATCATAAGCACCATCAAAACCACCACCACTATCACCATCGCCATCGCCATCGCCATCACCAACACCATCACCATCATCCTCTCAATCCTCTCAATCCTCTCAATCCTCTCAATCCTCCGCCCTCCTCCTCTTCCTCCTCCCCCTCCTCCTCCTCATCGCCCCCCCCCCCTCGTCGGCATCCCGAGGGGCGGCCGCAGACAGCAGTGGGGCACGGCGGCGGGGCCGTGCAGGTAGATGACGCAGGGCAGCTGCGCAGCCGGGGTGTCCTGGCGAGGAGGGAGGGAGAAGGAAGGAGGAGGAGGAGGAGGAGGAGGAGGAGAGGATAACGAGGAGGAGGAGGAGGATGAGGAGGAGGAGGAGGAGGAGGAGGCAGGAGGAGGCAGAAGCAAGAAGGTAGAGGAAGAGAAACTGGGTAAACACAAATTTTCGGAGGACGAAGGGGGAAGAGGCGGAGGAGAGGGAGGAGAAGGATCAGAGAAGGGCCCCGAAGGCTCCTTTCGGGCCCCTGCTGTCTCCAAAAGGGCCCTTCTAGGGCCCTTGTCTCATCCCCCAGTTCAATTCACCCCCATTACCACCCGCCCGAGATGCGTGAGGAGGCAGGCTCAGTCGGCATCGAATCGGGAAGCCCGCCCGAATCAGAATGTGCGTCGGAGCGGACTGCATCGGCACGGAGTCGACACCGAGCCGGATGTGCTTCGCAAGAAAGCACGAAAGCGCCCCGCAAGCATGGAGCCTTATCGGATCGCCGGAAAATCAGAATCGAATCGCAGCGGGCCCGCCAGAATCGACACTGAATCTCGGCGGCGAGCCCTGGGGGAAAGCGAGAAGGGGCGGGCCTGCTCAGAAGGCTCGGAAGTCCCCTTCTGAAGTTTTCTGCGTCTTCGGGAAAGGCTCAGACAACTTCTCAGAAGGCGCGGGGGCTTCTGAGAAGTCCCGCCGCCTTCTGAGAAGGCCTTCTGCTTCTCGCTTCCCCCCCTCGCTCGCCGCCGACTGGAGGTTGTCCAAGAGGGATCCGAGGATCAATCTTGAGCGGAGATCAGAGAGGAGGAGGCAAGCACTCCCTGCGGCGCACTTCGGCGCGCGCTCAACCCGTCTCTCCTCGTTGCCGCTCGTCCTTGCTGGGCGCAGATCGCCTCGAACCTTCGTCTAGAAGAGAAAGAGACACAAGGAAGAGGATGACGACGACGACGACGATGACGCCGCTGACGAAGCAGACGACAACGACGACGACGACGACGCCGACGAAAGCCGACGCCGGCGAAAGCCGACGACGACGACGAAAACGACGACGACGACGACGACGACGAGGGCAGGGTTTCTTCCTGCACCCGACTGCCTAAGCGTCCCTCGGCCCAGATGCGCCGCCAGGTCGATTGGATCGCACGCCTGCCTCCCACACGGATGTGGGCCGGGAGCGCAGCGTTGCGAAACGATGCGCCTTCGTATCAGCGCTCGCCTGTGCGTCTGCGGGATGAAAGGGGGGGAGGGGGAAAAAGGATCGTCGGATCACCGAACGCCTTCGTGTCTGCTGGGTGACGGTGCAGGAGGGGGAGAATTTGTCCTTGGACCACCGAACTGTACGGCACTCGCTCACACTGTTGGAGCGGAGGGCCACTCCCGAAGCGCTACGAGTCTAGGGCATCCAGGGCAAGAGCAGGCCCCACCGTAAGAGAACGCCCAAGGTCTGACATAAGTACGAGCTCTCATGGACAATGAAAAAATCTTGCACCGAAGACTGCGTCGAACCGAACTGCCCGGCAGGCCGTCAGCGTAGCAGTCGCGCAGTCGCCGCCGCTGCAGCTGCCGACCACGCCGTCCACGCCGTCACTGTCACCTTCGCCGCGGTCGTCGCCGCCGTGGCGCCGCTACCTGCACCGTCGGCGACGACAGAGCGTCGGCCGTCAACGAAGCATCGTGCCCACTTCGGTTCGCTCTTGTCTGTGGCTGCTCTAGCCAGATGGGCCACCCAACCGGCAAAGCGTGGGGGGGGGGGGAGCGCCCAGGCGGCCCCCGAAGGGCAGCCGTCTCGGCGGGCCTCCTGGGGACCTGGACCTCGGAGGCCCCGGGCGCCCGAGACGCCCTTGGAGAGCAGCCCAGGTCCCAGAGCCACGCGGCCGCCCCGCATCCCAACGGACCCACCGCACCGTTCAGAAGCCCCCGAACAGAGCCGCCTCCGGCGGCGCACCCCAAGGGCGTTCCGCGCGGGCTGCTCGTCGGGGTCATCCAGGACCGCTTCGAGGTGCTGCCTGCGCGCTGCCCCAGAAATCGCCGCCGTTGCACAAGCCCGGACACGCCCACGAGCTGCAACAGGCAGGGCGCTGCTCGTCTGATTCGTACAATGCTCAAATCTATTAGGCTAGAGTCACAATCGAAATCGAGCTAGGAGGTGTCGAAATTCTCTGGGCCCACGGATTGAACTCAGGTTGATGGTGGAGAAAACACGCACAATACAGGAGCTACCAAGATCTTGATGTATCGTAAAGCTGGTATAAACGCATGGGGCGTCGGGAACCCAGCAGGATCCGCACACTCGATACTGTATCCCAAGGCGCCCTGGTAAAGCGAGAACGGCAGCGGCCAATCACACTACGGCAAATTCAAGCAACAATGCAAGAAGTAGCGGGAATTTGTCAGTACAATCGTCGGACCCCCCCCGCACGACGGCACGCGCAAAACATGCACCTGCGGTCAGGAACTTGTGCTTAGCGTGTCGCGGCGGCGGTCCCGGCGTCATGCTATACCTTGCCAACGGAAGGCGTGTCGCTTCGTTTCGCGGGGTGGGAGGCTGGGAAAGGCTCGGGACGTGAACGCCTGGTTGACGACGAAGTGGCTAGCGTGTCGCCCCGACCGTCAATTTCATCGAGCATCAACCCTGCCCATGCGCGCGGGGATAGATGTGCGACGTTGTCGGCGCTAGGAGCCGCGAGAGCGTAGAACACGATGGTTTCGCCCCCACGCCCCCCAAAAGCCTCCCAAGCTGGCCAGCACTGGCGCGCCCCCCCAAGACGCAGCCCCCACGGCATCCCAAACATGGTGAAACCCAGCGCAGAACGTGTGGCAACTACGGGAGAGCCAGAAGACGTTGAAGGGAGACAGCGCCGCCGCAGCCTCGTGACCGAGCTGGAAGAGCAAACGATCCTCACCGCACTCGATAAAGAAACCCCCGGCGTACATCCGCAATCCCACGTACAGTCAGACCGTGTAATAAGGATGCGCGGTAAAAATGGAGGGCCTCGGGGGGCCATGCCGACCTTTTCGAACGGGGCGCGGCCAGCGAAAGTGGCCAAGGAAGGACCGAAAGGAGAAGATGCAAACGTCGCCTTGACAATTTGCACTACGCGGGTTGACTGCGCGGACCGTGTCCTCGCCGCACGCGCCACGGGCACCCAAGCGGCAATGCCTTCCCAGTACCCATGGCCCGCCCCAGAAGCCCTGAATCCAAAAATGTTGCCATCTGTGGGGAACGCGTGTTTTACTTCCGCCGGCTTCCGCCGGCCATCCTGCTCTTTCCGAGACCAAACAAGCCAGCAAGCCTCAGCGACAGGGCATTTCGTGGCGGGCCCCGCTAAATGAAAAGTCAACCGGGAACGGCGCGGCGAAAGCATTTAAGATCCTGTCGCGGAACCACCCCAAGCATGGGACGTCCTGATTTGTTTCGCAACAGGGCCCTTGGAAGTCCCAACCCTTTCCATGGAACAAGTTTTTCCTCCTGAATCGGTTTCTGGGACGACGACTCTTGGCAAGTGCATCAAAACTTCTTCGTCGGCATTTCCCACGGCGTCGTCCTCGTGCACCACCCGCCCATGAATTGTCGTCGTTCGCCCCCGCAACAGCTGCTTCCTAGGCGACAGGCATGCCCCTCGCCAGCGGCAGCCACCCTGGCAAGCTTGCGCGACACTGCGCGTTCCCACACTGCGGTGCGCCGTTCACCCACGACCCTGGCACGTCCGTCGCCCGTCCATTCAAGGGGTCGGCGGATGTGGTTTGAGCCTATCGAATCGTTTTCTGACGGTCCCGAGGCCCAGCGAGGCCGAAAACGGCCAAACACCTGCCGTCCTGATTTCTTTGTATGGGAAGAAACCTGCCGTCCTGGTTTTTTTCTTACGCGATCATGTCCGGGACGAAAAAACAACCATGGGGACTGCCAGGGACAAGGAAGGCGGGCTGGCCCGAGGGCGGAGTCGCCCTACGGAAAAAATCGGTTCGATGCCCGACAACAAACCCAGACATGATCGCGTCGAATCATGACGGGATGTTTTTTCGCCGTTTTCGGCCTCGGGGGCCCCCGCCGGGCCTCGGAGCCGATAGAAAACGATTCCTGCTGAAGAACCGGCCCCAGGGAAAGAGTCGGGACTTCCAAGGGCCCCAATTGAAACAATCAGGACGTCGCATGTCTGGGAATGTTGTCCCAAACCGACAGCGGCCGCTGTTTGGCAGGCGGCCTTCTGTCTCAAACGGACAACGCGTCCGCGGCGACACCAGGAGCGAATCCTGTTTAAAGTGAAAAGGAACTGCTGCCGGTTTTCGCACCCAAACCCCCGACGCCATTTTTTCCCCAAAAAAAACGTCGACACCCAAAGGTCTCGACCCATTCCCCTGGAGCCGCTCCCCACCCTGACTCGTTACTTGACGGCCCCGAGGCCCGGCTGGGGCCCCCGGAGGCCGAGAGAGAGAGAGAAAGAGAGAGAGAGAGAGGAAAAAACAAAAACAAAAAAAAAACGTGCACGTCAGAGGTGCGCTGGCGAATGGGTGACAACAAGTTCCGCTGCCGGAGGCGCGGCTCCAGAACAAGAGGACGCTGCGCGGACACCGACGGCGACGACGGCGGCGGCGGCCGGCGCGACGGGGGGGGGGGACGGCGAAGGGAGGAGGACGAAGGCGAGGAGGAGGGCGAGGAGGAAACAGCACGGGCAGGCTCACCGATCACGCAGTTACGGTCTTTGTGGGTACTCGACTGTCCACTTCAGGTTCAGAAAGCAATCCACATTGGTTGAGTGCTACAGCAATGAGCAATAGCGCGTTGCGATTTGGCGCCCGTCTCCAGGTCTGTGCAGCCATAAACCCTGCAAGGCGCCTCGGCCACCAGCCGCCGCGCAGACCTAATCAAACACATTGCGTTTCCATGATTTCCTCGGTCTGCCTCGCTTCCGGGGCCCGAAAGGGCGGGCTAGGATGAACGACCCTGGCTGAAATACCGTTCGTCGTAAGACATCGTCGTCTGGGAGACAAGCGATCTTGCCCATCAGTTCGAGCTGCTTGCAGGCTAAACTGGAAGTCGAGCGACTCCTGCCGAACCTCTCCAGCACGGTTGCGTTGGACGCCTGGCTGAGAATAGGAGGAATGCCAGCGATTCTTCGCAGGCATCGAGCTTGGAAGGCATCGAGCTTGGAAGGCAACCACAGGGTGTGCAGACAGCACATCAATTTGGAAACGGCACAGGCTTCAAACATCATGACCTTCCGTCATGATTTGTTCTGGACGAAGAAAAAACTGCATTAACAAAAGACTGTTGGCGCTCCGCGCGGACTTCTCGGATCTGCGCCAGACCCCCCCCCCTGGCGCGCGCAGCGCGCTGGGGGCGGCGCCGGAGGCGCCGCCGAGAATGCCCAGCGCGGATCCAAGAGATCCGCGCGGAGCGCCAAGGTCTATGGCGTTTTCTCTTTTTCGATGTTCATTGCCCGAGGGAGTCTGGGTACGGCAGGTTCGTGTCGCGTCGACCCCAGCGTTGGTTTTGGACACCGCAGGGATCGTTCAACCTTGAACGATCGGCCGCTGCCGCAACGTCCGATCGTTCAACGTCGATCGATTCTGGGTCGCCGGCGGCGTTCAACCTTGAACGCCCGCGCTGGGGTCGCCGCTGGTCGACACGACGCAAACCTACCGTATCCATTCTCTCCGTACCCATGTCAATGGCACGGACCGCTGGCCCGCTCCGCCGAGGAAGCGACGGCAACCCCTGGACCCGCCCGGAGGCGGGGCCCTCTCTGCAGCGCCCCCCCTCGCCCTGCACTTCCGCTCGGCGGCGAGCGAGGGAGGGAAGCGAGAAGGGGCGGGCATCCTCAGAAGGTTCGGAATTCTCCTGACATTATGAGAAGTCTTCTAAGCCTTCCCCGAAGAAAGAAAACCTCTCAGAAGGCGCGAGGGCTTCCAAGAGGTCCCGCCGCCTTCTGAGAAGGCCTTCTCCTTTTCATTTCCCCCCCTCGCTCGCCGCCGATGCACGCAGGTGCGCAGCGCCCCCGTCCTCCGGATGGAACTTCCACCACGAGCACTGCAGCTTGAGCCTGTGCACGCGCACGGGCACCGGCGATTCGAGGAGCAAGAAGCGCCATAAATACACAGTCGGACCGGGGCCAGGAGAACATGCCTCAAGAACGTGGGACTCTCCGTCGGCCAAAACAAACAGAACATCCAAGAGTACCCTCCCCAGGATGCACGAGATCATCCGACAAGCACGAGGAACACTAGGGTACCCTCCTCGAACCGACCTCGACCGTATGCCTCGGTCCAACTGTACACTTTCGGAGCTCCGCGCGGACTCCTTGGATCTGCGCTGGAGCCCCGTCCCTGGCGCTCTGCGCCGGCTCCGCCAGGGGGGCCAAGCGCCGATCCAAGAAATCCGCACGGCTCTCCGAAAGGTTATGCTTATGCCGTTCCTTCTCCTCCTCCTTGTCCTCCTCCTCCTCCTCCTCCTCCTCCTCCTCCTCCTCCTCCTCCTCCTCCACTGTTCGTACGGCAGCTCTGCATCCCGACAGCTTCTGCGGCACCAATTTCTGACACCGCGCGGATCGTTCACCCTGAAGGATCGCGGCTCTGCTGCAGCTCGAGCATGGGGGAAGCGGGTCCTGAGAGAAACGGGTCCTTGACCCTGTGGGCCTTCCCCCAAGACGAGCTCTTCATCCTCAGCCGTCTTCGGACGGCCCCGGGGCCCGTGGAGGGCCCCGAGAGCCCGAAAGCGGCGGAAAAAACCCAGGACTCGATTCCCTCAGGACCCTCAGGGCCCTCAGGACCCGCTTCCCCCGTGGCCAGCGGCGGAGCTCGGCCCGTTGTCTGCCGGCGCACCGCGTGGAGCCTGAACTGACCCGGAGGACTGCACCGTGCTGGACCCCCCCCCCCCCCCCGTGCGCCGCCGAGCCGCGCGCACGGCTGCGTCCCCTATGCGCATGCCCAGAGCTGTCTGCACACGTCTGCCTCACCTGCATCGCAGCACGCGGCAGTGCGTCCGCGTGGGCGAGGTGCAGAGGCGAGCGACGCTGACAGCGAGCGCATCTCGCATTGCCGCTGCCGCACCTGGCAAGCTGGATGCTGCTGGCTCCCTTCGCAACCCAGTGCTCAACCGCTTGTCCCAGCTCACCATGGCAATTTGCTACGAGCTGTCGAAATCACACCGCTCCCCCCGTCACCAGCACTGCTTTCACAGCCGCTAACACCACCGCACCACTACTTTACACGGAGTGATACACAACAGAAGCTACAACGCATGACAGTTCGACAAGGCAAAAGATGCATGACAATGCGACAACTGGCTAAGGCAGAATGTGATGGGATCATTGGAACCACCGACGATGGATACGGCGTGGATTGGTTCCGCGGGACAGCCCTATACAAAAGGGTCAAAGAATGCGGCGCAGCAGGGCGACTTCTGTAGAACCCACGGCTGTTCTCCAACTCGATGTCAGAGCGCATAAAACGCGCACCCCAATGAGAGAATTCCTTCACCGGCTACTCTGGGCCAGGGTAGTAAGAACGTGAACAGCGAACTAGTAGCAGGGATGGCGAAAAGCGATTGGCGAATGGAGGCCGGGCCTCTCTGAACGTCACGTCAGGTCAAGATGCAACGACGCCGCAGCAGAGAGGTGCAGAGTCGAGCAGAAGTGCCCAGGGGTGTATTGCACGGCGGGCCCCAGGGTGCAGAGTAAGCATACGGCTGGCGCTGCAAAGACAGCCTGCAACATCGACCTCCGAAGAGCACGCTCTCCCTGTGAGCAGAGCCCCCCACCCCACGAGGGCCCCTTCTGTGCACGCCATCTCCCTGCCGGGGCTGATTTGGTGAACTCTTTCCCCACGATGGGGGACGACATGTCGTAAGCGGGCCGGCAGCATTACATCGCACGCTGTTGCAACGCCAGCCGCAACAGGAGCATGCATTTTTGTTCGTCGCAGCGCGGCAGAAGTAATCCGCACGCGCGCTCCAGAAGTCCGGGGCGCGGAATACGAAGTGTCCGGCGGCACGAGGGGGAGAGGAAGGCGGAAGGCGGCCGCAGGGGGCGGAAAGAGGGGAGGCACTCAGAGCGCGATGAACATCGGCAGGAGTAACCAGGGCAGCTGGCCGCTGCTGAGGCGTGCTGGCAGTAGACATGGAGCGGCATCTTGCTCACACCCAGGGGCTGAGGCAACAGCTGCAGGCGCTGCAAGCGTAGAGCAAGTAGAACCAGTACCCGCCGGTCGGAAGCAGCGGGCAGGAGCATGAAACAGGAAGGCGCGTTGAACGTAGATCGGGCTTCCGCCCGCCCCCTGCAGAAGGAAGGATCAGGCAAAATCACTCGATCATTGAAGCAGGACGGCGCCTAAAGTTAAGGAACTCTAAATAAGGAACGAGGCCCCTTTCTCCCACAAGTTGAACTTCGATTTCGAATGGAAGACCTCAGGAAAACCGGAGGCAAACTGCAGAACAATCCAGGAACACCGAGCCCCTCCCCAACGAAAAGGGTTCCTTCTTTAGGGCCCCGACTGCACTGCCAACGACCGGCGTGCACGGGCGAGGAGCAGCGCGCGGGCCCGCTGTGCGGGCAGCAGAGAGGGAGGTCAGGCACGGACCGCAGGCGCTTCGTCCGCCCCGCTCGCGCGGGCAGCGCGCGCCCGCGGGCGGGCAGCCTCCGACGGCGCCCTGCCGGCAGGAGGGCACAGTCGGGAAACGAACTCTATATGCACCGACGCGTTTCCCGACCCTGCGCTGAAATTCGCACAGGAACGCGGGTTCTGGTGTGTACGGGATCTTGGTGTAGACATGGTTCGCTGTTTCCCCAGGAAAGCGGGGGAAAAAGTATACAACACACGACCCCGACGTCGTCCCCGACCCTCAAAAAAGTCTGGGGATTGAAACAAAACCCGCCACTGGCAATGCATATGTTCCAGTTTCGGATACAGTCGAGGTGCTACCAGAAGGAACGCCAAATACAGGGGACTTTTCTGGCCACCGTGGGCCCAGGCCACAAGCAAATCCCGCGACACAAATCGAAGAAACGACCCCAATCCCCGAGCCCCTTCCCGACCCAACGCGGTCCTGATGTCAGCATCCTGGCTGCAAGCCAAACATGCCGCCCGTGGCCGCACCCCCAGGGTCGGGGGCTGCCGAAGAGGCGCCCCTGGCCCAGGGTGCCCCCAGCGTTTCGCTCCACCGTGGAGCCCCCGGGGCCCTCTGGGCCTCGCGAGGGGTGCTCGGGAGGCCGTGGGTGCCTCCGTGGAAATCCTGGGGGCACCTTGGGCCAGGGGCACCTCCAGCAGCACCAGAAGAAGAGAGGCGGCGTGCTCACCGGGAGAGCAGGGAGCCGCCACCCTGAAGGGGGGAGGGATGCGGTGGGGGCGGCGGGCAAGGATCCCTCTGGTGAGGGGTCTGGTCTGATGAGGTCACTCCGGCGAAACGTCACCCAGTCGAAGGGTCTGTCGGCGGCGAGCCCGGGGGGTGAAGTGAGAAGCCCCGCCGCCTTCTGAGGAGGCCTGCTCCCTCTCACGTGCTCCCCAGGGAGCGCCGCCGAGTCTGGAAGCAGGTGGAACACAAGTGAGGCGTGGTGTGAAGCCTCCTGGGCACGCTCCTCAACGAACGCCCCCACGTAACGACGACGACGACGACGACGACGAGCCCTGGATCCACCGGCGCACGACGGCGACGACGACGACGACAACGACGACGACGACGACGGCGACGGCGACGACGATCCTCCTGGGCACGTTCATCAACGAACGCCCCACGTAACGACGACGGCGGCGACGAGCCCCTGGATCCACCAGCGCGCGGAGTGACCGCCGGCCCCAGGTCGGACTTCGGGTCGTATATCATGCGAGGGGGCCTAATGATGGCATTCACGAGCTCCTGAGAGTAGACCGCGGAGGAGGAGGAGGAGGAGGATGAGGATGAGGATGAGAAGGAGGATGAGAAAGAGGATGGATGAGGATGATGAGGATGATGACGGTGAGGAGGAGGAGGAGGAGGAGGAGGAGGAGGAGGAGGAGGAAGAGGAGGAGGAGGAGGAGGAGGACGCGGCAAAGGGCGAGGGAGGAGGAGGAAAACGATAAAGACGAAGAGAGGAGGGAGAGGAGGAGAAGGAGGAGGAGAGGAGGAGGAGGAGGAGACGAGGAGAAGGAGGAGGAGGAGGAGAAGGAGGAAGAGGAGGAGGAGGCAGTAGCAGAGCACCGAGGAGCTGGAGAATAAAGGATGCGGAGATGGAGGAGGCCTCCTCTTGCTTCTCCTCCTCCTCCTCCTCCCTCTCCTTCTCCTTCTCCTCCTCCTCCTCCTCCTCCTCCTTACCTCCTTCATCCGCCCTTCCCCCTTTCCTTCCCCGTCCTCCCCCCCCCCTCCTGCCTCTGCTGCTGCTGCTGCTGCTGCTGCTGCTCCTCCTCCTCCTCCTCCTCCTCCTCCTCCTCCTGCGCACTACACCTGCTCATGCTGCTCCTGCTCCTGCTCCTCCGGCTGCCTTTCCTCTTGCTCCTTATTGTCGTCGTCGTCGTCGTCGTCGTCGTCGTCGTCGTCGTTCTGCTCCTGCTGCTCCTCCTCCTGCTGCTCCTCCTCCTCCTCCTCCTCCTCGTCCTCCTCCTCCTCGACCTCTCGTCATCACGTTCACCAGAACCAGCTTATCCATCATCCTAAACGCAGCCAGTATCCACAAAATCTGGCAGTACGTTCCTCATGATAGTCTTCCACCTCCCCACCAACAGAAGCAACATCAGCATCAGCGCCACAATGACCACATCGACATAAACATGAGCGTTAGGATCATTAGCCGTACCCTCGGCGCGTTGCTGCTGCTCCTCCTTCCCGTGCTCATCCTTCATTCATCCTATTCGTCCTCGTTCTCATCCACCTCCTTGGAACATTATTCGGTAAGCTTGTACGCAGTTCAGGACGCTTCGCCACTGCTTGACCACTCGAGCAAACCCTCTCATGATTCACGCTGCCCCCCAGAATCCCGAGGTCATGATTCGTCATAACCCCGACCCCCGAGGTACTGCATCGGCCCATTCCCCTGGACCGGTTGTTCATCCCGAGCCGTTTTGCTGACGGTCCCGAGGGCCGGCGAGGGCCTCCTGAGGCCGAGATGATATATCCCCCACCGTGCCTGCCTGCAGCACGCGGCGGAGCGCCCCGAGGCTCATGCGGCCCCGAGAGGTACAGGGCCTGTAATTCAGGTTCTGACGGGCCCGGACCCCGGTTTCCCAGGCGCTACTGGGCGCTGCCGGGCGCTGTCGCAGGGGCCTCTGGGGCGGCGACCCCGCCCAACGGGGCCCCGAAACGGGCGAAGAGGGACCCAAGGAGCCCCCAGCAGGCTCCAAGAGGCCTCCGAGACGGCCCAGTGGCTCTCCGAGACGCACAAGACAGCCCCAAGACGGCCCAAGAAGCCTTCGAGACGCCCCGAGAGAGCCCCATAAGCATCCCCAAGAGGGCCCCGAGCGGCCAAAGTCGGTGATGCTTTTTTTGCTTTCACCGTTCTGGGGGGTCTTCACTCTTCTAGCTCCCGGCGCTCCACGACGTTCCAAGAGGCCCCAAGACCGCCCCAAGACGGCCACAGTCACCCCAAGAGACGCCCATAGGCCTCCAACAGGCCCCAAGATGCCCCCAAGACACCCAAAAGAGACCCAGAGCCCCTAAGAGACCCCAAAACAGCTCCCCTGAATCATCAGAACTGCCTCCAGGAGGCCCCCGAGAGGCCTCGACGAGATCCCGAACCAACATCCAAGAGGCCCCAGACCCACAACCAAGGCACGGTGGCGGGATGGGCCGACGGCCTAGAGAGAGAGAGAGAGAGCGAGAGAGAGTGAGTCAGAAGTGAGTCAGAAGAGAGGGAGAGAGAGCGCGAGAGAGAGAGAGAGATAATAAAGAGAGAGAGAGAGAGATAGATAGATCTACACATATGTATATATGAAAGAGAAAGAGAGAGAGAGAGAGGTAAAGAGAGAGAGAGAGATCTATACAAATGTGTATATATATATATAAATGAAAGAGAGAAGGAGAGAGAGAGAGAGACAGCAACCAAAGATAGCGAGAGAGAGAGAGAGAGAGAACAAAAAAAGGCTGAGAGAGAGGGTCAACGGCCGCAGCCAGGCGAGTCTCCTCGTAGCCCTGCCTCACCTGCACAGGGGGAAGCGGCGGCGGCCTCGTCCGCGGCGGCCTCCTCCTCCTCCTCCTCCTCCTCCTCCTCCTCCTCCGCCTCCTCCTCCTCCTCCTCCTCCTCCTCCTCCTCCTCCTCCTCCCCCTCCTCCTCCCCTCCCTCCTCCTCCTCCTCCTCCTCCTCCTCCTCCTCCTCCTCCTCCTCCTCCTCCTCCTCCTCCTCCTCCTCCTCCTCCTCTCCTCCTCCTCCTCCTCCTCCTCCTCCTCCTCCTCCTCCTCCTCCTCCTCCTCCTCCTCCTCCTCCTCCTCCTCCTCCTCCTCCTCCTCCTCCTCCTCCTCCTCCTCCTCCTCCTCCTCCTCCTCTCTCCTCCTCCTCTCCTCCTCCTCCTCCTCTCCTCCTCCTCCCTCCTCCTCCCTCCCTCCTCCTCCTCCTCCTCCTCCCTCCCTCCTCCCTCCTCCTCCTCCTCCTCCCTCCTCCTCCTCCCTCCTCCTCCTCCTCCTCCTCCTCCTCCTCCTCCTCCTCCTCCTCCTCCTCCTCCCTCCCTCCTCCTCCTCCTCCTCCTCTTCCTCCTCCTCCTCCTCCTCCTCCCTCCTCCTCCTCCTCCTCCTCCTCCTCCTCCTCCTCCTCCTCCTCCTCCTCCTCCTCCTCCTCCTCCTCCTCCTCCTCCTCCTCCTCCTCCTCCTCCTCCTCCTCCTCCTCCTCCTCCTCCTCTCCTCCTCCTCCTCCCTCTCCTCCTCCTCCGCCCCCTCCTCCTCCTCCTCCGTAGCCTACTGCCTCCTCCTCCTCCTCCTCCTCCTCCTCCTCCGCCTCCTCCTCGTCCTCGTCCCCCTCCTCCTCCTCTTCCTGCTCTTCCTCCTCCTCCTCCTCGATAATCAACCTTCTCATCCTCCATCCCTCGTTCTTCTCAATCACTCCTCCCTGTCGCACCCCCGGACGTGTTGACAGGGAGGGCCGGGCGTGTCGCCAGAGCTTTCTTCACCATTTATGATCCTGAAGTCTGAGATGCGCAACAGCTTCACGGATGGAGGGCGGATCCAGTTCAAAATGTGAGTCTCGCCTCATCGCCGCGCACACTCGTCGTGAACGATGAACATACTCAAATATGGAATCTTCGAATATGGAGGGCATGCCCTTTTCGAAGTATGGCTATCGCTGTAGCGCTGCGCGCACTCGTCTTAACAAGTTGTAGCGGTTTCAGCGGATGGATGCGGGTCGTTTTGAACATGTGGCTCTCGACGTAGCGCCGCTCACAGTCGCCTTAGAAGTCTGCAACAGCCTCAAGGATGGAGGCCGGTTACGTTTCAACGTGTGGCTCTGGAGTTAGCGCCGCGAACATTCATCTGAAAGGTGTTCAACGGTTTCGAGGATTCGTACGGTTGAAATCGCAGGAATGGTGCTCGGCACGATCTAGGATGGTCAGGACGCAACAGTCACCTTGATTCGTTGTGTTGAAGTCCCAGGAACAGTAATGTTCTGGCACGATGAAAGGTTGTCAGGACGCAACAGTCACGTTGATTCGTGGCGCTGAAGTCTCAGGAATTGCGTCTTGGCGCGATTGGGGGGTTCAAGACGGCTGTCTTCCAATGGAGGGCCTCTCGCAAGGAACCTAAATTCTTCTAGATACCTATGGAGAAGGAACTTGGTGGAGGATTTACTGCAACATCATTGACGCGTCTTGGGTTTACGGTAACTTTCGTGCGGTGCCGGCGCGCACAAGGTTTTTGACACCGCGCCGATCGCTCAACCTTGAATCGATCGCGGCACCGACCGTTCAAGGTTGAATTCCCTCGGGTCCAGTGGCGTCACCGAGATCCCTCGGTGCTTCCGCGTCGCAATATTCAACCTTGAATGCCTTCGCCGGCGACACCAGCGCGCCAACGCCGCATGAACCTACCGTGCACTGGTCCTCCCCATCCTCCTCCGCAGCGTGGGCCCGTCCCTCGAGGCCACCTGCGTCCCTGAGGAGGAGTTGGGTGGTGGAGCACGGTCCTCGCTTCATGTTCGGAGCTCTCGGGCCTCACCCCGAGCACGGCCGTGTGGTGCTGTTTGGGGATGGCTCGGGGGGCCCACGATATCGCTGTCGATAGTAAGGCGACAGGAGCGTCTGGACGGTCCTTCGAAGAAGCTCTGGAAGCTCTGGCAAGGAGCTCTTGGAAGGAGCTTTTTTTTGATTATCCGTTTCTTTTTTATTAAAAAAGCTCTTGGAAGGAGCTTCTGGAAAGCTTCACGGCAAACATCTTGGGAAACGCTTAGCAACTGCATTTCGATACACGCTGGAAGCCCGGAGGAGATGCGGCGAGATTCTTGGACGGAAGCTGGAATGAGCTCCGGGGCAACCCTTGCCTGCTGGCTTCTAATCTGAAACCATCTTGGCTCTCCGAGAGCTATCCAGGAATAAGGGGTAGAGGGGGGAACTGGCTTTTGGCTGCGGGGAAGCGCGCGAAGATTAGAGGGAGGCGCCAGACGGTGTCATGCGCAGAGCTCACTGCGTCTGCTCGTGCCCTGCATTTCCGTTTCTGCTCCGTCTCTGTTCGCCACGGAGCATCAGCCCTTGGTTCGATGCTGGTTGGCGCTCAGACATCAACAAAAGCTCCTGACCAGGACTTGTGGAGCGGGATTCGAGTGGCCCTTGGAGATAGATCCGAGGAGCAAATTCAGATAAAGTGGGTCCCATCTCACACTGGAGGAGAGTCCGGAGATTCAGACCCCTTCTCAATTCGAGTAATGCCTTGACCGATGGAGGAGGGGGGCTGGGTGCGGCTGAAGGGGGGCGGTCGTGTCGTGTCTGTTGCTTGGGGGCGGATCGGTGGGATGCCACTTCTGCGCTCGTCCGTGCGAGACCAACAGCTGCGGTGGAGCTCGCAGTCGCCGCGGACCCTTGGTCCACAGAGCGCGAGTGCATGACCAGGACCGCCCCGTCATCCCGCGTTCTCCTCACCAGCTCTCCAACATTGGAGCCACAGGAACAACGAAATAAAAATGGTCTTACGCGACCTGGCACAGCGACCCTGCGTCGCAGCTTACGCCGGGCGCCAGCGCGGCACGCCACAACTGGAAGCGAGGGCGCTCACGCGCGACCTTACGCGAGCAGCG
>CAUYUJ010012225.1:65678-78178 GCA_963575745.1 Prorocentrum cordatum | reverse complement strand
GCTTCTTGTGTCCGCGAGGGTCCCCGGCGCGCGGAGCTGCCGCCTCGGAGGCCCAAACGCCGATCCCAGAGAGCCGGCCCAGAGCTCAGACGGCTCGCCGCTCCGGTGCAGCTGCTGCGCTGCGTCGGCCCTAAGTGAGGCCACGTCCTCACAGTGTAACTGGGGCCAGGGGCTCTTTTGTTCTCTGTGATGCTCTGCTTCCTCCGCTGCGCCTCTCTCTCGGCGACACGCAAGAGTGACCCTGGGCAAGAGTGACCTTTGGTGCGCGGCTCCTTGGGGGCCGCGGGGAGACGAAGCCTGGGCGCGCAAGCCGCTGCTACCGCTTCGTGTTCAGCCATCTGGGGGCCCATCTGTGCCCGCACCACAGGTCACCTGGGCGAAAGGTCACTCTTACGTCTAGTCGACCAGCGGGTGGGGGGAGGGGCCCGGCCACGAGAAACCTTCCACGAGAAACCCAACCCTGGAGACCCATGAGGTCACCTGGGCGAAAGGTCACTCTGACGTCTAGTCGACTCTCGAGGCTCCGCCGCGCCGCCGCCGCCGAAGCCGCTCCCGCCGTCGCTGGACCCGGCGCCACTGGCGCCTCGAGCCCGGCGGGCGCCGGGCCGCTTGCGCGGATGCCCCGTCCCCGCGCGGCTCTTCGCCTTCCGACGACAGAGTGGGGGCGGGTCCCGCTCCGTGGGCCCTCCCCAGAAGGAGAGCAAAAAGACGCTGTAAACGCAAAGGATTGGCGCTCCGCGCGGACTTCTTGGATTTGCGCCGGGCCCCCCTCCCTGCCGCGCGGAGCGCGCCAGGGGCGGCGCCGGAGGCGCCGCCAGGGCCCAGCGCGGATCCAAGGAATCCGCTCTGAGCGCCGAGAATTTATGTTTATGACGTTTTTGTCCTTCTTCGATCAACCCACATGGCCGATTCGGGGGTCCAGCGCCAACCCGAGACATCCGCGCGGACCTCCGAAAGGTCTTGTCTGCGCCATTGTGCTGCTATGTGGTTAGCTTCACCTGGCCTCCCGCTGGCCTCCGCCCAGGGCGAGGCTGCGCCTGTCTCAAGCGGCCTACGTAGCGCGGTGTGGAAGCCGGATTGGAGTGCCATGTGAGCGACGATCAAAAAGGGTTCTTGCGCGAGATGGCACAGCAACCTTACGCCGCAGCTTACGCGGGCCGCCAGCGCGGCAAGCCAGTGGAGACGAGGGCGCTTACGAGCGACCTAACGCGGGCGGCGCAAACGACTCCGTTTTGTTGCAACGCACATCTGCTCCTCCACAGCGCCGGCCTCTCTGCCGCGCCCGTGTCGGCTCGTGGTAGGCCGATCTGTCGCATTCGCCCCCCCTGCGCTCAAGGGCGGCGCCTGGGCCGACGGTGCGGCGGACGCCGAGCATCCCCAGCGAGCGCGTGCCAGCCTGCCCTGCTCACTTCTCCGTCGGCGGCGCGAGGCAGAGGCAGTCCGCTCCAGCGTGTGGCTGCTCGGGGCCACCGGAAGGCAAACTGTCCGGCGTGCAAGAGGAAGGAAGAAGACGAGGGCGGCCGCGCGCGGGGGGGGGGGGGAAAGCGCCCAGACGTGGAAGAGTTCTGCGTGGAGCAGGCCGGTGCGGCCAGCCGAGGCAGCGGGTACCGTGGCAGCAGGCGGGCCGAGGCCCCTGCCCTGCCCAGAGGCATGGCCAGGGAAGCCCCTCGGGGCCACTTGCTGCAACACTCGCCATCGTTCTGGCGTCCATTCCCCGTGCATGTTCCAGTTCCGCGCGTGCGTTTTCGCAGGATGGCCTCCGATGCGCCTCGGTGGTCCTTGCCGAGACAGATGCACACGTCCGAGCGATGCGGCGATGCCAAGAAGAAGGCCGAGGCACACCACGGTCAGGCACTTCTGCGCAGCGCGTCGAGGCGGCGGCCCCTGCCTGAGGCGCTCTATGCCCCGGAAGCCGAGGGCGTGGCGCTCGGCTTCGCGGGACAGGAGGCCGGGGAAAACTCGGCAGTGTTGGTGCTCGGGTGCCGAGACGTGGCTGCCGCGGCTCGCGCCGAGGTCTGCGGTGGGCCAGGCGCCGGTGGGCCACAGAGCCGGCGGCGCGACGCACGCTGAGCGCGCGCTCCCGACCGCAGCCCCCGCCGAGGTCGAAGCCGGAAGGCAGAATGTTGTGGAACTGCCGGCTGTCGCGCGGCACCCGTGCGCCCTGGCCTTCCCGGCACCCGTGCGCCGCCCCTGCGTGCCCCCTCCGCCGCTGGCCTCTCCAGCGTCCGCCGGCCCCTCCTCGTCCTCCTCCTCATCCTCCTCCTCCTTCTTCTTCTCATCATCATCATCATCATCATCATCATCATCATCATCATCATCATCATCATCATCATCATCATCATCATCATCCTCATCCTCATCCTCATCCTCATCCTCATCCTCATCCTCATCCTCATCCTCATCCTCATCCTCATCCTCATCCTGCTCCTCCTCCTTCTCCTCCTCCTTCTCCTCCTCCTCCTCCTGCTCCTTCTCGTCCTCCTCCGCCTCCTCCTTCTCCTCGTAGTTGCACCGACTCTGATATGAAGATCTAAGGGTCTGCTCGCAAACAGACATGAAGAACATATAGCGTGCACGATGACCAACGAGTGTGACAGAAAAGCAAGGAGGAGGCGACAGACCGCCTCCCTCTCCTCCTCCTCCTCCTCCTCCTCCTCCTCCTCCTCCTCCTCCTCGTTCCCGTCCGTCTTATCCTCCTCCTCCTCCTCATCCTCATCCTCCTTCTCCTCCTCTTCCTCCCCGTTCCATCCCTCTCCGTTTTATCTGAATCCTCCTTCTCCTCCTCCTCTTCATCGTCATCATCATCATAAGCATCATCAGCATCACACCCATCATCCTCCTCCTCATCCTCCTCCTCCTCACCATCATCATCACCACCATCACCATCGCCATCGCCATCATCATCATCATCATCATCATCATCATCATCATCATCATCATCATCATCATCATCATCATCATCATCATTACCATCAGCAGCATCATCATCACCACCATCAGCCTCATCATCATCATCAGCAGCAGCAGCCACAGCAGTATCATCATCATCATCACCACCACCACCACCATCATCATCATCATCATCATCATCATCATCATCATCATCATCATCATCATCATCATCATCATCATCATCATCATCATCATCATCATAGCCATCATCAGCAGCAGCATCATCAGTAGCACCAGCATCAGCACCATCACCATCAGCATCATCACCACCATCCCTCCCTCCTTCCTGGGTGCTTCTTCCCCTCGCACTCATCGAATCCCCTGACAGGGAGCCCACAGAAAGGAACCCAGCACAGCATGGAAGCGCACAGCAGCCTGGAGCGAAGTTGGCCCACTCCCGCCCCACCCCCTGGGAGGGGGACAGGGGGGAAACAGGGCAAAAGAGCTCAGAAGGGGCGCGGCTCTGTACTGGCCATTGGCCCAGCACAATCCACTCGTCACGCTTTCGACAACCCCCGCTCAACCACCCTTTCTGCATCATACTTCGGCTGGTCCCGTCAGTGTCGTGTGTTTCTTCGGGGGAGAGTTGCGACTGGCAAGGAAGAGGAGGGCGAAAAAGGAAGGAGGGGGAGGAGGAAGAAGGGGAGGAAGAGGAGGAGGAGGAGGGGGAGGTAATGGTGAAGGGGAGAAGCAGGAGGAGGACGAGGAGAGGTGGTGGGCTCGTGGCACAGGAGGCCCGTCCACGGGCAGGAAAGAAATTACGCGGTAGCAAGTGGCTGGAGCTCGAATGAGGAAAAGCAAACGCGCTCTCGCTAGACCTGCATGCGGGTGGAGCGAACGGTGATATGACCAGCTGCCGCATCTCCAAGCTCCCACCTTCGGGAACACAAATCTGTGCGAGAGCTGCACAGAGAAAATACCGCGAGTACGCGCACAACGATGTCAACGCACAGCTTCGCAAGCACGAGTCCCAGGCGCACAGTGAGTCGAGCAGCCTATACTGGGTCAACACCAGCTTCGGAAGCAACGATCCAGGAGCCCCGAAGAGGAAGACGCGGAGAAGAAGGGAGAGGGAGGGGGAGGAGGAGAATGGAGGAGAAGAAGGAACGGTAGGAATAGGAGGATAATTCAGGAAAAGGAGGGAGAGTATGTTCCTCCTCCGCCATCCCCGCCGGCGCAACCAGTGCGAGCGGGGGGCGGGCACCCCGATAGAGGACGCCCAATCCATCATGCCGCCCTCGCTCTCGGCGGGCTGCGACTGGTCCCCCTCGGCGCGTCAACGCCGGAACGGTCGTCGTCGTCCTCCTCCTCCTCCCCCTCCTCATCATCATCATCGTCGTGGCCATCGTCATCGACGTCATCCTTATCCACCCTCCCCCTCCTCCTCCTCCTCCTCCTCCTCCTCCTCCTCCTCCTCCTCCTACTCATACTCATACTCATCATCACCATCATCATCGTCGTCATTGTCATCGTCATCGTCATCAGCATCACCACCATCGCAACCAACATCATCACCACTATCATGATCACCGCCACCATCAGCGTCATCAGCACAAGCCTCCTCCGCAGCGTCGTCGTCAGCACCATCAGCATAGCCATCGCAAACGCAACATCACATTGACCCCGTCATCACCATCAACAGCATCACCATGTCCATCAGCAGTCGCATGGGTCACCATCACTCAATATCATACATTTCGTTATCATGATCGTCGCCATCGCCATCGTCACTATCATCATCGACCCCCCCACCACCACCACCACCACCACCACCACCACCATCACCATCACAATCATCATTATCAACATTCGCGTCAACATCATCACCGACATCAGCATCGCACTCATCGCCGTCATCATCACCAGCAACATCATCATCAGCGCCATCATCAACATCACAACCACCATCACCACCATCATTATCATCATCACCATCGTCGTCACCATTATCACCATCATCCGCATCAGCAACATCATGGTCGCCCGAATCACCGTCGTCATGACCATCACCCGCATGTTCGCCAGGATCAACAGCATCATCACCATCATCACTGACATCATCATCAACACGACCCCATCACAACAATAATCGTAAACACCATCAGCACCACCATTATCACCACAATCACCATCATCATCCACATCATCATCATGATCATCAGCAGCACCACCACCACCACCATCATTCTCAACATTCCTTATCACCCTCCTCCTCCTCCTCCGCCTCCGCCTCCTCCTTTTCCTCCTTCTCCTTCTCCTCCTCTTCGAGCGTAGCCGCGGAGTCCTGTGATCATCACCTCGATGCCATGGGGCGCCCAACCTGATGCCTGACGGTCGCCAGCACCTGTCCAGCCTCCTGTACAGCTACTCTCCCCTCCTCCTCCGACTCCTGCTTCTCTCCCTCCAAGTCCGCTTTTGTTTGGGGCCAGTGCAGCTGACCTGGCCCCGTTTGGTTGGGGCGAGGGGCATCACTGGGGCGAGAGCAGCCTTCTAGAGAGTGGGGGCATCGGAGGCTGCCAGAGGTGGTCGTTGACCAGGGAGCCCCCAGCTATCAGCGACATTCTAGCACCATGGGATTCTATCATGGGCTCCTGAGGGGTGCTCTGGAAGCCACCTGGGCCTCCCTGGAAAAGCCGGGGGCACAGACCTCCGACGTCGTGATTTGTTCGTAACGTGGTTCCCCACAGGTCTGGGCCTTCTCCCCAAGCCTGGATTTTCATCCTGAGCACTTGCTTGACGGTCCAGAGGCCCCGTGAGGGCCCTCAAAGACAAGACGCTGACAAACAGAACCCCGTCGTGGTACACTCCATTCGCAGCGAGGGGACGTCTGGGGGCACCTCGGGCCAAGGCCACCCCTCGCAGCACCCGCGTGGCAGAGCAGCCGTGACAAGCGCCGAAGCCGCCCAGGGATGGAGTGCCCTGGGGCTCGGCCGGGCACCGCTCCCGGCCGCCCGCGGCCATCATAACCTCGCCAGCGCCACGCGAGCAGCGAGCACGGCTCACCCAGCTCCTGTCAGGGACCCACTGGCCCAGGTCAATGCAAACCCGGGTCAGTCCGGCGCTGCAGGATCCTGCAAGACATCCTGCGCGCAAGCCCGGGTCAGCGCAGCCCCGGCTCTCCAGGGTCCTGCAAGACCTGGCGCTCTGGCTGACCCCCGTGTGCATCGACCCTCGAGCCCCGATCCTGAACCACTGACTCTGGCGGAGCCCGCTGCCGTCAGCGGCCGCCGCTGGCACTGGCGCCCCGAGGCCTCCGGCAGAGCCGGCCCGGCGTCGGCGCCGCAGGCGCAGGGACGCCGCCGCCTGGCCGCCTGGCCGCCGCCGGCAGCCCCAGCGGTGGTCAGCGGTCGCTGGCGCCGCCGGCGCTGGAGGCGCCGGGGCTGGCGCCGCCGCCGCCGCCGCGCCAGGGCGGCCCGCCGCCCAGGGCTGCCCGCACCCGCCGCGTCGGGCTGGCCTGCGCGCCGGCGCGCGCCGCGCAGCGCTTGCCGCCCCCAGAGCCCTGCGGCCTGCCGCAGCCGCCGCACAGGAGCGGCATCTGGACGTCCCCGCAGCGCGGGCAGCGCCCTTGCTGGTCGTCGCAGGCCTCGGGCAGCGAGTTCTTCAGGCCCAGGTCCCCGATGATATGTGCCTCTTTCCCCGGGCGTCCTGCAGTATTGGGCCCTCGTTCTGAAGAGACAGGGCCCCGCGTCCTCTCTCCTCCTCCTCCTCCTCCTCCTCCTCCTCCTCCTCCTCCTCCTCCTCTCCTCCTCCTCCTCCTCCTCCTCCTCCTCCTCCTCCTCCTCCTCCTCCTCCTCCCTCCTCCTCCTCCTCCTCCTCCTCCTCCTCCTCCTCCTCCTCCTCCTCCTCCTCCTCCTCCTCCTCCTCCTCCTCCTCCTCCTCCTCCTCCTCCCCCGCCTCCCCCTCCCTCCTCCCTCCTTTCATGGGCATCCCTGCATCAGCCGTGCGCATGTCCATTTCGAACGCCCTCACACGTCTCGTGCACCCATAGGGAGCTCCACGGACGGCCCAAATGGCATAACCCGCATGGCGACACCGCACCAATTTCGGCACACCACTCACACGGTTCGGGGGCCCAAAGGGAGCTCCACCGAAGGCCCAAATGGCGGCGCCCGCATGGCGCCGCCGCACTCGCTCCACCGAAGGCCCAAATGGCAGCGCCCGCATGGCGCCGCCGCACCCAATTCGGCACACCCATCATACGTTTCGTGGCTCCAGGGGAGCTCCACCGAAGGCCCCCGTGGCAAAGTTCGCATACGCCCCTCGACCCAGTTCGGCACACCCCTCACACGCTTCGTCGCCCCATAGGGAGCTCCACCGAAGACGATGCCCACGACTGCTTTACGCACAACTGCATATGGTTGGGTCCTTCGCCAGGCTAATTGTCTTTTCCATCAGATGTTCCTGCACATCTCCGACGACATGCCCAGATGTACCAAGTTTTTAAGCTAGTTTTCAGTCCTGGCGGTTTGCCTTCGACCTCGGCCCTCAAGGGCCGTGTTCGGGCCCAACGGTCGGGACCTCTGGGGCCGCGGATTGAAAAGATCATGTCGGCGGGTGTCAGGGTCCTCAGACATCCTCCCATAGGATTTCAATCCGCAGCCCCAGGGCTCCCGACCCCCTCCCTGGGGGTGATATTGCGTCCCGGATCCGTTGTTGAGGAGGGTCCCGGGGCCCGAAAACGGGCCCCAGATGCCGGAATCAAGGAAAAACGCCTGGACTTCAAAATAAATGACACCGGAGAAAAAAACACATCATAATGTGTTTAGGGCTATGGGGCTATAGGGCTATAGGGCTATAGGGTTAGGGCTATAGGGCTATAAGGCTATGGGGCTATAGGGCTATTATAGGGCAATTGGGATATTGGGCTATAGGGCTATATGGCTATACGGCTATAGGGCTATAGGAATATAGGGCTGTAGGGCTATAGGGCTATAGGCTACAAGGCTATGACATAAGGCTATAGGGTTATAGGGCTATTGGGCTATACGTGCTACAGGGCTATAGGGCTATAGGGCTATAAGGCTAAAGGGCACCTGGGCACCCGGGCACCCGGGCACCCCTCGGGCACCCCCGTGCACCCGGGCACCCCCGTGCACCCGGGGCCGGCCACCGAAATCGGCGGCACACCTCACCTGACAATATGAATCCGCTAGGACCCCTACAGAGGCAAGCTCTGATTGGGGAAAAAATAAATGGTCGGAGATCTGGGTCTGTTTCTGACCCTCCTGAGCGGTGCTCCTCCTCCTCCTCCTCCTCCTCCTCCTCCTCCTCCTCCTCCTCTCCTCCTCCTCCTCCTCCTCCCCTCCTCCTCCTCCTCCCTCCTCCTCCTCCTCCTCCTCCTCCTCCTCCTCCTCCTCCTCCTCCTCCTCCTCCTCCCCCTCCTCCACTGGCAAGGGCCACCCTGGGCCCAGGAGCGGCGTGGACCTGCCCCCCCCGCCCAAGATGGCCAGGAGAGGGCGCATGTGTACCGCCCCCTTCGGGGCCCAGGAGGCGCACATGGCCAGGGGCGGCGGCTGTGTGCAGACCCAGATCTCCGACGATCTCATCGAAACGCTTCCGTGAGGAACCCTAGGTGAGGAACTCGGCCCCTGTTTTGCATGAGTCAAACTTCGAGTTCCCATGGAAGAGCCGTGGATAACCTGAGACAAACTGCAAAACAAGTAGAAAGAACACTGAGCCTCTCCCCAACGAAATGGGTTCCTTCTTCAGCGGCCCGACGATCTGATATGTTCAATCCGGGCGTTTTTCGGCCAGGATCCTGGCCGAAAAACGCTCGAGCGAGGGGGGGGAACGAGAAGGAGAAAGCCTTCTCGTTCCCTCGCTCGAGCGAGGGGGGGGGAACGAGAAGGAGAAAGCCTTCTCAGACGACGGCGGCGTTCGACCTCTGGAACGCCAGCGCTGGGGCCGCCGCAGCGTCGACGCGGGAGGCTGCCACCTCGGGGCCGACCCTGGCGCACTGCAGCCGGGAGAGGCCGGGATGGTTCGGCGGCGGGCGAGGGGGGGACAAGAGGAGGAGAAAGGCCCTCCCAGCAGGTGGCGGGGCTTCTCAGAAGGCCTCCCTCCGGCCTTCCCAGACCCCCGACGTAATGATTTTTTCATTACGTCGACCCCAGAGTTCTCGACCCCTTCCCCAGGACCGGTTTTTCATCCTGAGTCGTTTTTTGACGCTCCCGAAGCCCGGTGAGGGCCCCCAGGGGCAGAAAATGTACAAAAACCTCCCGTCATGATTTTTTCATTACCCGAGGGGGTCTGGGTTCCGAGGGGGTTCTGCGCCCTCGGGGAGGGCTGACGAAAACTTCTCGGAAGGCCGGGGGGGGGGGACTCCCGAGCCTTCTGAGCGAAGGCCCGCCCCTTCTCGCTCTCCCCCCCCCCCTTCGGCCGCCGAGGCGTGCCCTCGACTCCGCCGGCCCGCAGCTCGGATGGAAACAGAGCGCGCCGGAGGCCGTCCGGGGATTCTCGTCGCCCCGAGGCCGCCGGCGGGGGCGGCCGCCCGGACAGCAGGGCGCCGTTGTGGAAGAGCCGGGCGTCGCCGCTCGCGGTGGCGGGCGCGGGCCGCCAGGCCTCCCCGTGCGGCGCGACGAGGTACACGGCGTGGGCCACGCAGGAGGGCTGCATGGCTCTGCCGCGGGCCGGCGCCCGCGGCCTTCCCAGCCCCGGCCGCGCGCACCCGCGCCCTCCAACTTCCGCACCTTCCGCGCGGCAGGTTCCACGCCGCGGCGGCCGCCGCCGCGGCCGCCATTGCGGCTTCTGCCGCCACGGCCGCAGCAGAGGTTTCGGCGGCGGCGGCGTCCGCCGCGGCGCGGCAGCTGCCGCGCGGAAGGTGCGGAAGGTGGAGGGCGGGGGCAGAGGTCGGGCGCGGCCCCACCGAGCCCCGGCAGGCGAAGCCACTCCCGCGGCGGCATATATGCCTCGCCCCCAGAGCTCCCCTGCGGCTGCATGCAGGCGTCTCGGGGCGAGGCGGGGGGGGCGCCACCGCAGGGGATGGCCTGCCAGGGGGCGCCGAGGCCGCCCCTGAAGAGGGGGGGGGGGGGGGGAAGGCTTCCTGGAAGGAGGCTGCTGCTCCGAAGGCGGCGGCACTGCATCTACGGACGAGTCCTGCGCCGTCTAGGAAGCAGAGGTGCTTCTAAGAGGCCTCCCCCCCCTCCCCCCACCCCTGCAGTAGGAGCTCGACCACCAGAAACTTCCCGCAAGAAGCCCAACCCTGCGACCCCAGGACGTCCATGGAGTTCTGGTGTGGGAACGTCGCGCTCTCCATCGCAAAACCATCGAAACCCACGAAACCCACGAAAACCATCGAAACCCACGAAACCTGCGAAACCTGGAGGCAAGCAGGGCGTCTCGTGGCATGGGCCTCCACCGCGCCCCCTCCGCGCGCGGCCGGCAGCCGGCGGAGGGCCGAGCCCCCGGATCCGGGCGCTGCCACTCCTCGGGCGTCTCGCCCAGTCTCGGGCCCCGGGACCCTCACGGGTCGTATGCGGCTCGACCCCGACTCCAGATCCGCCCTGCTTTGGCTTTCCTTCCAACTCAAAATTGCGTCGGAAATCCACCTATAAGATGCCGAACAAGTAGGGCGGACATTTCTGCACACAGCACACCAAGTGGGGCGGAAATCCACAGAAGTAGGGCGGAAACAGCAACAGAAAAGTAGGGCGGAAATTGGCATCCGCGGGGCTTGAAAAGTAGGGCGGAAATTCCAAGCCCTACTCACGAATTCCCCCAAAGTAGGGCGGATCCGGAGTCAGGGGAGAAGCGGCGCAGCAAGAGCTGGGCCTGGGGCTCTGGGCGTGGCTCCTCGCGGCGTCCCAGGCATGCGACGTCCTGACTTGTTCAGTGCGGGCCCCCTGGAAGCCCCCGACCCTTGCCCCGGGACCGGCTTTCATCCCGAGCCGTTCCTGGACGGCCCCGAGGCCCGGCGAGGGCCCCCCGAGGCCGATGACGGCCAAAAACCTCCCGCCCTGACTTTTGCCTACGATGCCGTCGCGTCTGGGTCCTCGCGACGGCGCGCCCCTGCATCGCAGCGTCGGACCTCAGGGAGGGTGGCCCTCGGAGGAGTGCTGCTCGCCTCTCGAGCCGAGGCTGCGGGGGGGGCAGACCTGCCGAGGGGCGGTGCGTCCGGCCCTGGCTCCAGCGGGCGCCCGTGGCCCTCCCTGGCGCACCGAGGCCACCCCACTCGCCATCGCTCGGACGTCCATTCCCTGTGTTCTTTTCGGTTTCGTGCGTGGTTTGTTCGGCAAATGGTCAGGGATGCTCCTCGATGGTCCTCGCCGAGGAAAAAAACGCACACGTCCGAGCGATGCCAGGCCCAAGAGGGCCCCAAGAGTGCCCCATGGTGGCCCCGAGAGACCAGGAGAGGCTTCAAGGTGTGCTTTATACATCCGAACTTTCGATTCAGAGAATGAGCATCTCAGAAATCTGGGCCAGCTCCCTGGGCGTTTCTTAAGCGAGACCTGGGCCAGTGTGTGTTGTTAACGCTGGAGTGGCGGAGGTGCCCAAGAAACTGGGCCAGCTTTCTGACAAGTTGGTTAAGAAACGCTGGCCCAGCTTTTAGGGGGATGCTTCTTAATCAGATGTTAGACAGAGCTTCCCTCGAACAAACAGCGACAATGATGAACTGATTCCCAGATCAAGTCAGGCCTGCCCCTTCGGGAGCTATGCCGCGCCTGCCGTCGTCAAATGTCTGTCCAGTCAAGCGGCGCCTGAAAATGAAACGGCACGTCGGTCTATGGGCCAAGCGTCTCCGAGAGCAGATGTGGTCCCAAGAGGCCCCAAGAGGGCTCACCCGGAGGCGACAATCCTCCAGGCTCACCTCAACCTGCGAGATTCCCACAGGGAGGCTCCGGGAGGCCGAGAGGCCTCCCGAGAACTCCCTCCGGGGCACCCGTGGATGGCCACAGGGGGGCCCCCCGCTGGCCTCCAAAGGGGGGCCCCCGGCCCTCGGCTTGGCTCCTCTGCACCCTGCCGCACGGGCGGTGCCGCCGGGCTGCGGCCGCGCCGGCCGCTGCGGCCGCCTCCGCGGCCTCGAGGGCGGCCGCGGCGGCCGCCGCAGCGCGGCGCGCGCCGCGCGGCAGGTGCGGATGGCGCAGGCCGAGGGCGCGACGGCAACGGGAAGGGATCGGGTGCTGCAGGCGATGGGGTGTTTCGGAGGAGGGGGGTGCTCGGGGGAGGGGTTCGGGGACGTGGGGACCTCCGCCACGGGCCGCGGGAGCGCCAGGAAGAACAGTTCCGGGAGGGAGGGAGGGAGGGAGGGTCGGGGGGGAAAGCCCCAGAGTCTCGGGCCCGCTTCCCTCAGGACCCCTTCCCTTCACTGGGGGCACCAAAAGGTACCGATACCGCTGCTCCCCAAGGGCGCCTAACTTCGCGCTTCGCACTCTCGCGCCGCCCCCCAAAAGAGAAGTGGAGGATGAGTAGGAATCGGAGCCGAAGCGCGAAGTGCGAACAAGTTCGAGCCCTCGAGGGCGCACTCAATGGTGGAGGTCGACCGAAATTCTCGCCCACGGCTATGTGCGGTCGGGAACTTTTGCTTGGCGTGTCGCGGCGGCGGTGAGAAA
>CAUYUJ010012225.1:50678-60678 GCA_963575745.1 Prorocentrum cordatum | reverse complement strand
GGCGCAGGCCCAGGCCAGGCGGTGGGGTGAGCGCGAGTCGGCGTCGCGGAGCCGAGCAACCTCGCCGACGCCCCCCGATGCATGCTCGGGGGAACGACGCCCAAGCGCGCTCTAAGCAGACCGCAGATGCCTGGTCTGCTTGACTCACGGCCTGGGCGGCCCCTGCACCGCTTCCGCGGCGATCGGCGCGTCCTGCGCGCCACGCGCCGCCGCGGAGCCCCGACCCCGATGCCTGCAGGGCGGCGCCTCGTCGGAATCGGAGTGCGCGATCTCGGCTTCTGCCGCCAGCACCATGGCTCGCGTCTTTGCGGCCGGGTACCTGTGCGCCGCCAAGCGCCGCGCCCTCGCGACCCAGGCAGCGCGGCCGTGCCCCCTGTCGGAATGGAGTGCCCGAACGCGGCCACAGATCTCCAACCCCCTTCGAAGAACAGCGCTGCTGGCCCCCCGGTGCGGAGTGCCTGTGTGCGAGAGACACGAACTGCGCGCGGGCCCTGGGTAGGCAGGGGACGGCAAGGGGAGCCCATGCCTGGTCGGCCCGGCCGCGCCTGAAGCAATGCGTCCCCCACTCCAATGCCCTATGGAGCCCGAGGTGGGCAGCGGCGAGCTTGACGCAAGCCAGCCCGTCCACGTAAGAGACGCCCGGCAGGAGCTGCTCGCCGGGCCGGAGCGAATGCCGAATGATGCAGACCGCACACAATCGTTTGCCCTGGAGCTGGCATACGCATACCCTCCAGACCTCGCGATGCGGGGAGCCCGGGGCGCGCCCCGCCGCGCGCGCGCGCTCGGCCCGCCGGGTCGGGAGCCACTCTCCCCTTCCGCTGGCGGAATTGCACCTGCACCTGGTGCTTTCCTTCGTCTACGTGGAGCGAGACGGCACTATGCCCAGGCGCATTCAGCCCCACTACTTCGGAGCCGAAGCGCAAGCAGAACTGCCAGCATATGACGAAAGCGTCGGCCATATCGCCGCGTCCGATCTGCCAAACGCCAGGCCCGCGGGCCGGCACGCACGGCAGGCCGCTTAGTTCGAAGAGCGCGCGGCCGCGCCTCGCGCAGCCAATCCGACATCGCGCGCACGTTTTCGGCCGTGGCGCGCGCACGAAATCTTTGCGCACCAGGCGGTTCCGCCTGCCGCCCATATCATGGGCTCGCGGCCGACGCGCGCGGCGGCCGTACCTTTCGGGCACCGAATACCAGGGTCCGCGTGTCCGCCAAAGACCCTGTGTCTGCGCGGAGCAGATGCAGGACTGAGCGAATGCCCTGCAAATAGTTCGACAGGGTCCCCGGGCGGCGACAGAGCGCCACCATCATGTCCCGCGCGATGGCGCACGGCGGCCAGGGCGGGACGCCTGCCGCATCGCACGCCTGGCCGTACAACTCCACCGCCGAGGCATACGGGTATGCCGAGAGCTTCCACGCGTGGAATTCTCGCCACAGCGCGGCCATCTGGATGCGGCGCATGCACTCCAGTCCTGCTCCTGACACCCGCAATTCCTCGGCGCGCCGACGAGGTGTTCCTGGCACCCGCCGCACGCCGATGTCCTGCCTCGCGCGCACCTCCCGCGGAATGCCGCCTTCGCTTATGAATATCGCGGGCGGAGCCTGGAGTTTCGTCAGCTGGCGGATTGCCTCTGCCAGCATCGGCGGCGCTGGTACCTCCGCGCCGCGCGCGGTGCACGAGGACGGTGGCGCCGCGCGGTGGTGCCTGCCGTGCCTGCCTTGCCGCTGAGAGCAACGCGAGGGCTTCTTGAGGCGTCAAGCCCCCGCCGGGCCGGCGTTTCGCGCGCAAGCCCGGTGCCGGTGCCGGGCACTTGGCCGCTTTCTCGAGTAACGTTTCCGCCGCCTTCGCGCCCACGGGTCAGCGGGCGGCGGCCGGCCTTGCTTGCTCCGCCGGGCGGGGCGGAGTTGCGCGCGCGCGCTCGACCTGGGAGAGCGATGCCGCTGCATCGTCCTCCCGGGGCCGCTTTGCCTTTTCGTGGGTCAGCTTACGCGCGTGAGTAATAAGCGTCACGGTGAAGCACTCTGACCACTCCCGGAGGCACGGGAACACTTCCCTCGCCTCCTTCGCCGTGAATCCGGACAGGTCGGGGGGATACGCCGCTCCTTCGGCTGCGAGCATGGATGTCAGACACTGCAGAGCTTCCGCGCCTACCGGATGCGAATCATTTTCGGGCGTCCACCGCGACGCGTGTGACAAGCACGCAAGCATGGCGCCCGCGGGCCCCCTCTCGCGGCGGGCCTGGTCGTCACGCGCTCGCCGCGCAAGCCTTTGCGCCCCCTACAAATTGCCCTGTGCTACTTGCTATGCATGCCCGCGCGAATGCCAGGGCGCCGCGCGGGGCCATGGCCACGCCACTCGGGTGAAGCCCTCGCGGTGCATGGCCGCAATCGCGGCCGCCTTCGTGGCGGGCCGCGTAGGGGCGTCTGCCACGTTGAGCGCGGATGGCACATACCACGCGCTCAGGAGGCACCGCGCGGTCGCTGCTGCGAACCAAATATCTGCCACGAGCGCGTTATAATCTGCCTGGCGCGAGGTCCCGCGTAGGAGCACCCCGAGCGCGGCCTGGCGCGGTCAGCGGAGCATCGCACGGGCAGCTCGGCGACCCGCGCCCGGCCGCGCCTTCGAATCGACAAACAACACGATTTCCGCATCGCGCAGCGTCGCGAGCAAATGATGCAAGGCGCAAACGGCCGCGACGAGTTCCCATGCCGCGACCTTTCGCAACACGGCGGGCTGTCCGCCAGGCTACGCGTGGCCGGGGCGCCCCCGCCTGCGTCTTGCGGTGCTTCGTCCACCGCTTGATCGACGAAGGCACATCAGCCGCTGCATAGCGCTTACCGCTGGGCCCAATGATGACCCACGCGAGCCTGCGGAGGCGGGGCGGGCCGGGCAATGCGGGCGCCGTTCCAAACAGGCGCGCGCGTATGTCGCCTGCCGCCGCCCGTCGCGTCGGAATAGACGAGGTAGCGTGGCCGCTCCGGGGTCACCCGCAGGGGCACCGCTCGTTCCGGCGCGCTCCGGAGGAAGCGCAGCCACCATTCCAATGCCCCGCGGAGCCGCGACTTCAACCTCCATCCCCGCTGCTGCGCGTGCCAGAACAGCGGGGCGAGGTATACCCGGGCACCTGCCGTCGCTCTCGCGCGCGCGCGTCGCTCGCGCGCGGGAGCTTGGGCGTGCCTCTGCCGAACACCGCAGAGGAGCCCCATCCGAGTCTGCCGGCAAGTTTTGATGCCGCCGCCGGCGACATTCTCCCTGCCTCCAGCACCCACTCGATCTCTTGGATCCATTTGTGGCGCTTGTCGCCACCGATCGCGAATACTAACGAGAGCTCATCGCCCGATCCGCGCACTTCCGCGTCGACGCCGAGCACAGTGGCCCTCGGCTCGGCAACAACGCGTTTGCCGGCGTCCAGGCGCCAGCCCAAAAGGTCTTCGACGACCGCCCTCAGGACCTCTGCGGCATCGCGGGGGCCGCCCGTGCCGGGCCCCCTGTCCGCGTCGGCCCGGAACAGATCGTCCACGAATCGGCCCGAAGCGAGCGAGAACAGCTTGGCAAGGATGGCCTGCCGCGCTCGCGGGGCGCTCGCCATGCCGCCGCGGCGCTCGCGCCTCGCGCCTGGAGCGCCGCCCCAACGCGGTCCCAAGCGTATCCGCTGCCCACGGCGCCGAAGGGGCAGCTCAAGAGTTGCAGACAGTAGCCCTCGCGGGCTCCCTTGGCCCATACCGAATGGGCCAACGGGAGGTCGGCGCCTCGCACGGGCAACGTTTTGTAAGCACCGATGAAATCTTCTTTGCTCAGCACCGGCGTGCCGGCCGCGGCCGCGATCCGCGCCAGCTCGACCAGAGCATCGAGAGAATCCACCCTACGCGCGGTCGCGGCGACACGGGAGAGCGGACAGCGCGCGCGAGGGGCGGGGGGGGGGGGAAAGGGCCCGCCTGCACCTCTCGGCTGCGGCGGCGCAGTCATTAACGCCCGTGGCAGTGAAATCGTCGATCGCGCGTACCTGGACGCGTTGGCTCCCGGCGCGGCGCCCAGGGGAGGGGACGGTGCATGCCGCGGCGAATGCGCCATTCCTTGCGTATCCATTCTTCCAACTTCCAGCGCCATCCCTCGTCTACAGGGAATCGCGGGTTTAACACCGCCCCGCGTGGCAGGTCGGACAACCGGACCCACGCTGCCTGGCCCGCGGCCACCTGCACGCTCGCGGACGTCGCAGCATGGGCGACTGTCCCCGCTGGCTTGCGCGGCGCGCGCCTCTTCGTATGCTTTATCATGCAAAATCTGGGTGACTTCCGCGTCGGTCCCCAGATCCCGAGACACGCGCTCGAGGGTGGCGGCGTTCAAAGTGCCCGCTCGGCTGCGCAACTCGGATGGGCATTCGGCTCCCTTGGGGGTCACGGGCGCGTTCATGCCCGAGCGCGGCAGGACCCCCACTAGCGGGAAGCCCCGCTCCAAGTCACGCGTCAAATTCTCGTCGGACGCCTCAAGCACGGAGCCGCGCCCCGCTGTCGCGCGCGCGCGCTGCGTCGCTGGTCACCCCTGCAGCTTGCATCATTTCGGCCAAAAGCAACAAGTTCTTGTCAGGCCCAAGGACGGAGCGCACATGCCATGGTAACTTCGCATAGCGTGCCTCGCCCGACCGCGCTCTCCGCCGGTGCTTCGCGGTAGCGGCGTGCCGGGCGGCGCCTTCCATTCTGAAGCCGTCACACGTTTGCGCTCTCGCCAAAATTGCAACGCCGCCTCGCGCCTCTCTTGCAAGAGTGCGTCGCTCGTCTGGCTCGCCGCCACCGCCGCATCGCGCTCAGGTCCCGCAAGCGGCGCTATCTCGCGGACTCGCGGCAAGTGTGCCGCCCAGGCGGCGTGGCAAAGAGGGCTCATGCCCGCCCTCTTGTCTTCGTCGTCGAGCAACGCATCCACGGCGGCTTTGATCTGCGCGCGCGCGCTTCGCGGCTCCGCCCCCGTAGAGTGGCGGGCAAGGGCCTCTTCAAATGCGCAGCCGGCATCGTGGATTTGCTGGGGGCAAAGGTCGCCGCCCCCGCCTTCGGCGCCGTCGTCGGAATCAACATCCGCGTCCTGCGCTGCGCTCGCCGCGGGCGGGGCGGTCTCGCGCGCGGCGCACTGGCGGCGCCTCCTGCCCCTCGGGCGACGGCCCGCGCCACGCTGCGCCCTCACCGCTGTCGGCAGGGTGCAATGGGGAGGCCCCGTCGTCTGCATCACTGGCTGGCGCGGCGCCCCCGCGGGGGGGCGCGCGCGCGCGCGCGCGGAGCGCGCCTCGGGCGGGCGAATAATTAGCATGCACAGCGCCGGCGCCCTGGCTTCACCACCGCCAGGACTCCTTTCGCTCAGGCTTGTGCCACGAGCTCCCCGCGTCCTTGGGAGCCCCTCCCTTGCCGGCCTTTCCGCTCCCCTTCTTGCTGAAGGTATCGCGGCGGGGGCTGCGCGAGCGCTGGCGGAGGACAGGGCTCACCGGGGTCCGTGGCTTCGCCGCCTCGCGCGCCGCGACGCGTGCTCGCGCTCGCGGGGCGCGCGCGCGCGGGCTCGCGCCTGGTCGCGCCGGTCGTTGCCGCCTTTCTTGCCCCCGCCCTTGGCGAACGCCGCCTGGCGGTCCGACTGCTGGACTCTCTCCTACAGCGCGCAGCGCGATGCACGATGCCAGGGCGGCGGCCACTCAAAAGCGCTGCGCTCCTTGGCGGCGCGCAGAATGTCCCACGACAACGCAGTGAACGAGGCCGTCGCATCCTCGTCGCCGTGTTCCAGGTCTTTCGCCACTTTCTGGCGGAGAAGCAAATCGTACGTGTAGGAAACCTGGACGCGGCGCGGGCTCCCGCGCGCGGCTCCCTGGGCATCGGGCCCGCCGCTCCGCGGACGCGCCTTGACGCCCCCGTGCTCCTCGCTCACGCGCGCGAGCTGGTACATGTATCCCAATAGCACGACGGGATCAAACACTTTGGACAGGATGCAGCGAAGCCCCCACTCCATTACGTGGGCCTCGCGCCACGGGGCGCGCGTGGGCGCGCGCGCTGCGCTGCGTCGCGCGCGACCTGGAAGTGCGCATAACCGAGAAAATCCATTCGGTCCAGGGCCGCACCCGCGCGGTTCGCCGCGGTGACGGCCGACGCGCGATCGCGCCACGAGCCCGCCCCCGCTGGCACCGAGTCCAGCTTCGGCATTCGCGCCCATTGGGGCTTGCAGTGGTCCTGCGCGCGGAGCAATCGGCGAAACGGAAGCTTGTCATTGCACGTGCCGCCGAGCAGGGAGCCTGCAGGCTCTCGCCCTCGGCGCTCCCAATGCATGAGCGGCCATGGGACTGGGCCGTCCGGCCCGCGGCCGCGAATTTGCGCATCGACTCCTCGGTCGGCAATCCCTCACGGGGGAACTTGCCGAGCCAGACCTCGCGCACACGGTCCTGCCGAGGCGCGTATCCCCGAACAATGCCGCCCGCGCATGCGAAAACGCGGCGCGCCTCCATGGCAAACGCCAGCGGCTTCTCCCGCTTTTCTTCGAGCAATTCCTTGCTGGCCTTCACGTATTCTTCCATTGCCGCCGCAATCCGCGTCGTCTCCTCCGCGGGCTTGGCGGCCGCCTCCGCCGGGGCCGATTGCTGACCCTCCTGCACGCCGCGCGGCGGCCCGCGTCCTCGCGCACCAACGGGGCGGGGGCCTTCCGCCCGAAGGCTTCCATCGCTCGCGACTGTGTCCGCAGCGCCATATTGATGCGGCACGTCTTAATCGCGAAATCGCGCCACTCCGCGGAAGAATCGCCCGCAAACGGCTTCGCGCCTGGCTTCAGGGCCGCAATCAACATATCGCGCATGGCCGCGTCCGAGTAATCAATCGGGCGGACCGCCCCGATCGCTTCGGCCATCAGGCGCGCGACCGTGGTGCACAGCACCAGCTCGGGAGCTGGCGATGCGCCCCCCTCCGCCGCGTTGGCCGCTGCGACGAAGAGGACCCAACCGGCCTTGCGCGTGAGGAGGCCGCGGCTTGCGTTCGTCGAGGCGACCCCGCCCTGCGCTGAAAAGGGCGCGCGGGACAGCCGCGGGGCAGCCGCGGGGCAGCCGAAGCAAAGCGGGCTCTTGGGCGGCATCGCCGCGGGACGCCGCGACATAGCCGCAGCAGCACGACTGAGGACGGCTCACAGCTGCAGCACTGCTGTAGCACAGCGACGGGGTAGCATGTCGGCGACACAGGGACGATCTTCCACGAAGGGGATATCCATAGGAACTACATCCTTGACAGGAACAGACACGGTCACGGACCTGGCGGACACAGAAAAGGAAAGCAACGTGGAGGGCGAACGACAAGAGAGCGCCGAGACGGCACAATATGCACACGCAAGTCCGGGCATATATAACTCGGTGTGAAACGGCAGGTGCATGTGCAATTGAATGCATGCCCTGGTTGTTGAACAGGTGTAGGAATTTCCGGGGCAGGTGATCTCTTACAAACATCAGTAAGAACAGGCGTCGGTAGGTCGAAACGGCGAGACACACATGGCCAATAATTGGAGGGCAGTGTGGAAACGCATGCGCGCGCGAGAAAACGCGCGCAACTGAAAACGCACACACGAGAACGCGTGCGTGAATACAATGGCGCGCACATGAACTTTCACTGGAAGCGATCGGCGTGAATGGACTCAGGGAATCGCTTTGCCCCCCCATGCGTCGCCCTCTTCCTAAAACCATGGGTCTGAAGCTCTTCCCCCGCGATGGGCTAGAGCGCCTAAGATGGCCCAAAATGGCTCCGCGACGGCCCCAGAAAGCCCATGATGACCTCAAATATGACTCATGAGCACCCAACGTCGTTCAAGATACCTTCCAATTTGCCTCCGAGATGCCCCGCGGCCGCCCCAAGGCGGCTCCAAGTGGCCACGGCGCTCCCCCAGGAGGCCCCCGGGAAGCCCAACTCCTTTAATGACAATACTATGAACAAGTTGGTGTCGCCTTCTCGTTGTTCCGAGCAGTGTCCGCAGGCAGCAATGCAACTATAATGATGATACCGACTGTGTGGGGCCGGACGGAGTGCCGCGTGCCGCTGGTATTGGCGACCGAAAACACATGTTCAAGTGTAATATGACAGCGCCAGACTGCGCCGGGACAGCCGCGGGACAGCCACGGGACAGCCGCGGGACAGCCACGGGGCAGCCGCGGGACAGCCGCGGGACAGCCGCGGGACAGCCGCGGGACAGCCGAAGCAAAGCGGGCCGTCGGGCAATAAAGCTGCGGCCCGGGCCAGTAAAGCCGCGGCCCGCCGCGGGACAGCCGCGGGACAGCCGCGGGACAGCCGCGGGACATCCGCGGGACAGCCGCGGGACAGCCGCGGGACAGCCGAGGCGCAGGCGAGGCAAACATGAGGCCAAAATGCTATGGGAGCACTGGGAATGGCCTTCAATCGAGTTGTCTGGCATTGAAGATTATCCATGGTTCGGATGACGAGGAAGGGAGCGAAGGAGGTAGGAGGGGGGCGAAGGAGGGAAGAGGGAGGAGGGAGGAGCGAGGAGGGAGGGAGGAGGGAGGATGAGGGAGGAACGAGGAAGGAGGGACGAGAAGGGAGGAGGGAGGACCAAGGAGGGATGAAGGGTGGAGGAGCCATGGCAAAGAAACAAATGAGTGAACCCGACGTCGGGGTCACATAAGCCCCCGCCATCAAAGTGCATATTGGGGCTGGTCTTATGGGGGGGTGATTGCCGTGGGAGGGAGTCCAAGGGCGCGGGATGAGCGGGAAGGTTTTTTGCTGATGATTTCTACGTGCTTGTATTGCAATAAAACGGACTGTCATATTCCCGCACAACCAAAATAGTAACAAACGCACGGGGGAAAGGCGCGCGCCACCTGCATCTTAAGGGCGATCCCGCTGGACGTCCGTGAGCGCGAAAACCGCGAAGAGACCCGGACCGACGAAAAGCGCGAGAGACCCCTAAACCTTGCAAGATCTTGCAGTGCCCACCCAATCGGCCAGGGCAGACGAAGGCGCCCGTGCGGGGCGCGCGCATCATCACAGCGACAACAAAAAAACACGCCATGTCCTGAAGGTCGCAGAACGCATCATGGAGCGATGGCGCACGCACAGATCCGCAGTCGAATCGGGTTGAAGCTCGCACGGGCTGCGCTAGAGCAGACCGGCGCGCCCGACACTCAAACGCGCCGAAGCTCTAGCTACTCGCGCACGCAGAAAAGCTGCTCGCTCAATGAAAAAAACCACGCTCGCAGGAAAGCTGCTCGCCCACAGGGCACGGCTACATTTCGGCTTTTCTTGGACGGAATTATGCGAAGGGGGGGGTCAGTTTAAGCCGCGGCCTCCTCACTTGCGCGCCGCTGCGAGTGGGCTCATGCCCGCGGTAGACGCACGGAGACGCGCGCGCGCGCCCTGATGGCATTTTTGTCGGTGCCGAATGCGCCAGCAGGCAGATCGCCAAGCAACTCAACGATGTCAGAGCGAGCCAGCGCCATGGATGCTGCGCGCGCGTCGGAAAGCGCCGTGCACGTATCCCCCTCGGCGTCCTTATCGCGCGCTGGCGGTTGCACATGACATAACCCGCAGGCATCCAGCGCAAGAGGGCAGGCAAACGCACGCCGCAGGCATACTGCGCACCGGGGCTGACAGGCAGCATCCGCAGGCATACTGCGCACTGGGCCGGCATACGGCAACCGCAGGCGCACTGCGTACAAGGGCCGGCATTCGGCACACACTTGCAGGCATACTGCAACGCACGCAGGCATACTGCGCTATGGGGGGGGGCCGGCATACGGCACTCGCAGGCATACTGCGCTTAATGGCCGGCATACGGCGCCCACTTGCAGGCATACAGCCGCACGCGCAGGCATACTGCGGAGAGGGGCTGACAGGCAGCAATCGCAGGCATACTGCGTACAGGGCCGGCATTCGGCATTCGCAGGCATACTGCGCACAATGACCTGCATACGGCACACACTGCAGGCATACTGCACAGAGGAATGATTGCCGGCGTACGGCATCCGCAGGCATACTGCGCACCAGGGACCAG
>CAUYUJ010012225.1:45000-50578 GCA_963575745.1 Prorocentrum cordatum | reverse complement strand
TCATCATCATCATCATCATCATCATCAGCATCATCAGCATCATCAGCATAATCATCATCAGCATCACCATCATCATCATCATCATCATCATCATCATCATCATCATCATCATTATCAGCATCAGCATCATCATCATCACCATCAGCATCAGCATCAGCATCATCATCATAATCCGCATCATCATCATCATCAGCAGCACCAGCATCATCAACATTACTATCAGCATCATCATCATCAACAACAGCAAAATTATAAGAATCCGCATCAGCATCATCATCATCATCAGCACCATCATCATATCATCATCATCACCATCAGCAGCATCATCATCGCCATCCTTACCTTCATTATCACCATCATCAGCAGCATCATCATCATCATCAACGCCAACATCATCATCAACACCAACATGATCACCATCACCAGCATCAACCTCATCGTCGTCATCAGCAGCAGTAACATCAACATCAGCATCAGCATCATCATCATCAGCAGGATCATCATCAGCAGCAGCATCATCATCAGCATCAGCATCATCAGCATTAGCATCATCATCTGCATAAGCATCAGCAGCATCATCGACATCACCAACATCATCATCATCATCATCATCATCATCATCATCATCATCATCATCATCATCATCATCATTATCATCAGCATCCGTAGCAGTATCATCGTCATCAGCGTTAGCATCAGCAGCATCATCACCATCATCATCATCATCATCATCATCATCATCATCATCATCATCATCATCATCATCTCCTGCTACACCCCAGGCCACCCTAACCATTTCTGTGTAGCGGGCGTCCCGGGCGATTCCACCGAAGGCGCATCATTGAGCGAACGAGACACACGGCACAGAGAGAAGAGGATGAGGAGGACCCAACGCACCCACACAACACCGAGGAGGAGATAAACGAAGAGGGAGAGGAGGGCGGGCCAGCAAAAGACTTGAGCCGACGCGGTCGCGGCGATATGCGTGACCAGGACGGCCTTCAGTTCCACCTGAGATGAGATGTGCAAACAAGGTCATATCCTTGTACACCCCAGGCCACCCTAACCATTTCTGTGTGGCGGGCGTCCCGGGCGATTCCACCGAAGGCGCAGCAGCGAGCGAACGAGACACACGGCAGAGAGAGAAGAGGATGAGGAGGACCCAACGCACCCACACAACACCGAGGAGGAGACCCGAGCCCGAGAGGAGAAGTGGCGACGGCAAGACGGCGCCGAAAGTACATAAACTTAAATAGGAGCACGAAGAATATTAATTGGGGTACTTATCAGAAACAGGACAGGCAAAAGAAACCAAACGCTTGAAACCTTGAAATCCTGTTCGCCTTGCAATTCCATCGGAAACAAAATCACAATACTTGACAAGATAAGGTTCGGCAGGACGGGTCCACAAGATCCCAGAAACAGGGTCAAGGCCAGAGAGCTCCACGTGGGACTCACCAGAAAAAGAACAGAGGCCCCCCCTACAACTGCGCCGCGGCCTCACGAGAACGCCAGGGTGGTGACGGGCCCAGCAGGCCACACGCGTGAACTTCCTCCAGCGGGCCCCGAACGAGCACATGTCGACGTCGAACGACACGGCGTCGCTGGCCCCCAGCAGGGCCGTCATCGCAGGTGTACTCCGGACGCATGAGCCTCCTGGGTTCTCGAGGTAGACGAGAGTCCCGAGAGCGCGACACAGCGAGATCAGGCCCAAGGCGAATCGGAGCTGCTGGTTCCCGAGGTCGACGGCCGCCTGCGGCCTGGCTGCAAGGTTGGGCAGCCCCCAAACGTGGTCCTTTGATCGGATAGTGCGCCAAGAAGAGCCGGGCGGCCCGCGTCTGGCCTGGCTCCAGGATGAACCCGGCAAAGCGATCCAGACGGCCGAAGCGACCCCGCCTCGCACCCACCCTCGCACAATCTGGCGAACAACAGGACTGTTGAGATCAAACCACAGCTTCGACGCGAAATCCATCGGCAGCGCGGCGAGCCCGCGGCGGCGCAGCGCTGCTGACTGGCGGCCAGTCCCGGCGAACAACCAGGACAGCGGTCCTGAAGGTGGCCCTTGTGACGTCCGAAGCTTTCGCGAAGCTCACGGAGGAGGTGGCGACGGATCGATTTCGTCGAAGGGCCCCCCACGCATGGACCAGCGAGCTCTACCGCCCGCGCAAGGTCAGGCAGAGCTTGGGCAGCGGCGCAGCCAGCTGGAAGTTCAGCGGCATCGCGCCGTCCATCAGCTGGCCGAAGGAAAGCGCGCGCTGGCCGACGCGCCGCAGCTTGGTGATGATGCGAGCGCGCATGGCGTGCTGCCTGAAGTTCTTGTCTGAGGCCCAGCCGCCGCGCAACTGGGCGTCGAGGGCGGCTCGACCCTTCATCGTGTCTATGCCGAGCGAGCATGGAGGGATAGACCAGATCCGCGACGACTCCGACGGCGATCGGCGTCTCGGGCCGGGAGCGCGGGCACCAGGAAGACAAGGGGGTCGATCACCGCGGTGAAGTCCCGGAGGCCCATCTTCCCTGGTCGCCCCTGCTCGCCTGGATACAGCAGCAGCGCGGCGAGCCACGCGCCCTCGGCGTCCGCCACGACGGGGGGGGCGACCTGCACGGTTGTCAGCTGGTCGCACTCCGACGGCCAGAGGCAGCGCGCGACGCTCTGGATCACGGCGAAGGCCTGCTCGATCTGGCCGCGGCGCAGCGCCGCGCTGGCCGGCGGCGCCGCCGTCGGCCACGGTAGCGGCGCGCGCGTCCCGTCCGGCCCCCCCCAGCCCACCCAGCCGCGGGAGGCGCAGCCGAGCGTCTGGTCGCCCAGCGGCGGAGCCGCGGCAGGAACAGCCTCTGGGCAGCCGGTAGACGCGAAGCGTCGCCGCCGCTGGGGTCGTGGAGGTTCAGGTAGTCGAAGTAGGTCACCACAATGACGCCCCGTTGGCCCCGGCGGCTCCAGCCCGGGTGGAGCCGCGAGCGCCGCCCGACGAAGGCGCCCGCCATCCTCTGGTAGTCCGTCAGCGTGGCCATGCTGGTAAGCCGCGGCTCGAGGTAGGCGATCCCCATCAGGGGCATCCCATTCGAGGCCTCGCGCTGGCAGGCGCCTGCCGCCAGCGGAGCAGCAGCCGTCAGGGTCCCACCGCTGGCAGCCGGGGGGGGCGGGCTGGAGCGGAGGGGCCAGCCCTGTCGGCAACGGGGGCCGGGCTGATCGGCCCCGCATCCCCGCAGGAGTCTCGATGATCACGGAGACGGTCACCAAGGGCCAAGGCCACCTCGGCGTCGACGCCCTTGATGTAGCTGCGGCCGCGCGAGGGCCCGTCGGCGGGGTCGAGCCCGCCGGGGGCCCACCTCGCAACGACGCGCAGTCTGCAGGCCAAGGAGTAGGCGCAGATCTCCCGCAGGACGCTGCGCCGCTGGGGCGAGAACCCGCAGCCCTTGCCGATGGCGAGAGCGAGTGACAGATTGTCGACCAGGCGCGCGATCCTCTTGCCGGAGGCGTCCGCGGCCCTGAGCTGGCGGCGCAGCGCGGGCGCGACGGCGGGCCCCTCAGCGCGGTAGATGTCGAAAGAGTCCCTCCACGGGGATGAGTCGGTGATGGCCCAGCCATCCTCGGTAAGCAAGTTCGGGTCGACCTCGCCGAAGGACTTGTCCCAGTTCTTGGCCTCGTCCGTCGGCAGACAGCCAGGATCGCGAAGTACTGCACCAGGAGAGCTGGAGCCAAGCGCATGGTCACGGGCGCGCGCCGACTCCTCGACAAGATATCGCCATCTCTCGGGGGTGCGGCCAATCTCGGCCACGGCCTCGCAGCGCCCGCGGCGGACCCCGCGGCCCCGGTCTGAGGCGTCGCCCGCAGCGATCTCGCGGCGCCAGTCCGCGTCCGCGAAGACGACGAAGAGCGGCAGTGGAGAGCGGGCGCGCCAGAGCTCGCGGCGCACCGAGGGCCAGAGCGGCATTGCCTCGTCCTTCGCCGCCAGGATGAAGGCGTAGACCGAGTCGAAGATGGCCAGCGAGCATCTCTTGAGCAGCATGACCCAGGTGCAGTGGCCGATGACAATCTCCAGAATGGGCCCGCGTATCTTCGGGCGTCGGAGGAGGTCTTCAATGGCGCGGCGAAGGCGCCAGGCTCGCCGTGCAGAAACCCGCGCGGCGTTGTGGCGTCCATCAAGCTCGAGGCCCACGAAGCTGGTAGACATGGTAGCCTCCACCTGCTCGTGGGCGACAGAGCCGAGGGGGGAGAGCCCCCGCTCGACCTCGCGGCCCACGGCCTGAACCTTGGCGCGCTGCGATCCAGCAACGAGGTAGTTGTCCACGTACGCGGCGCCAGCGGCTGGCAGCTTGGGCGCGAGATCACGCCACTGCTGCGGTCGCGGACTTGCTGCGCGGGGCCGATGCGGGCCCGGGTGAGCGCGGCCTCGGAGACGCACTGGCAGAGGCGCAAGGCCCAGGACCAGCCCATCAGCAAGATCGTGGGCTCGGGGAACAACCAGTCGGACTTGCGTATCGCGACGCCGCCCAACTCAGTAACACCAGCGAGCCCAGCGCGCACTAGCGGCAGCGAGAAGTACTCGCTCAGGTCCTCGGGTACCTGCATGGCGTAAAACGCGTTGGAGATATCCCCGCTGCTGGACCACGTGTCTCCGCTGCCCTGCGTCTCCATGCGAGCGAAAGCGCTACCGGTGAGCAGCTCGGTGCAGGGCGGCGGCTTGAATCGCGCGTTGCAGATCCGGGCGTCGAAGATGAGCCGCTGCTTGCCCGACTTCGCGACCACGAAGACCCCAAGGAGCCCGCGACGACCGCGAGCAGGGGAGAGGCGCAGCATGCCCCTACCCAGGAGCTCGCTGATGAACTCCCCGTAGGTGGCAGGGTGTCGTAATTTAGGATCAATGTAGGGTTGAGTGAGTCCGAGATCTCGTCGAAGGGCCGCTGCTTCCTCGGGTGGGCGTAACACGTGTGTCTTCCAATCCTGCAGCCACAAACGGTCAGCCTCCAGAAGTGCGTCATGAAGCGCCACCGGCGCAGAACCGCCAGAAGGCCAGGACACGAGGTCCTTGCAGCAGGAGACCATGTTGCCGCGCCCCGCAGAATAGAGCGGGCAACTGGAGCAGATGTCGGAGAGCGAGCTCGAGCGAGAGATGTCAGAGGGCGGCCCGCCGAACTTGACATACTGCGCAGCGATGTAGTCGAAACTGTGGGGCGCTTCCAAATCGACGGCGTCCCGCCCCCGCCGAGCCAGTTGAGCGCCCTGATACCATCGCTGGCCCAGTCAACCCGAGTCAGAGCGCCAGCGCGACCGCCAGCATCGTGGGGGGCGTCACGAGGAAGAAGTGGAAGAGGGAGAACGTTTCGCTGACGACTGACGGCCATGGCGTGGGGACCACGATGTCAGGAGCGAGGGGCCAGAGGGAATCCCTCCAGGATGGCCAATGTCCTGGCAGCCGCCGCAAGTACGATGAAGAGCGCAGGCTAAGACTTGCCAGCCTTGCCCGCGCGGCAGCCCTGTCCAGCGCCTCGGCCACCAGCGGGCGGGTGGGGCAGCTGCCGCTCGTCGCGCGCCTTGCGGCGCTCCTTCGCGATGGCTGAGTCGGCGGCAAGCTGCATG
>CAUYUJ010012225.1:10000-40000 GCA_963575745.1 Prorocentrum cordatum | reverse complement strand
GGCCCAGGATCGAACCCAGGAGCTCCAACGAGATACAGTGGAGGCCAGTCCATAAGAAACCTTACACAAGAAACCGAACCATCAGACCCCAGGACGTCCATCGATTTTTGGTATGGGAACGTCACGCTCTCCATCGCGAAACCATCGAAACCCAAGAAACTCAAGGCACCCTGGAAGCTAGCAGGGTCTTGGCATGGGCCCCCCCACTCTATGACTTTCTTGATCCGGGCGCTTCTCCTGGAGCTCACGTCGGGATATCTGTCTTCTACTTTCGGCCTCAAGGGCCCTTACTAGGCCTCGGAACCGTCCAAAAACGACTCGGGACGAAAAACTGGTCCTGGGGAAAGGGTCCAGACCTCTGGGGGTCGACGTTGTGAAAAAAACACGACGTCGGGGGTCTGGGTCTCAGGGGAGCCCAGAATCGAATCGGTAAGTGGGATCGGCGATCGTCGTGGATCGAATCGGCGGAAGCCTGCAGCCGAGTCGGGAGAAGTCGAATCGGCGGAGATCGGCAGGCTGGTAAGGTACCGAAGCCTGAGATCCGACGTTGCAAGAAAATGCAACATCGCAAACCATCGCGACCGGAGTCATGGACCCCACCTTTCTGCGTCATTTTTCGAGCCGGACTGTTATGTGAGGGTCCCAGGGCCCGAAATGGAGCGAAAACGCCAGTTGTGAAAAAATGCAACGCCAGGATCTCAGGGAAGGCCTCCATTGAGATACCGAAGCCCAATCGAATCGAAATCGGAATCGATCGAACTCGAATCGAGTCGAGTCGGAAGAGTCGACATGATCCCTGGCGCCTCCACGCAGCGTGCGTCGCCAGCCTCCGCCGCGGCCAGCAGCGCCGCTGCCTGCTGCTGCTGCTCGGGGGACGCCGCTGGCAGGGGAACGGTTCATGACACGAACATACAAACTCGGAGGTCCGCGCGAAGTCCTCGGATCAGCGCTGGACTCCCCCTGAGATCCCGGCGCTGCTACTTTTTCAACACCCGCGGTTTCGCTCCACTTTGGGCCCTGGGACACCCACGGATCGATCCGGCTCGAAACATAGCGCAGACAGATGGGGCCTGGGGATCCGGACGTACTTTTGTCCGATGTTGCGACTCTCCTGCCACCTCGGATCACGGGGCCCCTCCATGGCGCGCGGAGCGCGCCAGGGGCGGCGCCCGACCCCGAGGAATCCGCGCGGACCTCCGAGCTGTTGTGCTCGTGCCATCGCCTCTCCCCCGAGCTGGACCGGGCCCCGGGAGCTCCTGGCCGGGCGTGCGCGGCGCACGCCGGCGCAGGAAGCGGCGGCAGGCGACGGCGAGGCCGGCCGCCGCAGTGAGCGCTGCCGCCCACATGGCTGGCGCGAGCCACCATCTGGACGCGGCCGCCACGTCGCCGCTGGCAACCAGCCTCGAACGTATCCCCATCCGTAAGATCGACGAGCCCGAGGCGATGACCATGGCAGGGATGTGTCTTCAGGAGCTGCGAGGGAGTTCTTGAGATCGGCACCGAGATGACGGGGTGCCAGTCATAGGGATAATTTTTCAATAAAGCGCCCCCAGAAGTCCCGACCCTTTCCCCTGGACTGGCTTTTCATTCTGAGTAGTTGTTTGGCGCTCCCAGGGACTGGCGAGGGCCCCCAGGGGCCGAAAATAGCGAAACACTTGTCGCACTGATATTTTTACGACGCGATCACGTCTGGTTTCCCACCCGAACGAGGGAAACCAATGCGAGGTGCCAGTCATAGGGATGAGGATCTGTTTCAGGCTGGTAAGCTGGCTGGCCGGCCAAGGGGGGCGCCACCGGCCCGCATCGCTCCTGCAAGTGCCTCTGATGGGCCCTTTTTCCACCACCACTAACATATGTAGGAGGAGGAGGAGGAGGAGGAGAGGACGAGGACGAGGAGGAGGAGGAGGAGGAGGAGGAGGAGGAGGAGGACGTTTCCAGGACGTTTCCGTGACGACTTTGTCGAGTGGGGCCACAGCGCGGCCGCTCTCGCCCGCTCTCTCAGGGCGGCAGCGCGGCGGCGGCGTCGGCGGCGGCGGCGGAGCCGCGTCTCCGCGGGCTGGCGAGCCCGCAGCAAGGCCCCGCGCCAGTGGGCGCGACGGGCCTCGCCTGTTGCGGCCCCTGGCTCGGCCCCGCGCCAGTGGGCGCGACGGGCCAAGCAGGCCGCCGCGGGGGACGCCGCACTCCCGCAGGCGGCGGGGGCGGCGGCGGCGGGCTCGCCAGCAGCTGGCGCAGCTGCGCGAGCTCCAGCGTCGGTGGCGCCGCCTCTCTCCGCCAGGCAGCTCTGGTCGGGCTGGGCCTCCTCGCGTCCTCCAGTGCTTTCGCCCGCGTTGCCTCCAGCTCCTCCTTCGCTGTCTGCAGGCGTCGCTGGCTCTCTTGCTCCTTCAGGCGCAGGTGCTGCTGGTGCCCGTCTTGCTCCGTCAGCTGGCTGGTGTCTGTGTCTGGCTGGTCGCTCTGTGCCGCGTCCAGGAGTCTGGCGGCTCTCTCCTCTGTCACCTGCTCGCTCAGCGGTGGCTTTCTCGTCCGTGCCGTCGAGCCGTCTGTCCTGTCCTCGGCGGCCGTCCCTCTCTGCGCGGCGCTCGTCGCCGCTGCCTCTCTCCTCCTCGCGTTGCCTCCGCGGCTGGACGGATCCCGCCCATTATCCCTCGCGGAGGGGCCTCTGGCCACACCTGGGGCTTTCAGAGGTGGGCGGGGGTCCTGTCCGTGGCGGCCCTCCTCTTCCTCTGCTGGCCTCAGCGCTCGGCCCGCACCGCGGGACGCTCCCCTCCCATGATCCCTCTTTGAGGGGCCCCTGGCCACACCTGGGGCATTTCAGAGGTGGGAGGGGGTCCGCGCGCTGGGGCACCAGGTCGCCGTCGTGCTCCGCGGGGGTGTTGCCGAGGGGCTCCGCGTCGCTCCATACCGAACCTGGGAGGTCCTCTCCAGGATTTACATCTGACGTATCCTCGCCCATCCTTACTGCCCCTGGGAGGCCAACTCCGCCACAGGGTCCTACAGACCATTTTCGTGCTCGCAGGCCCCTTCGGCGACTCCTGGGAGACCTGGGAGGCCATCTCCAGGGTTTTCATCTGACATGCCTGCCGTGCTCGATCTCCACTCCTTTAAGTCGGCCAGCTTGGTCCAGTTCTTGAGCAGGTATCTTCTTGACTCGCATGTTGGGTGCAGGCGGCATGGGGCTTGCATCTTGTCGGATACGAGCTCTGTCGCCGAGCTCGCGCATAACGTGCAGAACCATCTTCGTTGCCTGCCTAGCCAGCGTAGCGGGTGAGTCGGGTGCGATACGCTGCCGTGGAATTCTATGCACCGTCCTTCTGCTGGCGGTGGCCCTCCGCACTTCTGCTCGAACCACTCCTTGATGCTGCTGAACGCCGTCTTCGCCGTGACCGATTGGTTGCAGCACTTGCACCTCCAGCCTCGTCCTCGTCTAAGCCTCTCCAGGTCGTGTGTGGTGGCTGGTCTCCTCTGGGGATCGGGTCCAAGGTAGTCAGCTTTCACCTTTCTCTGCGCGCGTCTCAGCTGTGCGGCTTTCTTCCGTGCCTGCTTCAGGTCTCTGTGTTCCGTCGGCCTCCGATCGATGGCGTCCTTTGTGCATGCCGCAATGCGTGCTCTCACCAGGCTTGCCGTCGCGAGGAGGAGGAGGAGGAGGAGGAGGAGGAAGAGGATGAGGACCTCCTCATCCTCCCTTCTCCCCCAACCTACATATGGTAGTGGTGGTGGAAAAATTGCCCATCAACCTCCCTCGCTTGGGAGGAGGCTGAGCCACGGACGCCAAGCCACGCGCGCGTCGCGCTCGTGCGCGCCGCCGCGCGGAAGGGGGCTCGCGGCCGCCTGCTCCGCCAGAGCGCTCGCTGGCAGTCCCACGCACGGGCAGACCGCGGGTTCCCGGACGCAGTGGCCCGGGACGGCGGGGGGAGCCGTTCCCCCCAACCCCCCAAAGCGACTATCAAACTTCAGCGGGGACGCTCGACACGCTCCCCTGTCATGTCGGCGCAACTTTGGAGGGGGACATGGGAAGCGGACGCCTCCGAGCAACACGCTCGGCAAGGCCAGCGCAACTGCCGGAGGTCCGCGACGGTTGTTTGAATCGGCGCCGGGCGGAACGCGAAAGGGGCGGCCCGGAAGGCGCCGCCATGGGGGGCCCAGCGCCGACCCAAGAATGTACGTAGACAGGCAGAAGCATTTCCAGACGTGCGACGTCCTGATTTCTTCAATAAAGCGCCCCCAGAAAACCCTACCCTTTCCCCTGGACTGGCTTTTCATCCTGAGTAATTTTTTGGCGCTCCCAGGGACTGGCGAGGGCCCCCAGGGGCCGAAAATAGCGAAACACTTGCCGCACTGATGTTTTTACGACGCGATCACGTCTGGTTTCCCACCCGAACGAGGGAAACCAAGGACTTCCTGACCGCCCCGCCCCTCCTGGGTGGGTAGGGGTATGTTCTCTCCCGGGTTTTTCGCGGCGCCCATTCCCACCTGATTACCGGAGGTTACGCTGGGAGAGGAAAGGGGTGGTTCTGACGATCACTGCGCGGACGTCCGCGAGCATATGCCTAAACCGGCCGCGCACGCGCGCGGCCATGCGCGGTGAGTTTTACAATGCCCACCGTACAAGATAATAATGTTGGACGGGGAAGTAAAGTGCCCGCGTAGCACGGGCCGTCAGGCATTCCTAGATAACATAAACATAGGTGGTGCATGCTTCCTCCGATCGGCAATGCAAGCCCCCCCACGCGCGCGCGGCGAGTTCTACATCACAAGTGGCCCGCACTACAAAAGCAAACATGTCGGCTTGGAGACGCATGTTGACCTTCAGCAGCAACGGATGGGACTTCCAAATTCTTTACGCTTCGCGTATCCCCACCAGCCCATCTCACAACAGCAACTCTTGCGAAGCATGCCGACAGTCGTGTTTTTCAGGCGTGTATCCGCTTGGCCCCGCATATCTCCCCTGTTACTCCTTCCTCCCGCCTCCTTGTACATCCTCCTTGTGGGGGGAGCGGGAGAAGGACGAGGCGGAGGAGGAGGGAGAGAAAGCGCTCCTCGTGGTGTGAGTCGTTCGAGGCCCGCGTCGTGGTGTGAGTCGTTCGGGCTCCTCGTGGTGTGAGTCGTTCGGGCGCCTCGTCCTGGTGTGAGTCGTTCGGGCCCCTCCTTGTGGTGTGAGTCGTTCGGGCTCTTCGTGGTGCGAGTCGTTCGGGCCCCTCGTCCTGGTGTGAGTCGTTCGGGCTCCTCGTGGGGCCTCTTGGGGGCCTCTTGGAGGCTCTTGGGGCCTCTTGGGGGCCTCTTGGGGGCCTCTTGGGGGCCTGGGGGCCTCTTGGGGCCTCTTGGGGCCTCTTGGGGGCCTCTTGGGGGCCTCTTGGGGGCCTCTTGGGGCCTCTTGGGGGCCTCTTGGGGGCCTCTTGGAGGCCTCTTGGGAGCCTCCTGGGGGCCTCTTGGGGCCATCTTGGGGCCTCTTGCGACCTCCTCAGAAGCGCAAATGAACGCTGCCCCCTGAGAAGGACAAAATGACCCCAAAACCTTCGTAAAATCAATGATTTTGCTATGAAGGAAGAGGAGCGCTGCCCCCTCAGAAGGCCAAAATGGGGCCGAAACCGTAGTAAAATCAATGATTTGGGCTTCAAAGAAGAGGAGAGGGTTTTTTTTCCTCCCCCCCGTCGGGGCCAGAATCCTCGTGAGGGGTGTCGTTTTTTAGCATTCCCAGGAGTCGAAATTGACCCCCCTGACGACCCGCGGCCCCTCCTCTCCAGGCCCAGGGGGAGGGGGTAGGGGGAGGGGTAAACCCCTCCCCGAAGGGGAAGAAGGGGGGTTGAGGACAGAGAGAGCTCGCCAAACCACTCACGCCCAAAGGGCTGGTGGGATTAACGTAAGTTTTCGTGTGCGCGCTCTACGATGGGCAATGCAGATCTGCCACGCGCCTTCGCGCGCGCGCTCGAACGCCACGTGAGGGGTTCCGTGGCGCCCACAGCAAGAAAGTAATCATGCTGTTTTGGAAACTAGAACGGCAACTGAGCAGCGACCGATTGGGTCATCCTGCTCAAGTGGGTTCTGATGCATTTCTAGCATTGACAATAAATATGGCCAACCGTGCATACATGATGCACGTAGTCGTACGTTTGGGGAATACGGTTAAGACAATATGAATGATTCGCCTGACACGTTCTTCACGTTTTTCAGTTTGACCCTATGCCGATGCATATACCTATACCGCGCAAAAGAAAAGGCGCCACATGAACCTCGGGCCTCCACCCAAGAAGATCCAACCAATCGGTTGGACGCGATCATAACATGAGAGCACAGCTGGAATCAACGCGACGCAACTGATCGCAAGTGGAAGCAGCCCATATCAACGGGGCGCGAAACGATGCACTGGATCAGATGCGGTATATATATATATATATATACATACATACATACATAAACGCGTAAATGAAATTGAACAGACACAACGCCAAACGACGTATTCGGCCGATCAAACTGTCAATGCCCGAGGCAGACGCGGCCCGGGATTATGTCGCGCTCTGTGCTGTGGCGGAATATGTCGCGCATGTCCTTGACCTCCTTTCGCCGACGTGCTATCGAATTGCATGGCGCGATACGCGCGCCACGAAGCAATCGTAGACTTGCGCGTGGTATTCATGAACGCTCAACATGCATCAATTTTTCTGTGAAAAATTACACAGGGTACACGGAATAACCTCACCATCCTGTAACACTTGACCATATCACAATTATCAACTTATATGTTGCATGTACCGCGTTGTCATGTGCAGTTTGATTTCGGCACGAATCGAAATATCATAGGTGGCATATGCTAATGCGGTATACGGACCACGAGGAAACACAACGCACGATTAACCATTTGTCATGCTCATCAGATCTGTGCTCTACCATATTTATCAGATGGCATACGGTTAACACTAACCACAAGGAAGGGCTATTATACGTTCATGCCATGATACGCACAGTTACCAGCATGCACCCACAACTCATCTTACATGGTGACCCGAGCAAGATGCACGCACTACGCGCGCACTGCGCGCGTAGCGCGCGCGCGCCCATGCACGCGCGATGCGCGCGCTATGCGCGCGCTGCGCGCGTAGAATTTCCCAGCTTCGTTGGCAAAAGCTTCGCTGCGACATCATCGCGTGCATTATGCGTGCACTATGCGCGCCCTGTGCACGCGCCAGTGGTTGCCTCGCTGTTTGCTGCGCCACGCGTCAAGCGCACTACGCGCGCACTACGCGCGCGCTGCGCGCACAAGCATTTTCACGCGTTGTTTGCGCCATTCACGCACGCGCGCGCTGCGCGCGCCCTGCGCGCTCACTGCGCGCGCTAGTTCCCCCGCAGCTTCGCTCTAGCATCATTGCGTTCACCATGCGCGCCCCATGCGCGCACTGCGCGCGCGCTAAAACCTCCCGCGTTCCCCGAAGCGCATCCGCGCGCGCACTGCGCGCGCATTGCGCGCGCATCGTGCGCGCGTTGCGCGGGCGACAAAGCGCGGACAGCACGCGCGCACCCATGCGCGCGCTGCAAATGCGATGCAGATGATATCACTGTACGATCATACGAATGCTTAAAATGATGCATGTTCTGTGAACGCGTCGATATAATTTCCGAAAATGACATCTGCAATAATGGGCATTGCGCCATAATTTCAGCGCGCGCACGCAGCGGTTGAAGATCTCTTGCAGTTCGCGCGAAGCGCGCGCACTGAGCGCGCAAGGCGCGCGCAGCGCGCTCACGGGGCGCGCGCAGGGCGCGCAGGTGATGAACGCGTTCGCTGGATAAGTTGGCCTCGCGCCCGGCGGTCCCCGGGGCCCCTGGGCTCTTGCGTGGCAAGCGCCGAGCGGGCGGGCTGCTCGCGCCCGACCTGCGCCCAACTTGCGCCAGGCGCGCGGCCGACGGCGCCAGCCCGCGCGCCGGCCTGCGCTGGGGCGGCCTCGGCCCCCCCCAGCACGGCGCGCGCCCGGCGCAGGCGACCGTATGAAGACCGAATCCAGATTCCCGGTCAACATCACAAGCGAAACTAAAGCCTTGGCTGCGTGTATAAATACATAAGATTGTCAGAACAACCACATGTAAAGGTCGGTCGTGAAGTTGAATGACTATCACTTATCGAAGACGAAGCGCCCGCCAGAGGCACCCTTGCAAAAATGGGGCGCTGGAGCGCATGCCACTTGCGTTCCGGCGCCACGCGCCACGCAAATAAACGCAAATGTTCAAAGAATTTGCGCGTTCGACGCACCCTTGAAAGCAAGGCTCTCGCCTGGCACATCCTCGCGAGCACAAGTCTTGAAACGTCGATGATGCGCGTGGTTTACATGCGCGTGCGGCATGTTATGCGCACGATGTTGTGTCAACTATGTAAATATGCATCCCATATTTATATATACACATATGTATATGCACGTTATCCACGTGTGATATGTGATACATATATATATATATATATGTACAGATATAGATATAGATATGAGATGCGGCGCGTGATATGGAAGAGGAGGAGGAGAGGGGAGGTGGGCAACTTGGACAACGCCGCAGGCGATGAGCGCGACAGCGGAGGAAAGGGGGAGGACAGATAAGACTTACCCAGGAGAAGAGCCCAACCATACGCAATGTTGAATATCACGGTCGTGGGCACCCCATGCGGCGGAGCCCGCAATGCGACCGCGAAACGCATGATGGGCATGCCGAAACATGCGAAGGCCATGCCGGAACGTTCGAAGGTTACCTTATGCCGAGAGCAACGCGGCGCCGAAAAACATGAAGACATGAAAATGACGGCGACGAGGAATCTGATGAGGCCCTCGGCAGCCCTCGAAGACCGCAAGCACCGGCGCCAGGAGACCGCAGGAGGCTCCACGGGCGCCCCAAGATAACGACGAGAATGACGAGGAGGTCTGCCGTGAAAATGAAGGACCGCGCAAGAGCGCGCAGCTCGGCGTAGCCAGCATGGCATAACACTCGCAGTTCACCCCGCGCACGCGCGCGCCCAGGGCAAGAACCCCCTTTAAGTTCGCAGAGGACTGGGAGGGCCCCCCCCGAAGTGGGGCTGCAACAACGGAAAACAATGGTGGTTGAAGCGCCTTCTGCACCTGCGCCGACATGAAGTGCAAACTCAGGCGAGGCCCGGGGCGCCCGCGCCCCGGGGGCTGAGCACGCGCGCCCAAGGAGGGGGGGAGAAGGAGAGGGGCGGGGAAGAGGGAAGAGGAGGGAGGGCGAGGACTGTTGAGGGGGGGGGGATGAGGAGGAGGATTGCAGCATCTTGCCTGGAAAAACTCACCCTGCGGGGAGCGCCTGGTGCAATGATGTCAAGGTTCTGCCTTTCTGAATCTGTGAATCTCAACCTGCTGCGAGCCATTTTGCTAAACCTAGATCCGCGTTCGCTGGGGCCTCGTTGGACATTTTCCAATGGCGAAATTGGCGGCATCAAGCATGTCCTGTGAGGCAGCTATGAGCAGACACTTGATACGTCGCGGGTTGCAACTCACCTATGCACCCACCAAGGCCGCCGCTCGGTTTCAACATCTTCTGGCATTTCTATCCCGGCTTCCTGGCGAGCCAGCTCTCGATCAACCTCGGCGCGCCTGACGACGACGATGGCGACGCTGAGTTTGAGGCCGCCGCAGCTACGCGTGAAACTGTCACGTCGGTTTGCACGACTCCCTCGACGCTGGCAAGTGTCGTCTTGATGTGTTTGAGCTCTGCTTTTGCGCCCTTCACATCGTCGGGCTCGAACTCGCGCGCTGAATCATCCTCGGACTCATCCCCCCCGCCCTCCGCCATTCCAGGCGTCGGATATGGGGGCGTCGGCGCCGCGCCCTCCGGAATCGTTGTCCGAGGCCGTCGCCCCGCGGCCCCCCCCCCCCGGCTTTCCGACGCCCCAAGGCGGCCCAGGAGGCCCCTGAGACCATCCCGAGTTCCAAGAGAGCCCCAAAGAGGCATGATAGCGCCCCGAGACGGCCCGCGACGGGCGCCCAAGACGGCCCAAGAAGGCCCCAAGACGGCCCCACCATGGGCCCAAGAGAAGGAGCCCGATCCGAAAATCGGAAGCTTCCGCCCAGAAGGCCCCAGGAGGCGCCCAGAAAGCCCCAAGAGGCTCCCAAGCGGCCCCAAGAAGCCCTCGGGAGGGCCAAAAGAAGTTCCCAAACTTCCTCCAAGAAGACACCGAGAGGCCCCCCACGAGATGCAACCCGGGCTAGCCGAAGGCCACTGGATAGGCCCTTGGCCCTGCGCGCCATGGACCCATCGAAACAGATGGCACGTTCGCGGTATCTCCGCTCGCCAGAGCCGCCATAACCACCGAACTCCATAAAACAGATATACCCCGCCCAGTTCAGTCGCCGGCGCCTCCGCATGCATGATTCTTGCCTTGGTCAAGGCTTGTGGCCGATCGATGGAGACGCGGAGTTGCTGGCTTGAGCCCAAATTGCCGCGGGGAGGAAGATCGCAACGTTCCAATGCAATTCCCCATCGCGAAACTCGAAAAATCCGAATGCACAGCTCAAGTTTCAGGGCGGAGCTCGAAACGAAATTAAAGCTCATGGTGTGGCGCGAACATTGCCTCTGGCGAATCTCGGGGCCCCTTCTGGGGCAATCCGCCCCCCCCCCTCCCCGAGCCACTCCGAGGGCGTTTTTGGGGGGCATCTTGTCCCCCGGCGAGTTTCAGGGCGGGCCCTGGACTGCACTCGAGGCAATTTGCGCGGCGCCCTTTGCTTGCAGCGCGTCCCGGGGCCCACTCGGGGCCGTCGCGGCCGTCTCGCCGGGGCCGTCTGAAGCCCCCTGCCGGGGCGACCCGGCCCCGAGCGGACGCGGGAGAACCCGACGGGCGCCCGCGAGCGCTCCGAGCCAACCCCGGGAACGCCCGCGCCCCAAAACGCGCGGGGAGATCGTTAGGAAACAAGGGGCCGCAATCGGTTACTCCATCATCATCCTTTCTCCGATCGAACTCCTACCAGACGGCCGCGGGCGGGCGCGGGGCGCCCCCGATAGGGCCCCCAGATGACGCCGAGAAGGTCATCGGGCCCCCTGCGGAGGCCTCGAAACAGCCCCGGGGCAACCTCGAGAGGCGTGCCAAGGAGGCCCCAGAGGTGTCGAAATTAGGCCGCGCTCCCCGGATCAAGGCGACTCGCTTCGGGGTCGCATCTGCACGGGCCAACAAGGGCCCGGGCCCCACGCGCGAAATGCCTCGCATGGAATCGGCAAACGCCCGCGGGGTGGACAATCTCCGACGCAGACAGAACGGGGCCCTCCCGCGGCGTGGACACGCCGCCGCCGACTCCTCTTCACATGGGCTCGAGGTCGAGCCCAGTCGAGCTGAGGTGGAGAATGCGTGGGCGCATGTATTTGCGACGGAACGAGAATGAGTGGCTGCAAACGCACTGCCACTCGCAGGCAACCATGTAGTCTTCACTGCGCATTGACGCACTCGAGACCCACGTGCAAATTAAGCGAGGCCCCCGTCGCATCAAATCAGAGAACCGCGGCAACTACCTGCAGATTTCACAACTCCTCCATCGCATAAAATTAAGAGAACCGCGTGCGCTTCGACAAATGCTGCTCGCCTGATAGCACCCACCTGCCTCTGTCGCCCACGCGGGGCAATCCGACTCACTGTTGTCCACGTTTGGAATCGCGCAGATTTTGCGCGGTCTCCATTGCTTCAACCCCACAGAATAGTTCAAGCTATTGCACTTGACGCGGCGATAGCACTGACCTGTCAACGTCGTCCACGCAAGACGGCCCTTGATGTCCATGCAAGGAACAATCGGTGCGTCGGGTTCACCGTCATCCGGTCGCGGCGGTTCCTTAGCGGGCGCGATCGCATCTTCGCGGTCACTGCGCGAATTGGCGCGGCGACAGCGAAGCCACTGATTGTCGAGCCAGAGCAATGCAAGGTTTTCGAGCAGAAGATGCAACGGGCGCATCTCAAGGAACATTGCGCGCACAAAAAAGCTCGGCGCTCAGCGCGCGCGTCAAACTGGCCGCGGGCGCCGCGCATGCGGTCGCCGCCGCGTCGGCCCCCGATGGGGCCACGGAAAGTGCCGAGGGTGAACTAGAAAGGGCACGCACGGGCGCTGCCACTGGAGCTTTCGGCGGAGCTCCCCCTGCGGGCCCTCCTACTGGAGCCTCCGGTGAAGCCCCCTGCGGGGCCGCGAAGCGCGCGAGAGGCGTGGCAGCGTGCGATTGCCAGGGCGATGATGATGTCGGCGGCCATGGGTGATGGCGATGATGACTATGACGATGACGATGCCAACGACGACGATGACGATTATGATGGTAATGGTCGCTTATGCTGAAGAGGTTGCAAATGATGATGAGGATAAAGATGATGATGATGATGGTGATGATGAGGTGATAGCGGAATAGTGGCGATGGTGGTAGTGGTGATGGGGATGCGGATGGTGGTAGCGATGAGGATGGCGATGGCGATGATGCTGCTGATGATGCTGAAAATGGCACTGATGATGATGATGGCGCCGATGGCGATGACGACGATGACCGCGCCGCTGCTGCCGATTGCGACGACGGCGAGGACGCGCGGAAGGCAGCTGCAGGGACGGGGGAAAAGAACGCGCCGACAAGAGGAGGAGCGCGACAACGCGGGGCGCTACTGAGTCAGACCGCGGACCCACCACCAGAGCAAGGTGTCTTCCTCCTCTCCTTCGTCAATTTCGGCGCCGACGGGGGAACGAAGGTCGAGGGAATGCGCGGGCGCGCTCGGGCGCCCGGGAGCCCCGGGCGCCCCCGAGGCATCCGCGGAGAGGGGGGGGATGAAATGAAAGGCTGAAACTGAACCATAGGGCGACGGGGCGCCCATATGCGGCGAGCCTTTTGAGATTCCCCCTTCTACTGCGCTCTGGCTTTCTCCCTCCCCCCCCCTTCCTCCGCCGCTGCCCTCTGGCGGATGTGGGCCCGCGTCGTCTTGGACGTCGCGCGCGTCGCCCAAACGAAGCCGACGACCGACCTCGCCGTCTGGCCCGCAGGAAAACATTTGAATGATCGACGGGGGCAGGATCGAACTCCACGCGCCTGCAGTGTCGTCGACGCACTCCGCCCCGGAACGGGCGAGGGCGTCGAAGAAATACGTCTCGGTCGTCGAAGGGCGTCGAAGGGCGTCGAACGGGCGAGGGCGTCGAAGAGGGCGGAACGGGCGACGGCGTCGAAGGCCACGATCCGCTGACCGCATTTGGTAGATCTCTGAAATTGCAAACTCCAAGGGGAACCTGCGCCCCCATCCAGATCACGCCGCTGGGCGCTCGAATCGCCAGCGAGGTCGACGTGCAGTGCGACCGATCGGAGCGGCGCAAGCGTCTCGTTGGCAACCATGAAAAAACATACGGAATAGTGCGCAATGCCCCGCCGCCACCAGAACGCACGCCGAGCAGACGCCAGCTCGCTTGCGGATGTGATTGGCCATCTTGATCGCGAGAGGGTAACTAGTGCGCTGTTTGAAGATCCACCAAGGGCAAGCATTGCGTCGCTGCGTGTTCTTGAAATTCAAAGAACCTTACTCGCCCATCACCGCGTTGCATCTGTTGTTTTCCACTGATCCATCTTGTCTCCGAACTCGCGAGAGAAGCCGGGCTCGCGCATCAAGTCTGGCGCGAACGCGTGGAAAACGCCCCCCCGCCTCCCACGCGAAGAACTTCAGACCAAAGGGACTGTCGAGCGACGCGCTAACTGAGAGCGGGAACTGCTCGACGGTCAGCCAACGACAACGCCGCGACATTCAATGCGAACGGCGCGCTGCTGCCATGCTCATTGGCCCGGCGTTTCTTCGTGCTGGCGCGCGGCCAATGCCCGAAATCATTGTGGGCATTCGCGCGCACGGGCCACGGCAAAAACCAATGGGCGCGTCGGCCCTTGGCGGCGCTGGCAAGATCCCCGCGCGGCGCCCGGGGCCCGCCCCGCACGGGCGCGCGTCGAAAAGTTTAGGTCCACCCCAAAAACAAAGTTTAGGCAACAGGCGAAAAACAATTAGCCTGACGAATAACCCAAACATATGCAGGTGTGAGTACCGCAATCGTGATTCACTTTTTCGGTGGTGATCCCTATGAGGCAACGAACCGTGCTAGGGGTGTGCCGAAATGAGCGGCGTGGTACACAACGCGAACGAAAACGAACAACACAATGCAGACTGCGCCACGGGGAGCTTCGGTGGGGGTCCATATGGGGCCACGAAACGCTGTACTGGGTGAGGGATACGCGTGCGGACTGCGCCACGGGGACCTTCGGTGGAGTTCCCTATGGGGCCACGAAACGTGTGAAGGGGTGTGCCGACATGAATGGCGGGGACGCATGCGGACTGTGCCACTGGGACCTTCGGCGGAGCTCCTATGGGGCCACGAAACGTGTGAGGGGTGTGCCGACATGAATGGCGGGCACGCGTGCGAACTGTGCCACTGGGACCTTCGGCGGAGCTCCTATGGGGCCACGAAAGCAGGGCGGCGTGGCCGGCTTGCGGAGGCGAGGTCGGGCCGGCACTCTGGGCGCGGCCCCCTGGTCCTCCTCGGGCACCGTGCCGGTCCGGCATCTCCGAGCCGCGCCCAGATCGCAACAAAGCCGACTTCGCATCCGCCATCCTTTGTTTGGCTGAATTCCCGACTTGCACAGGTGTCGGGACCCCACGCGGTTCAAGCAAGTAGGGCAGTCATTTCCGCCCCAAGAGAAGAAAGGGGCACTGTTAAAGAACAACGGGAACAACGACGGCAAGGCAGGCTTGACGTCGGCGTCAAAGATGCATGACAAGTAATTAAGGCGTAAATCTCCGCCCTGCTTGCGGAATCACCCAGAGAGCATATGACAGCATGGCGGATCCGAAGTCCGGGGAGCCGCGTGACGCGGCGTGGCCAGCCTGCAAAGGCGAGGTCGGGCCAGAACCGGCCGTGGCCCCCGATCCTCCTCTCGGAGAGCGCCTGCCAGATCCTCCTCCTCCTCCTCCTCCTCGTGCCTTCTCCATCCCCTTCCCTCATGAGCACCTCCTCCCTCGGCCAGAGCGGCGAGGCTGGATCCGGAGAGCGCCTGCCACTCTGCCCTGACTTCGGATCCGCCGTCTTTGGGGCGATTTCAGGCTTCTTTGGTGTCGATGTCCGCCCGACTTTGTTGTCGCTGTTGCCGCCGCGCCTTTGCTGAAACGTCCGCCTGGCGTGGTCTCAGGTGGAAAGATCCTCCCCATTGTTTTAGGGGGCAAACGAACCTACCTCGTTTTTGACCAACCTCGCTTCCAAGAACTACCAAGCGATGCCAAACTACGGCACGCACTGGTCAGGCCTCTCGACGGGGAGGCACGTAATATGACTTGGTTTTGCCTGGAAGCGCAAGCGGGGTAGGTGATTCACGCTCTGATGTTTCGCAGCGTTCGCGGTGCGTGTCCGACACAAGCCCCAGGCGGAAAGTCCACCAAACTTCACCGCATCCGAAGTCCGGGTGCCTCGCCTCGTGAGACCATCAAGGCCCTGGGGGGGTTGGCAAGCTTCGGCGTCCAGTTGTTGTTTCTTTAAATCTCTCTCTCTCTCTATTTCCATTGCTCTCTCTCTCTCTCTCTCGCTCTTCATCTCTCGCTCTGTCTCTCTCTTGTTATTGTTGTTTCTCTCTCTCGCTCTCCATAGGTCTCTCTCTCTCTCTATATCCATCTCTCTCTCTCTCGCTCTCTCTTTCCCTCGCCCAGCAATGACGGCAGGACACCCTTCTGGAGGCCGATGGCATTGCCCCAGGCCCACGACGTCGCCATTTGCTCACAACGTGGCTTCCCCGGGACAAGCTTTTCATCCTGGGCCGCTTTTTGACGGTCTGGAGGCCCAGCGAGGACCCCTGGAGGACGAATAGGACCAGAACCCGCCCGCCGCTAGTTCCTGGGATCCGACGTCGCGAAAAAAATGAGCCATAGCGGAAAATCACGACCAGAACCCTAGACCCAATCTTTCTGGTGCGTCTTTCGAGCGGGATTGATATGCGGGATTGATGTGTGGTCCCGGGGCCCGAAATCTGGCGAAAACGCCCGGTGCGAAAAACATGCGGCGGAAGGACCTCGGGAGTTTTTCACAACGATCAGTCGCCCCGGCGCTTGTTCTCAACGCGCCCGGGTAGACGAAGCCAGCACCGCGGCGAACCTGTGGCAAACCCTGCGGCCCAGGCGGCGCTTGCCCTGGTGACCGAGGCGCTCTCCCCAAGACGGAAGGCCACGCGTCGGAGCAAACGGCGCGGCGACACGAGTAGGTGGCGACATCCGCGCCCTACCCCCACCAACCATCGATTCTCCTGCATCGATGCGGGGCGGAGGCTGGGATCGTTCGCCATGTGTTCGACGAATTCCGAACCCTACCCCCAGCCGCCCTTCGAGTTGCCGGAATCGCTGATCGGCCAGGGTCGGGTGCGGATTCCGCCGCCGAACAAGATCGGAGGCGAGCGGAGGGGGGAAGTGAGAAGGAGAAGGCCTCCCCCGAAGGTGCGGAAGCCCCCTGGCCCTCTGGCAAGCTCTCGAAGCCGCCAGGGCTTCTGAGAACTCTCGCCGCCGCCTTCTGAGCCCAGACATGCGACGTTTTGTTTTTTTTCAATGGGGGGTCCCTGGAAGTCCCGACCCTTTCCCCGGGACCGGCTTTTCGCCCCCTGAACAATTTTTGGACGGTCCCGAGGCGCAGCGCGGGCCCCCCGAGGCCGAAGAGTGGCAAAAACCGCCCGTCCTGATTCCTCTACGATGCGATCATGTCTGGGAGAGGGCCTCTCCTTCTCACTTCCCCCCCCTTTGCCCGCCGCCGACAAAGAGGTCTGGGGCACAGATCGGGCCGCAGCGGGCCCGGGCCCTCCCCGGCCGCGCTCCCCCAGGGCTGGCGGGGGGGCCTGGGCAGCCCAGCGGGTGGCGCCAAAGGCGCCACGCCTCCGCGCGGGTCGCCCCCCCCCCCCCCCTCCTCCTCTCCTCCTCCTCCTCCTCCTCCTCCTCCTCCTCCTCCTCCTCCTCCTCCTCCTCCTCCTCCTCCTCTCTCCTCCTCCTCCTCCTCCTCCCTCCTCCTCCTCTCCTCCTCCTCCTCCTCCCTCCTCCTCCTCTCCTCCTCCTCCTCCTCCTCCTCCTCCTCCTCCTCCTCCTCCTCCTCCCCCCCCCGCGCACTCTGCCCCCCCTGTCGCCGTCTCTGCCCCTCAGTTTCTCTTTGACCCTCCCGCTGTACCCAAGACGTCTCTTACGTCGCAGCGCCGCAGAGCCGAGACGCACGCGCGCTCTGCAAGCCGGGTGACGACACTGCGAACTGCCCGGACGCAAGAGGCAGAGGAGGAGAAGAGAGAAGCGGCCGCGGGAGGCGGGGAATTAACGAACGCGCTCGCGCAGCGGGGACCGCGGCTGGGCGACCGGGGCGGCCAAGCCACTGCAGCACCCCTGACACACGAAACTCTGAGTGTTTCACTCGTGGCGTTGTTCCTCCACCTCGGCCCTCGGGGCCGCGTTCACGCCCCATGTGTCGCCACGCCGTTTGTTCCGACGCGCGGCCCTACGTTTTGTGGGGGGAGCCTCGTCCACCAGGGCAGACGCCGCCTCGGGAGCAAGGCTTGCCGTGGGTTTGCCGCGGTACCGGCTTCGTATACTTGGGCGCGTTTAGAACACACGGCGCGGCGGCATGCAACCGGACCTCCGACGATCTGAATATCCAATCGTGCCGTTTTCCCGAACAGTCGGCGGCGCGTTTCGAAACCGGGGGTGCCGCCCCCCCAACACTCGGCGCCGTCGATCAGAACCAGGGGGACTCCTCTCCCCCCAAACCCGCCCCCTCCCGAACACACACACCCCTCCCAAAATGGGGACGGGGGTTGAGACCCCCCCCCCCTGGCGCTGGCACCGGCGGGCGGCCGCCAGCAGCGCCGACGGCGGGGACGCAGCGACGATGACCAGGGGCAGCCCAGGAAGGGGCGGCGGGGGGTTCAACTGCCTCCCCCCCCCCCCCTCTGGCGCCGAGGGGGAGGGGGGTACAACCCCTCCCCCTTGCGCCGGCGCTGGCGCTGGCGGCGGCCAGCAGCGCCGGCGCTAGCGCCAGCGACGGCGGGGACGCAGCGACGATAACCACCAGTACCACCACCACAACCACCACCACCACAACTCACCATCACCACCACCACAAAAACCCACCACCACTACCACCACCACCGCCACAATCACCACCACCACCAGTAGCACAACCCACCACCACCACCACCACCACAAACCACCACACCACCACCACCACCACCACCACCACCACCACCACCACCACCACCACCACCACCACCACCACCACCACCTCCACAAACCACCGCCACCACCACAGCCAACCACCACCACCACCACCACCACCACACAAACCACCACTACCACCACCGCCACAACCACCACCACCACCACCAGCACAGCACCACCACCACCCACCCCACCCCACCACCCCACCCACTCACCCACCACCCACCCACCCACCACCACCACCACCACAAAAACCACCACACCACCACCACCACCACTAACACCACCACCGCCACCACCACCACCGCCACCACCACCACCACCACAACCCACCACCACCACCACCACCACCACCACCGTTGTCCTCGTCGACGCTCCCCGCCGCCGCCGCCCGCCGCCGCAGGCGCCGGCGCCGGCCCAGAAAAAGAAATCGTCGTCCCCGCCACCGCTGCCGACAACCGAGGAAAAGGAAAGAGGATTCGAACCCCCCCCCTCCATCCGGGGGGGGGATGGGTCTGGTTTCACCCACCCCCCAAAACGACCACAAAACGCGCTCTTTTTCTTTGTAAAAAAAAAAAAACAAAAAAAAAAAACCGAACCCTACACACCGACGCTCCTTCCGGCCCTGCAATGAAATTTGCACACGGAAGCGGGTCCTGGTGTATACGGGATCCTGGTGTATACATTTTCGCTGGCTGGTGGGACACGGAACAAACAGTAGACACCACACCGCCCCGACGTCGACCCCGACCCTCACAAAGTCTTGGGATTGAAAAACAGCCAGCCAGTGGTAATTCGACTTTGGCCCTCGGGGCCGTGTTCGCGCCCAGGGGCCTCTTGACGGACTGTGACCCAAACCATACTTGGGACATGAATATCCCCCCGCGGCGGCCATCGTTCCCAATCGCTTCAGGAAAATCACCCCCAAAAAAACAGCGGATCTAGGCCAGATCGGGCCCCGCGGGCACGGGCGAAGCGCTGCGTAGTGATCCCCGGGCCCCCGCGCCGCCCCCCTCCCCCAAGTCATCCTCGCGTTCCCGCGCCGTCTCTCCCCGCAGCCCCCACCCCTCGGCCATCTTCGTGTTTCCCCCACGCCCCCCCTCTCCCCCAGAGGAGGAAGGAGAGCACGCACGACCCCTCGGACCCGGGCGAAACGCGGTGGCCCTCGCGCTCCCGCGCCGCCAGCGCCCCCCCCCCCCAACCCCGCGGACCATCTTCGCGCTCCCGTACCGCCCCTCTGGAGGAGTAAAGGACACGGACACGGCGGGGGCAACAGAAAGCTGATTCAGGGGCCCTCGACATACACACATACACACACACACGATCACAAACGTTCCTTCTAATTCCTAGCCGGTCCTAGCCGGCTGGTCCGACTCAGCGAGAAAACAACGGCTGGGCGCGCTCAGGGCAGGTGCCATCGAGCACTGCCGATGAGAGCAGCATCCGCGGAGCTGCAGATGCAGGAAAACGGGCGGCGCGCACGGCGGCATGCAATGCAGCACGCAGACACGGGAGGGCAAGGCACACACACACACACACACACACACACACACGCACACACACATTCACACATTTACGCGCACACGCGTACCACGCACCACACAAACATAAACACAAGCACAAGCACAAACACACACACACACACACGCACATCCACACACACATCCACACACACATACTTTTGCGTCGGCAGCTGGGCAGAGGGCGACTGCTCCGGCGATCGGGCATCAGGGGGCGCACGAGATGCAAATTGGGCTGCGATGCGAGTGGGAAGAGGAGGAGACCCCGGCGCGACGGGAAAGGGGGAACCGGGCCCGCTCAGGCAAGTCGCCGGCTGCGGCGGGAGGAGCGCCGAGGGGGGGAACCAGCCGCGGCGCCGGGCAGCAGCTTTGGAGGGGACGGCGGCCCAGGGCGGCCGGGCATACGAAGCGGTAGCCACACCAATTGGAGAGCCAGCCGAGCAGGCGGACCCAGGGGAGTTCCAAAGCGCCGAGACCTGGAGGCCTACGTGGCGCGGCGAGAGGCGCGAAGGGGGCGGGCGTGACGGCGATGGACGAAGAGGCGGAGCCAAGCCATCAGGGGGAGCGGCGTGAAGCTGGGAGTGCCAGCAGGTGGGCGGGCGAGTGGAACCCAGTGAAGAGGCGAGGCGCCGAGACCTGGGGGCCTTCGAGGCGCGGCGGGGGGCGAGAAGAGCGGGGCGCCAGCGAGCGCAGGCCAGCGTGCAGGCGAAGAACGATGGCCGAAGATGTAGAGCCACGCCAACAAGGGGGCGGCGTGGCGCTGGGAGCACCAGCGGTGAGTGGGCGGGCGCCGAGACCGGAAGGCCTACGATGCGCGGGGGGGGGTGAAGCAATGCAAGTCTCCACGGCGGCGAGGCAGCGACCCACCCAGCAGTAGACCGGTGAGTGGTCAAGAGACCGGCCTGGGAACCAGGCAGGCGAGCGGGGGCCTGGGCCAGAAGCAGTTGGGGTCGCCCGATCGAAAGCCAGGGCGGAGAGCGCCGAGACCAGCAGTCCCGCGGCGCGAAAGGGGGGGGCGGCCAAGGTGCAGGCCAAGAGCGCCTGCGCGGAAAGGGCGGCCCGCCGGCGCAGGGGGCGCGACCCGCCAGCGCGGAATGGAGCGGCCCACCAGCGCGGAGGGGGAGCGGCCCGCCGGCGAGGCGCCGAGGCGCCTGGCGGAAGGGGGCGGCCCGCCTGTGCCCTGCGCGCCTGCGCGGAAGGGGGCGGCCCATCTTTGCGGCAAGGGGGGGCGGCCCGCCAGCGGAAGGGGGAGCGGCCCACCTGCTGCGCGGAAGGAGGAGCGGCCCACCGGCCAGGCGCGGAAGCAGGAACGGCCCACCTGCGAGACGCAGAAAGGCGAGCGGCCAGGCCGCCCAAGGAGAGGCACCGCATGGGAGCAGCAAGCGAGCGGGCCCACTGGCAGAACTGCCGAGGGGGCCGCGCGCTGGCCTGAAAACTGGGCAAATGATGGGGGTACCGAATATGTGTAATGACGGTTAAGGAGCCCGCCCTGCAGCCAAGTGCGCGTTCCGTAGCAGGAGCGCCCCGGTGCACGGATGGCCCGCCGCGGCCTCTGCGCCGCCGCGAGAGAATCAGGGCGGCGACGCGGCCAAGAGGTGGATGAAGCTGCGAAGGAAGGCGTCGTCGCGTCGGCCGGGGCCCCTGATGCCCCCACCGCACTGAGAGCAATACCTGGTCCAGGCCGCACTGGGTTCGCCGCCTGCTCGCTGCGTGTCCTTGATTGCGGCGGCCAGGGCTCCGCTGGCATTGAGGGGGTCGTGGCAGAGGGCGCCTGGGACAGGGGCGGCACGCTCCCCGCCTTGGCGGGCGCTGCGGCGACGCAGCTCGACGGGCCCCCTGTCCGACCAGCTTGGGGGGCGTCGCTCGGCGCCAGGGCTGCGCTCCGCTCACGAGCGGCCCCGGGCGGAGGCTGAGCGGCGGGGAGAGCATCGGCCAACCGCACGCATGCGGCCTCCATTCCTCGCTAGCTGCACCCCCCCCTTCAGGGTCTGCCCTGGCCCAAGGCCCCCGGGCCCCCCAGGGGCGGCTGCGCGCCCCGAAGAAGTCGCCCGTCTGGCTGGGGAGGTGTCGCTCGGCACCAGGGCTGCAGCCCGCTCGCGAGCGGCCCAGTGCGGATGCTGAGCTGGGGGGGGGGCTTCGACTGCCCTCGCGTCTGCGGCCCCCCTCGCCAGCTCGCCCCACCCTGTAGGGGTCTGCCTGGGCGCCGGGCCTCCAGGCCCCCCGAGGGCGGCCGTGCGCCCGGGAACCGTTGACAGCCCAGCCGGGGAGGCTTCGCTCAGCACTGGGGCTGCGACCCGCAGCGGCCCAGTGTGGAGGCTGAGCTAGGAGGAGGGCATCGACCACCCGCGTGTCTGCGGCCTCCCTGGCTGGCTCACTGCCTCCCTTTCTAGGATCTGCCCAGGCCGCGGGCCCCCGGGCTCCCCGAGGACGGCTGCGCGCCCCGAAAACGTCTCCAGATCAGCTCGGTAGGTGTCGCTCGGCGCTGGGGCGGCTCTCCGCTCATCAGCGGCCCAGGGCGGAGGCTGAGCAGGGTGGAGGGCATCGACCACCCGCGCGTCTGCGACCTCGCACTCAAGCTCGCTACACGCCCACTTCAAGGTCTGCCAGGGCCCTCGGCTCATTGGCCCCCTAGGACGGCCGGGCGCCCCGAAGAGTCAGCCCTCCGACGGCGGTCCAGAAGAGCCCTGAGCGCGTGCAAAATGTTCTGGTGGCTGGCAAACTCGTCCCACGCCGCCTGCGTGGGGGGCCTCGGCATGGCCCAAACAACGGACCCTGCGAACAGGACCACGGGCCCACGCCCTCAGACACGCCTCGCTGATGGCTCCACGTAAAAAGCCTCCTTGGCTGGACCTGGTTCTCGGGCTGAACCTCTTAACATAAGAGGCCGTCAACTCACCGCTGATCGGGTCACGTAGCACCTCGTGCAACCTAGCTTCGCACCACTCCATCCACGGTGGCTGGCCCCGCTCGGTCTGGCCCTCGAGGCCTCAGATCCACCTGGCGCTCCATCCCGCCACCATCGCCAACAACTCCCGCCTGGCCCTGTCAGGGTTCGGCGGCGGCGAAGGCAGCGCCTTGGGCGGAGGGGGTCCCATGAGCTGGTCATCGTCAAACACTCTGCTTGGCCGTGACCCTGTGGCGAGCTGCCTGGACCGCTGCGGTGGTCTGCTCCGCCGTGGGAGCAGCACCCAAAACGGCCCAAGATCCTCCTCCGCCGTCTCCCGAGGAAGGGGTGCTGGGGACAGGCGAGGCGGCCGCGTTGGGAACTCCTCCGCCGGGACCACTGTGCCCGCCTCCGCATTGGGGACCAGCGGCTGCAAGATCAGTAGGAGGACCACCATCACCGGCCGTAGGGGCCTGGACGGCCGAGTCGTCGTGGAGGGCGCGCTTGGACGCCAAACGCTGCCCGCATGTCTCGCGCCTCCTTGCGCAGGCTCTCGATGTTCTCGGCGCTGGGTCCGATGGCCGAGATGACGGCTTGCTGGATATCCTTGTCCATGTTCGCCTTGAGCTCAAGCAATCGCTTGTGGTCCGCCTCTCCAGCCTCGAAGTCGGACCTGTCCAACAAGTCAATCCACGATATCGACGGTGTCGAACTCCAACTCACCGTTGCACAGCTGCGACAGGTTGACCCGGGAGCCCGAAGGGACCCCGACGCCCGAGGCTGAGCTGCCAGCCGCCTCTGCCGCCTCTGCCGCCTCTGCCGCCGCCGCTCCTCGTGCCAGGTGCGAGCCTCGTCCTCTTTGGCCACGCGCTGCCCAAGGCACGCCTCCGCACGACGGCATGCCACGCACTTGGCCGAGACCTCTGCTCCCAGGAGTGGGACCATGGGCTCGGCCGGCGCCTGCTGGGGCCCGACGGCCTGCTCCAAGGCCTGGAGCTCGGAGGACCCCGCGGCGTTGCCCAGCCGCTGCTGGAACTGCGCCGGCAGGTCGGCTGTCGCGAGGCCTCCAGGCTGCGCCGCGTTGCCCCGCTGTCGGGTCGACCCTCTCGGAGCCTCCAGCGCAGGCGGTCGCGGACCCACTGCCACTCTCCTGGCGGGCTCGGGGGCCAAGCTCCGCGCGGTCATTGCTGCTGCCCGCCCTGAGCTGGAGGGTCGAGCCCGCCCACGCGCCTGAGGCCCGGTCGCGGCACGGCACCTCGAGCGGGGCGAGCGTCCCGTTGCACTGGAAGCGAAACACCCGTGACTTCCAGTTCCACCTGTAGCGGCACGCGGTGCATGAGACATAGTGATTGGCGTCCGCCGCCTTGCCCATGGGCTCCCACAGGAGCTCACTGGAAGAGGGGGCGTTGTGCCGGGCGGCACATCATGTACGGACACAGAGTTGCTCCGCCAGGAGCTCACAGAGAAGGGTCTGAAACACTGGGCCCAGGGTTCGCAGAAGGGGGCGCACCTCCCCCCTTGCCACAGTCAAAGCGTCTGAGCCACCTTGGGCAAGCATGGCTACGGAGAAGGAGGAGGAGGAGGAGGAGGCGGAGGAGGAGGGAGGAGGGAGGAGGGAGGAGGGAGGAGGGAGGAGGAGGAGGGAGAGGAGGGGAGGAGGGAGGAGGAGGAGGAGGAGGAGGGAGGAGGAGGAGGAGGAGAGGAGGACGAGGGGAGGAGGAGGAGGAGGAGGAGGAGGAGGAGTGTGGAGGAGGGGAGGGGAGGAGGGAGGAGGAGGAGGAGGACGGAGGAGGAGGGGAGGAGGAGGAGGAGGAGGAGGATGGAGGGAGGTAGGGTGGAGGCGGAGGAGGAGGTAGGTGAGGAGGGGAGGAGGAGGCAGGAGGGGAGGAGGAGGAGGAGGAGGCGGCGGAGGAGGGAGGAGGAGGAGGAGGAGGAGGAGGGGGAAAGGGGAGGGAGGATGAGGAGGAGGTGGAGGAGGAGGGGAGGAGGAGGAGGAGGATAGGAGGAGGAGGAGGAGGTGGGTAGGAGGAGGAGGGGGAGGAGGGGGAGAGGAGGGGAGGGGGAAGGAGGGGGAGAGGGAGGAGGTGTAGATCTAAGGGGAGGAGGAGGGAGGAGCAGGGGCGCCCCTGCGCGCCTGGCCCGCAGCCACCCATCCGCACTGCCCCAGGCTCGATCCCTCTCGGGGCGCGCTGCGTACGCGGAGGGGATCACAGTCTGCGGTGCTCGGTTTGGGTCCTGCGCCAGGCTGCGCAGTTTTCCTGCGTGAGTTCGGCGTTCTCGCCCTCGAGGGCTTCAGACAGCCTCAGACGACCTATGAGGCCTCCAAGCTGGCCACGCAACGGAAGCCCCACCAAGGCCGCAAGACAATCCCAAGATGGTCCAAAATGGCCATCAAGACGGCGAAGATGGCCTCCAAATCAGCCAATATGGCTCCTGCACGGCTCCAAGACTCATCCTTCCCGTCTTCCTCCCCCAAGGCTTTCCACAACGGCTGGGGGACGAAGTAGTCCAATAGCTTGGCCAAGCTTTGGCCCAAACGTCTGGCTACATCGGCGTGTTCGTATAGGCAGGAGGTGTCGATAACTCACTGCAAGCGTCTCTGGCAGAATGAACGGTAACTAAGGAACGAAGCCTCTCCTTGGCCCCCGAAGCGCCAGCGTGCACAAGGAGGGCTGGAGGAACAACCACATAATGACCCTGGGAACATCGAGCCCCGTCCGAGCCCAGACTGTTCCTTACTTCAGCGTCTTGACTGTACCATCTTGAACGCGAGTAGTTGGCAGCACCACTCCATAGCGTGCGCGAGCGACTTGAACGCGAAGCGGCAAATCGGCGCGGGGCGGCGGGGGCGAGGGAGAAGGCCCGCCTCAGCGAGCACTGGCAGGGGAGACCATGAGGCGGCCTACGCCACTCCGTTGCAGGGGCTCGAGTCCTGCTGGCTGCGAGACGAACCTCTTACAGTCGGACCTGATTGGACAGGACACGCGAGAGCACACGAGACCCCTCCCAGGGCCACATTGCCATAGGAATGTCGGAGGGATGGGTCGCGAGACACAGGACACAAGGGTACCCTTGATTTGGTAGGGTAAACCTGCTCATCAAGCACGGATGGACACTCGGGCACGGCAACCATACACCACCCCCACCACCACCTGGGCCCTGAGATGGTGTATGCATCCCCGCGGCCTCTACCAGGGGGGGTCCATAGATCATGCTAGAGCCCAGGGTGGCCATGGCCAGGAATGGTGGCGGTGGTGGTGCATTGCTGTCTTCGTGGTGCACAGCTGCCTTCTCTGGAAGAGGCTTTGCGACCGCGACGGCGGCATGCTGACTGACGCGGTGTATCGAACGCACCAGAGGTGGAACAACGCCCAGCGCTCCGTCTCCGCTCGTGATGGCCTCGCCCGACCTGAACCGCTCTGTGCTTCGAGCCGCGCAAGCCTAGTCAAGACGAGGGGCTCTCCAGTGCCGGCGATGTCGTGACTCGGCGCTGCGTCAGACCCCAGGCATGGCGCACAAGGACAGCACAAGGGTGGTGGCTTGCTGGAAATGTGCGGTATGCTGCCGCGTCTGCCTCGGGGAATTGATGTTTGGACTATCCGCGTGCTCGCACGTATGCTTGCGCGCGTGTTGACTGCGATGAGTGTGGCTATGCTCATGCGTGCGCTTACGCTTGCCCGTACGACTTCTGCTGATGCGTGTGCGTCTGCGTCGCGTACGCATACGTATGGGAAGATCCACGCAAGACAATAGCATGTCCCGCAATGCGTACAAAGCACGCAGCTTATACAAGGGGCGAGTTTACTCTGTGCTCACCTGCTCCCACCACACAATCGAGTCAACGACTGCCGAGCTGCCTCCGTTCCGTAACAGCGAGAACACGGACTCCAGCCTTGAAAAGCGATGAGCAAAGGTCCTCGGATGCATCGATCCAGGAGATGCGAGAAGCTGAATCGAACCCCACACGACATCTCAAGCGGCCGTCGCGGAAATGCAGGGATGGTCCGCAGGGAGAGGAGTGGCCTTGTTGCTCTCAGCGCGTGCTACATGCACGTCGACCGCATTGCCTGCCCATCGGACGCCATTTTTCCTCCGCTCTGGTGGGTGTCCAGGTTGAGGCCGCATGGATGCGCCCGCGGGCTGCAAAATTACGCGTTGGCCTCTGCAACCAAGTCTACACAGCAACCAGGAGAGGCCTGCCAGTCGCTCAAAATGAGAGACGTGTACTCGTCTACACATTGAAAAGTAGGCCCGCGGGAATGACCCGAAATGCCTGAACAACAACCTCAAAGTCGCGGTGAAACCTACGCGCTGCGGCATGTGAGGACATGTCCTGTCGACTCGGCAGCTGCTCGGTGAGAATGAGTTGACCTGTGCATAGGAAGAGACCCAGGGAACGGTGCTTGATTGTGAAGGCGAAGCGTCCCTAGAGGAAACTGCGTTCGGCTTTAGTCGCCTGTGCGTGTACGGCCGGACCTAAGACAGAATAACATGCTTCGAGAACATGAGACTCACCACCGGCCACAACGCACCCGACATCCAAGGGGCCCTTCCCCAGGATGCAGGATGCACAAGAACATCCAACCAACACGAAGAACAATAGGGTACCCTCCCCGAGCCGACCTCGATCTGATTCCTCGGCCCAACCCCGACCGCACTGAGTTCAGCTCCAGAGCAGAGCGAATCCGTACCTTGCTGCTCCAACCAGCCACGCCCCGAGCTGGCCCGCCCCGTGCAGGCCCGCCGCCCTTTCTGCTCCAGTGCCCCTGTCGAGCAGGCGGCTGCAGTGCGCAACATCCCATCCAGGGCATCAAACCGATAAGTCGAATCGGACCGATTCCGGCATCGACTCGCCCAGGGTCGGTCAAGGAATCGGAAATCCCAGGCACCAGCGGGGTCACCCTGTGGAGGGCAACGGCATACTCATACTCGCACGTCTGCTGGTCCCCGAGCCCCTCAGCGGAAAACAAGGGAATGCTGGCTGGCTCGGTTTGGCCAGACGTGCCAGCCAGAGTACGGAGGCCAGCTGGTTCCACGCTCAACCGAGAAAGAATAGTACACTCGGACCTGTAGCAGAAGAGCATCCCTCAAGAACATATGAGCCCCTCCGCCGGCCAAAACACACAGAACATCAAAGGGTACCCTCCCCAAGATGCACAAGAACACCCAAGGCTACCCTCCCCGCTCCGACCTCGATCTGATTCTTCGGCCCGACTGTACACTCTGCAGAGATACCCCGACTTGCCGACCGCATGCCATCCCCGAGCCCAGCCACTGCTGCTGCGGGTAATGGTAATGACAGGTCGGGAACGGCCAAGAGGGGGGCGTCCAAGAGGGGGGGCGCAAGTCATGGCCGGCGGCACGTGCGCGGCCAAGGGGGGGGGGCAGGGACGTAATGAAATAAGAAGAGGCGCCATGAGATCTGGGGAAACATCATGGCCCACGCCATGAGATCCACCCCCCCTCGTCATCACCGCCCCCGAACAGAAGCAAGGGCTCCCAACTTCGCGCTTCGCGCTGCGCGAAGCGCGAAGTGCAAATAACTTCGCGCTCTCGCGCCGCCTCCCGTGGGGAGAGGACGAGGAGGAATCGGAGCCGAACCGCGCAGCGCGAACGCCTTCGCGCCCTCGGGGCCGCCCCCGAAGAGAAGCGACCGGAGCCCGGTGCCCGGAGAGCGGCCGCGAGGGGATAGCCCGGCCGCCGGGCACCGGGAGGCCACCCGGGCCACGGCCGCCCGAGCCCACCAGGCTGCCACCGCGGGGAGGCCCCGAGGCCACGGCGGAGCCCAGGCGGGGCCTTCGTGGGCCACGCGTGATGGGCCCGTTTTCCACCACCACCACCAGAAGTTGGAGGCGGGAAGGAGGAGGAGGAGGAGGGGAAGGAGGGGGAGTAGGGAGGAGGAGGAGGTGGAGGAGGGGAGGAGGAGGAGAAGCGCGAGGGGAGGTAGTAGGGGAGGAGGAGGAGGAGGAGGAGGAGGAGGAGGAGGAGGAGGCGGAGCCCCTCCCCCTCCAACTTATGGTGGTGATGGTGGAAGACGGCCCCCTCAGCGCGGCACGTGGTCGGCTCGTGGGAGCCCGCTCGAGCCGCCGAGAGGCCGCGGGCGACGTTGGGCTCGGCAGCCGAGGCCGAGAGCCGGAAGCTCCGCGGCCCTGGGCGGCCAAAGGGGGCGGCCGCGGGCCCGGGTCGACCTCGTGTCGGCCGCGAGCCCGCGGGGGGAAGTGAGAAGCCCAGGCAGGATCGCGGCGCAAAAGAAAAGTCAGGACGGGAGGTGTTTCGCCGTTGTCGGCCTCGTGGGGCCTTCGCCGGGCCTCGGGATCGCCCCACAAAAGGATTCAGCATGAAAAACGGGTCCCGGGGAAGGGGTCGGGACTTCCAGGGACCCCGTATGGAAAAAATGCGGACGTCGCATGTCTGCAGGCCTTCCCAGGAGGCTCGGAGGTCCCCCGGCCTTCTGGGAAGTTTGCTAGGCCTTCCCCGAAGGCACAGAAAACTTCTCAGAAGGCGCGAGGGCTTCTGACAAGTCCCGCCGCCTTCTCAGAAAGCATTGTCCTTCTCACTTCCCCCCCTAGCTCGCCGCCGACGCCCGCCCTCGCGCCCCCTCCCTCGCGCCGGCGCTTGGCCTTACGTGGCGCCGGCCGCATGTCGTTTCGGTGTCCCGATCTATCGATCGATCTTCACTCGATCCTCGATCGACGTTGTCGATCGAGGACCGAACAGAAACGATCCTCGATTCGACGATCCGGCGATAGAGAATCGTCGAATCGTCGAATCGGACGATCCCGCCCCCGCCCTCGCAGCGGCGCTTGGCCTCACGTGGGGCGCCGCACGTCGTTTCTGTGTCCCCATGGATCGATCGATCGGATCTTCACCCGATCCTCGATCGACGTTGCCGACCGAGGACGAGGAGAAACGATCCTCGATTCGACGATCCGACGATGGCGAATCGTAGAACAGTCGAAGGCGCGAGGACTTCCGAGAAGCCCCGCCGCCTTCTGAGAAGGACTCCTCTTTCTCACTTCCCCTTGCTCGCTCGCCGCCGCCTCGCGGCTGTCACGTCCCTGTCGGCCCTCCTCCCCCTTAGCCTCCCGCGAGAGACAGGGGGAAGAGGGGGAGGAGGTGGAGGAGGAGGAGGAGGAGGAGGAGGAAGAGGAGGAGGAGGAGGACGAGGACGAGGAGAAGGAAGAGGAGGAGGACGAGGGGGGGGAGGACGAGGGGTAGGAGGTGGAGGAGGAGGTGGAGGAGGAGGGAGGAGGAGGAGGTAGGAGGATAAGGGGGAGGAGGGGGAGGAGGAGGAGGTGGAGGAGGAGGAGGAGGAGGAGGGGAGGAGGAGGAGGGAGGAGGATGGAGGAGGAGGAGGAGGAGGAGGATGGGGAGGAGGGGGTGGAGGAGGAGGAGGAGGAGGAGGA
>CAUYUJ010012224.1:1957388-2111269 GCA_963575745.1 Prorocentrum cordatum | reverse complement strand
GAGCTCGTCGGGCTCGAACTTGGACGTAGCCAGAGCGTAGCCCCACATGCTGGCGTCCGAGCAGTGGGCCCAGGGGTGCCATGGGGCGCCGAGGTCGACGCCGGCGAGCGGGATGAGCGCCTTCACGAGGCCGAGCTCGCGAGGCCGAGCTCGCGCAGCTGCTCAACGTCGAACTTGCAGTAGTCGGCCTCCGAGTAGGCCACGCGGTAGAGGGAGCTCAGGATCGCCAGGGCGGGCCGCATGAGCATGAAGTGGTAGACGACGTGGCCGAGGATCACCTCCATGGCCGTCGGCGTGCAGCCGCGGCGATCGATCAGGGCGGTGATGGCACGGCGCAACCGCCAGGCCCGGTCGCGCTGCGGCACGGCGCGGCCGACGATGACGTCAAAACGGACGCCGCAGCAGACGATGTCCTGAGTCGCGTGGCAGACCTCGCGGTAGGAGAGGCCGCGCCTCTCGAACTCGCGGAGGATGGCGCGCAGCGCCGCGTCCACGAGCTCCCGCGAGGGGCCAGCGACGTTGGCGTTGTCGACGCATGAGGCCCCGGCCAGCTCGCCACGGCCGGGGCGGGCGCAAGGGGCGCGCTCGGAGACGATCCTGGCGGCATCCGCGGGGATCGAGAGGACATGGCCGATGCCAATCCTCGTGACGTCCTCGGCGATGGCAGTGCAGATGAAGAGCGACCAGCTCCAACCAATGGCGAGACCCTGGAAACAAGGGTAGACCGCGGTGTCAGGGTCGACGTGGACGTAGGAGCGGCTCACCTCGTCGTAGACGGAGTCCAGGTCGAAGTTCATGATGGCCATAGGGAAGTCGAAGCAAAACCAGGAGCCGACCTCGAGCCACTGCATCTGGTAAGAAGCCCTGGCGGAAGTCGGCACTTGCCCCGCGGCAGCCCGAGTCGCCGTCCACCGGCGTGTCGGCGTCGAGGCAGAGGCAGCCGAGCGCGGCGGCGGAGCCGAGCTCAGTCCGCGGGGGCCGACGGTGCATGGCCGAGGGCTCCCGGCCATCGATGGCCATCCTCAGCGCACCGCCCTTCTTGCCTACAAAGAAGATGCCGGCGCGGGCGCGGCAGCGGGCGCGCGCGCCTACCAGCCCGATGCGGATGAGCTTCTTGAAGAGGTCGAGCCTGAGCTCGGGGTCGCGCCTCAGGTTGACGCCCCAGAACGGGTGCGCTGGGGCGAGCTCGCCGGTCTCGGTCATCGTGTCCAGCACTGCCTGCGACCGGTAGATGAACCTCTCGCGGTGGTCGATGAGCGGCAGCGACGAATCAGGGGCCAGCGAGCGGATGGGAGGCGGACGGGTGCCGCTGTCGAGAATCTTCAAAATATGCGCTTCATAGGGCCGAACAGGAGTTGGCCGAGCGCTGTAGATGTCCTTGGACTTGAGAATGGACTGAAGCGCGTCATCACCGTCCTCGCCGAGCGGCTCGACGAAGGCAGCCACTCGCTGATGAACGCGCTGGAGAACAGATGCTTGGGCAGCGTTCGCGGGCAGGTCGTTCGGGGCCATGATCGCCCGGTTGCGCCGCCGCCGCACGCCGCACGAGGTGCCGCGCGGTAGCACTCCCGTCGGCGTCGCTCTGCGCAGCAGCGGCAGAAGGAAAGGATCGCCGCGGGCGCGGCCAGTCAAAAATCGAGGAGCCCCCTCGGCAGCAGGGCCTCTCGCGCGGCCCCCAGAGAACCAGACCGCGGAGGTATCAAAGGCCGAGCGGCGCCGGGGCGAGCGCCGCCTCTCCGCGGCCTGGCCGACGGGAGTCATCCGTCGGCGGCGGCCGGGGCTCGGCCCCCCGACCGCCGCGCCCGCGTCCGCCATCGCGACCGCGCCCGCGGCCGCCGCCGCCGCCTCCTCCACCGGCGCCGTCGCCGGGTCCGTCATCGTGGCCAGCGCCGCGGCCCCGCGCACGCGAGATCTGCTCCTCGCGCCACTGCCGCTGCTGCTTCAAAGTGAAAGCCTCGTCTTTTTGGATCTGGGCGATGTACTTGGTGTACTCGGGCAAGACCAGGCCGCCGTACTCGTTGACGGTGGAGGCGACGACCGCGTCGAGGTCCTGGAAGTCCGGGCTCCGAGGGTTGCGGGCGACCGCCATCTCGATCTGGACGAGGTACGCACCAGGACCTCGATGCCCACAAGGCTGGGAAAGTTCAGCATGTCCTGCTGCTGGAAAGCGCGCAGCGCGTCCGTCAGGCGACGGTGCGCGCGCGTGATGTTGCTGTTGGGCGAGATGCCTGACTTGTGGACGAAGTCCAACTGATGTGTGAGGTCGACCCACTCCATGCCCGTGGCGCGCAGGGTGCGCATGCACTCGTGCGCGACCCTCTGGCCGCCGAGAGGGAACGGTGGGTCCGCGGCGGCGTGCTGGAGGGCCAAGGAGTCAACGAAGGACGACAGACGCTGGTCTGCCAGCGGGTCGCGGGTGCCGCCAGCGACCCGCAAGTCCTTGCGGTGGTCTGAGACGAGGGCCCTCTCCCGGGCGTCCTTGTCAGGGTCGGGTACGAGCTGGCAGAACACGAGGCCGCAGAAGTAGTCCTCATCGCCCGCGGCGCCGGGCGTGATGTCAGCGGCTGGGTCGCCGAGGACCTGGGCGGGGATCTCGCCCCCGAAGGCGCGATGTGAGAGGTCGGCGACTCGCCAGACCCTGGCCGCACCTTGAGGGGCCGCGGGCGCTGGGCCGACCTGGCCGAGGACGACGCCGAGCGACCCAGCCTGCTGCCTGATCCGCGCGAGGTCCGCCGCTGGGATCGGGCTGTCAAAAATGTAGCTCTCGTTCCACTGAGCCGCGGGGAAGGGGCCGTTGCGCGCCAGCGCGATGACGCGGTGCACGTTGAGGTCCAGCCTCAGGACCGAGTAGTCAGGGGTGCTGGCTATCCAGACGCCCAGCGAGGGCGTCTGGATGAGACGAAGACGGTGATGCCAGCGCAGGCCCGCCGCATCGTCTGGGAAGTCGATCATCACTTGCGGCTCCTCCAGGTCGAGCGTGAGGCGGGCCGCCATGTCGAGCTCACGCCCGCAGCGCGAGCTGGCTCGGCGTCACCGGCCCAGCCGCCGCGGCGGGCGCCGCCAGCGGCGCAGCGCGGTCTGGGACCGGCGGCGCCTCCCTGGCGAGGGCGGCGGTGAGCTTGGCCGCTGGGGGCCAGCAGCGAGCGGCGAGCCAGGCGAGGCTCGCCCCGGCCGCCGCGGCCAGCCACACGGTGAGCCAACCGGGGCCTCCCGGCGCTCCCAGAGCCGCGCGGGGCTCGGTGTGGCTGGAGGCCGGCCCGCTGCACGTCAGCGAGCAGGTCTGGGCGGGGCAGGCCGGGCAGCTGCAAGATGGGCAGGCGTGCCCCCGCAGCAGCCAGAGCTCGGTCAAGCGCACGCCGACCTCGACAAGGTTCACGGGAACGGCCATGCGCGGACGCGGCTCCTGCCGAAAAATCTTCCAGAGCACAAATGCGCACGGTCGTGCTCGACAGAAGGTGAGGCACAATTATCTTCAATGAGTGTCATATATATATATATATAGAGAGAGAGAGAGAGAGAGAGAGAGAGAGAGAGAGAGAGAGAGAGAGAGAGAGAGAGAGAGAAAGAGAGAAACAAAAAAAGAGAAAGAGAAAGAGAAAGAGAAAGAGAGAGAGAGAGAGAGAGAAACAAACAAGAGAGAAACATCACATAAACATACATGTATATATATAGGGGGAGAGAGAGAGAGAGAGAGAGAAAGAGAGAGAGAGAGAGCGAGAGAGAAACAAAAAAACAAGAGAGATAGGAAACACCACAAACAGGGAGAGAGAGGGAGAGAGAGAGGGAAAAGGTGAACACGATGAAGGACGATCATTGCGGGGACTGGACGCTGTACGAAAGAATGCGTGCCTGCAGTGATACGTATTTTACTCATCATGCATTAAGAAGATATGCATCGACGCTCCGACCAAACAGCGGAACCTCTCGCATCTGAGCCGGGATTGTGCGGGCGATCGAACAGCTCTGGCGGAGAAGACAGACCAAAGGAAAAAAGGGAGCCCTTGCTGTCCAACTGCAAGCGCATTCTAGACTTGGCAGGGAAGGAAACGCCGTCGCTGTCTGACCTGACGGGCGCGCGCGCGTGACGGCGCAAGCTCGTGCACAGTACTGGTGAGCTCGCTCGTGCTCTTTGGAACGGCACAGAGAGCTCACACGTGTGACTGATGATGGTGTGAGCTACACTGTGCCGCGTTGTGTGATGCTGGAGACTTCGGGCCGCAGACATGACGTCTGGAACCCTGCTCTGACGCGCAGGCAAGATGATGGCCCCCGGGTCGCGTGAATGATGAGACGGAGGTGTAGCGCCTTGGCCTGGTAGGTGGTAGAAGAGGTGATGATATAGAACCAGTGGGGTGCGCACACGATTTGGGCACGATCGCCTCACGATCCGTCGGACCCGCTCTGCCCTTGGGCAAAGGCGGCTGCCGTTGCTCGTCGGCGCTGGCCGCGCGGAGGGCCGCGCCGGAGCGCCGACGCTGGACCTTCTCCCGAGCCCAGCGGGTCTTTTTTCTTGTTTGTTATTACTATTTCCCTTATTCTTCTGATCCTTTTTCTTGGGGAGGTCAGCGGCGTTGTCTGGCAGGGGATCGTTCTTGTCCTTGCCCTTGCCCGTACCCTTGACGGCTATCGCCGCAACGTGCTCTCGGGAGGCGATGGGCGCCATGGTACCCGTCCTGGTCCAGAACGGGCGTGGCGCGACGGGCGCAACGTCGGTCCCCAGCTCGAACCGCGGGCCGTGCTGGGCTCGTCGTGCCCGGCGGCCTGACCGAGTGGCGACGGAAGAGGGCCCTCTGGCGAGCGGGGGCGACGAGGCGGAGTGCGCGGCACGCGCTCACCTGAAGGTGAGCGCCTGCACGCGGTGACAGCCCCGCCTGCCGCTTATGGCCAGGCGGGCGGCTCTTGGACGACGGGATGCCTGCACCGTCGAGCTCGGCCAACGGATCCTGTCCGAATCCGAATTAGGACCCCGCGCTCATCATCGTTCAGTAACGCCTGCATTCGTCTCGCTGCTGGGGGGTCCACGAGCTCCAGAGGTGGTAGAGCTTCGTCGTGAACATCGCGAGTGCGATAATTACCCAACAAGGTGTTGGCACATGTGGGACTCGGATCGTTTGTCCAGCCGTGGACCCTCCGCGCTTCGAAGGTAAAGCCCACGCGGAGTTCATGATCCATCGCGTCGACGCTGAACAAGGGGCGACGGAGAACCTGGCCTCTCGGCCAAGAGCGAAAAACAAACATTCGCACCGAACTTTTGCTCAGCGAGCCGCGCTGCCCAGAGCGTCGGCCCCGACTGGCACGCAACGGGGGACAAAGGAGGAGGAGGAGGAGGAGGAGGAGGAGGAGGAGGAGGAGGAGGAGGAAGAGAGCAAAAAAGAAAACGACAACGACGATGACGGTCTGCTGCGGTCGCCGTCGGGTTGTGGCCGCGATCCGCGCCGCGCGCTGCGGCCGCCGCTTCGAAACCCAAACAACACGGCTGGCGCGCGGAGACGCAGAGGCAGAGGGCGGCTCAGACTTGAAACTCGAAGTTGCTAGAACGTGGGTTCGTCCTCGGCGGCCCTCCTCGAACGGTGGACGGGGGGGGGACCGAGGGAAGGGTAGGAGGGAGGCGGGGGGAGATCGAGAATGACGAGGGGGAGGGACGGGGAAGGGGGGAGGCCGCGGGGTGGAATCGAAAGATGACGGGCGGGGGGTCGGGGGCGAGGGGGGGGGCAAGAGGAGCGGCGGGGCCGGGAGGAGTGGTAGGGGGCGGGGGGGGGGAGAACGGACGGGTGGATATGCGAGGGGAAAAAAGGGAAAACGAGAAGAAGAGGTCAGGACATCTACTCTACGGACGCGTAGAATGTTTGCCAGCGTGGACTCTAAGCAGTTCGTTATTCTAGTAGACGCTTCGAGTAACCCCACTAACCCATCCAGACGCGACGCCCAGGCAAGTTGCGTTGATCAGGGATGTGGAGGGGCATGCAGTGGAATGGGCGGATGAGGAGGAGGAGGTGAAAAGGCAGCCCATCCAGAGACGATGCCCACGCGAGTTGCCATGATCAATGACCGGGGGGGGGGGCATGCGGAGGAACGCATGGATGAAGACACCGTCGTACCCCAAGAGGGGGAAGAGGAGAGTGATGAAGGAAAAGGAATCGGAGGATGAGGAAGGAGGAAACAAAGGAGGAGGAGCAAAATTATGATGAAGAGGATGAGGAGGGCGAAGAGGAGGTTGGAGGAAGGAGAGGAGGGACGGGCCTGTCAGCACCGGAGCCACACTATTCAAATGATCTGTGCTTATAAGAGGAGCGACGTTCGGGCCTCAAGCCCTTTGCCGGCAGTGACGACGTAGGGAATTTCAGGTGACCTCTGGAAGCCCCAGGAGAGCTGACAAACCCATCTTTGCAGGGCCTTTTTTTACCACTATGATGCCGTGCTTCTACAGAAAGGGATCCGATCAAACCTTGATCGATTACAACCCGTGCTCGGTGAAAGTATCCATGATATTGATCTCTCTCATGGTGATAACTCCTCATCTTGAGTGGTCCGCTGTCGCATATATCTTCATTCCTCAGATGGTCCTGTACCAGTGGACATACTCATTGTTTAACAACGTGTCCAACACCATCACCTCGGTAAACCAGCAGTGACAGAGCCTTCGGGTTCTTCCAGATAGACGATCCACCCGTGAACTCAGGATACTCGGCCTCTGTGTCTTGTCCGCTGGAACTCCCTTCGTTCCTGTCAGCATAAGCTGTCAGAGGTCAAAACAGCCCGTGACAGGGCCGAGGGGGATATATCATCTTTCTTCATGTCGTAATACCCTTTGCCAATGGAAGTGTGGCGATCAATTCCGTGAGACGCAATGCTGTGAACTGCGGTGTCTGTGAACCGCCGACTGCTGCCGCTATCTCCGCAGGGCTCGTGGAGAAAGCGTCTCTTCGATTGCCTGCTCTGACCTAACAAGGCACGCGCTGTGCCACATCTATGATCATATGAACGCATTGCCACGGTGCCATCCAGATTGCATTCGGCTGGTCAATCTTGCGCGAGAAACAGCCCATGCACTTCATAGTGGTGTGATGTCAACTCCATGGCATGGGCTGCGTCGCCGGTGCTGGCAAGTCGAAAGGGTCAGGTAATCTGAGATAGAATCCTGCCCGGCCACGGCTCTCCTGCGCCTTCTGCAGGATGCTGGCGAGCTGAAGTCGCTGATGGCCGGGGCCGTCTGCTCAGTCTGTGACTGCGTATTTCTTGCACGGATATCCCACCTTGTCTGATGTAGATGAAGCAGTTGGCAAGATAATGATCGAAAAGGCGTCTCACTTGCCGTGCGCTGCAGGTTGTCGTTCCTCGAAATTGTCTCATTCCGCGCTTGGGGCTCGATCGTGGCCATGCAGGCGCCCCGGCCCGCGGGGATCGTAGCCCCTGCCAACTTGCGGCGCTCAATCCCAAGATGAGAGAGGGGGCGTCTTCCTTCCCGTGACATTTCCGACCTTCTTTTCCACGAAAGAGCGCGCCCAGTCCAGCCGCGCATGCTTGCCAATCGGGACAAGATAATCGACGTCCGCCGCTGTCGCGGGCGCGAGGTGGCCCGTCTTCGGCTCGTCCACCATGTTGTCATTGATATGAAATGCCGATGCTGGCTGCCATAATCATGGTGGGTCGACGAGACCAGGAGCTGGCTTCGCACATTCAAAGGCATATTGATGCATCTGGCCATCTGGAATTTCTGCGAACAACTCGGACCGCCACTTCACGTGGCGCCAAGCATTTACCGGGGGAACAACTTAGACCTCGTGATTTTCACGGCCATCAAGTCCTACCTCCGTGGATCGCCCCGAAAGTTCGCTGGGGCGACGTCCCTGTAGAAATTCCGATGCAATGTCGCAGGCGTCTGATTCAAAGTCTGGCTCGCACTGATGACAGGTCGACGCCGCCGCGCGTTGATGCCCGAGCTGCAGATGAGGAATGTCGGCCCGCGACCCACTTTGGTTTCCCCGGAAACCCTGGCCGCAAAGACGGCAGCCAAATTCTCTTTCCACATCCAGCGTCTGACCCACGCGACGTCAATGAAGTCAGTTTTGTTGCGTTCCGTCTTCAGATTGGGATATGAGCAATCGTGTTTGGCCTCTTATATATGTATGTGTAAATATATATGTATTAAGCTGTTGATCTCCTTGGAGTCAGCCTCCTCGAAATGTGGCCATAGCTCCTAAACTCTGATTCCAGAATCAGCTGCTCCGCTCGTGGGCCCAAAAGAACAAAACAGAAAAAAAAAGCATGCATTCTTGTTCGCGAGTGTCGATGTCGCGGCAGCGAGAGAATCCGTGACCTTCTGTGCCTTTCACGATGCAACAAGAACCTGAAGGTGCCGATGGTAATGCTTCTGCCAGGTGATGCGCGCTGGTCTCTACATTGATCTGCCGATCTGGAAGGTGGCCATCCTGATGCAGCTGCCTCGAGACATCTGATCGGGCGAATACTGAGCTGTCTACTGCATGCTCGAAATACCATGAAAACAATGCGTCTGCGCCCCTAAGAAGTATCGGGGACTCGTCAGTCGCATCGCCCATCATCTCCTCAAGTGCGTCTGCGAGGTGACCGCTGTCATTGGCGCTCCAGCCGGTGTCCTCGCACGCGCCGCCATCGTGCAGCGGCGATAGGGGCATGGTTGTGCTGGATCTGCGCGTGCATTCGGCAGTGGTGGACATGGTTATATGACTGCGCGTGCTTGCTTGCGATGATGTCCGGGGCCGATGATGCGATCGTCATATCGCGCCTCCTTCCCTGTTATCGTAGACATGTTCCCTCCAAGTTCTGCCGAGGTGCTTGCTTGCTGTTCTGGTGGTGCTCGCTGTTGCCCCGAACATGCCGGCGCTGCTATGTCCGCCGCCCGCCCTAGCGAATGCGATCTCGAACGCGCCCTTGCCGGGGTGGAAGTCGTCGGGGCGAGCTGAGGCAACTGCCGAATGATCTCATCTTCCCATTGTTCCATACTTCTCTGCGCGGTGAAAGTCTTGCCCCTGCCCTTGTCCAGAGTTGCTCGTCGCCCACCGCGGGTGGGGGTGTCTTGCGCTGCGAAGGCAAATCCGCGCCATCGGCATCGAGGCCGAACTTTGGCAATGCGAGATGGCTTCGCCCAAGAGACAATGCAATGGCGCGCGCGTGGCAAACGCCTGACAGACGCATTGGGCCGACGGGGTCGCCCGCCGAATTTTGGAACAGTCACCGCGCGGGCGAAGAGCCGGTAGCGCGAGCGATCAGGCTAATCCAGCGGGGGAGCGAAGAACCACTGGCGCGCGCGAGCGATCAGCCCGCGCAGCATCTTCCAGGGGAAAGCCGCCGAGATGTGGACCTCCCAAATTGCCTGAACACGCCTCCGAGCTGATGTGCCCCCAACGGTTTTGGGGTAACTTTTTCAGACCCACCGGAACCGACAACATTACCCCCAAACCATGGGCCAGACCATGGGGCCCCTGGACCCCGCAGACCTATGAACGCCCACGCGTCGAGACAAGTCGCGCCCTGGCGCGCCCCCGAGAAGCCTCTCGCGAGACGAAACAGAGGAAACGCCAAGTGTAAGTGGTTATCCCCGAGCTTGTTCCACGTCGCCCGCCATGCCCGCCAGGGCGCAACCGTCGCTCCTGCGCGCCCCCCAGCAGAACGACGAGCCCCAGCCCCAATCAAACAGGAATTACTTTGGCGAGTTGCAGCCTGCCCAGACGACGTGAACTAGCGTTTGAACCAAGGGCGCACGCGCGCCTCCAAACGAACGGCACGCAACCTGCGATATTCTTCTCCAGGACAAGGGCCGGGGCAAATATTCCAGCCGGATGCTGTCCATCGCCTCGACTTTCGCATAAATCTCCGCGAGCTCACCCAGCTCGCTCTCCAAGGTCACGTCGTCCATGACCTGACATATTGCCTGACTGAACCCATCGGTGGCGTCTGCCCTCTCGACGGGGTCTGCGTGTGTTCTTGACAGGTGCGATCATGTCCATGATCCGCCGTCTGTGCCTCATTCATCATGTCGCCGAATTCCCGGGAAATATCTCGGTGGGCTGCCTCCTGCGAAGATGCCACAAATTGTTTGCCCGCCGATCGTCAGGATCACGCTTCGAGTCTTCTCCAGAAGAGGGGATTCCGCCTTCCCTGGCGCTCCTGGGCGATCTTGCGAAGGAGGATGTGCTATCGATAATGGCGTCAATTCTTTGGTGCTTCAGATGCTGGTTCAAGTCGCTGAGCTACTATCGATGTACTTATCACCGCCCTCCGATCGCCAGCGTCGCCTGGCATGAGCGGCGCTGGCGAACTTGGCGTGTCGCACGGGTCTTCGTCAATGAACGGCATGTCGCTGCGGCGTGGGTGGAGGTGGGCGCCGGGGTTGTCGTCCGAGCCCCGGTGCTTCGAGACCAGGGACATGAAATTGTGCTTGAGCCAATCTACACCTGCGAGGTTCATCATATTGATTGATAGGGTTGGATCTATGTCGCTACTATAGTAACCATCTCGATGCTCCCAGGGCAGCATCGATGAGGCATTGCCCGCAGTGGCCGCCGCAGGGGCCGCCGCGAAAACCCCGCGAAGGCGGCCGACCGCTTCGTCGAGGCCTCCAGGAGGGCTGGCGTCCGCACCTGCAGCCATGACAGCGCTGCGGCCGGTCGCCAGCTCCAAGTGGATGGCGTCCAGCTTGGCCTTGGCAGCGCTCAGCTCGCCCTGCTTCACCGCCAGGCTGGTCGCGGTGCAGGTCGGCGACCGCCGACGCGGGCGCGTCGTGCTCGCGTTGCTTCGTCGCCTGGCGGTCCTGAGCGCGGCACATCATGTCGACAGGAGTGCGATCAGCCCGCTCGCGCTCCTCTGCTGCCGCCGACTGGCGCCTGGCGCTGACCAGCTCGCTGTCCTCGCCAAGGTGAACCCATCGCGAGGTAATTCGCCAGGGCGCGGCGGGCATTGGTGACCTCATCGAGCTCCTCGGGCTCGGCGGGAGCAGCGCTGCGCCTGGAGCCTGAGGCAAACCGCATGCGAGCTCCAGCTGGCTGGGCGCCGCTCGGGTCGGGCCTGCCCATCCTGTCCCGACCGCACATGTAGCACCGCTCGATCGTGTTAACATTGCGCAGTCAGCCGCACTGGCGAGTGGCGACGCATGCCCAGCGCGCGCGCTTCTCGCTGCGGTCCTGCGTCTCATCCTGCTAGCTCCGACCACGACCACCGCGGCCCATGGGCGGCCGAGAGCCGTGGTGCTGGAGCAGCAGGCTCTCGTCCGTGTCACATCGGAGCCACCGACGCGCAACGGTACGTTGCCTGCGCAATCGGCGATGCCATGCTGGCGAGCGCGACCGTCCTCGCGATGAGGTGTCACGCACCAGCGGGGCCACCTTGCGAGGTTCGCGGATGGCCAGGGTGGCGGCGGCCGCGCGGCGAGCGCTGGCCCGCTGCAGCCGCGTCGCGCCAGGCGCCAGGACGCCTGGAGCTGGGGGCCCCCCCAATGGCGGGCACTCGCGCCCCCGCTGGCAAAACGGTTGCGGGGGGCGAAGGGGGCCGCGCAGGGAACCACCTCAGGAGGAGGAAGGAGAGGAGGAGGTGGAGGAGAGGCGAGTTTGTTCCCCGCCGAGAGAAGCGGGGGGTGGAGAATAACTAAAACCTTCCTGAGATATCACCCAGCGCGGGACGACAACGAGGCGCCCACGGGCGCCCACGTCTGGACACCAACCTGGCACCAACGGGACACCAACCAAAACCTCGGAATATCTCCCCCAACGGGCGCCCTAGACTGGGAACGATCTGGGCACCAAGCGATCACCAACCGAACCCCCAGCATACCCATCAAATACCTTCAGGAACTCAAGCAAGAACACCTGAGTGCAAACACACTTTAGATAATTGAATCAACGCTGATCCCGTTCGTCAAAACGCACCGTATACGGGAGGACAACGACCTAAACAACCCCATGCTGACATATAGAAGCCTGATATCTGAATCTTACTTCGGAATCTCTCGGATGGCGTTTCGAACTGTTCCTGGGGGGTCCTCAACCTGCTCATGGGCGCGTACGACTCAACGTGTGTAGTCAACGGTACTGTTCCCTGTGTCGAATGCGTTCGTTGTACTCCTACTTCGTGGGGTATGTTATGCATGTGACCGCTCCTCCAGGGCAGAAGGAAGGCCCAGACAGTCGACCTGATAGACCGATTCCACGAGAAACCGCTTTTAACATTTAGATGTCTGGGGATGGCGAAGACACGACGAGCAGGAACAATATGATAAGCAACAGGGAGAGCCGAAACATGACCAGAAACAAGTGTCCTCGCCGTCGTGTCGTCGCGGTCGTCGTCATCCTGGTCGTCGTAACGTCGCCGTCGTCGTCGCCATCGTCGTCGCAATCGCCGTCAATATCATCGTCGTCGTCTCCTGAGGAACTGGGACAACACGCCCTTGGCACCGAGCCGGAACCTAGCTGCCAAATGGCGCCGGCGCAACCTCTCTTCGCCTCGGCTGGGCGGCTGGGCGGAGATGGGGTTCAGGGCGTTTTCCACAAAAACCCAGGGGGACGGGGAGGGAAAATAAGAGGAAAAGGAGAAGGAGGCGGAGTAGGAGGAGGGAGAGGTGCTCATATATATATATATATATATATATATATATATATATATATGAAGGAGTTTCCAACTGGTGTTCATATTCATGGAATGCTTCTGGACGGAGGACAGGAATGGGGGAGGATGAGCGGGAGGAGGAGGGGAAAGGGGAGGGGAAAGGAGGAGCATGCTCTCATCGAAACCAATCGCCCGAACCAACCCAACCAACCAACAAAACCTACTCAACCGAGCAACACCCAAACAACCTCATGCCGCTACCCCTCCAACTTAGCAGCCCTCCAACCTGCCCACCCCCGCCGCCTGCCCTCCGTCACCACTGAGGGGGATAGGAATGTGCCTTGCTGGCGAAAGCAACTGCGAGCTGCCTACCCCCCGCTGGACGAATCGCACAGCAACGGTGGACCCACCCTTCAGCGGCGTGTCCTCGGGGACTGTTGGGGGCCTCGACTGTGATGCTGTCGCTATAACTTTCCAACTTCACTGCGTTCACGCTCTCGACGGAAAGGCTCCCGTCATCGACGCTGTCGCCATCTGCTGAATCCCCCTTCTGAGGTTTCTTGGAGGACCTGGCGGTAAGGCCAGGGGAAGCCAGCTCGCACAGCATCACGGGAAACCGCCCCATCGGGCGGACGCCCTTCGGATGGGCGGGGCCCCGAAGCGGGGTGGTCAATTTTTACACTTCACCGTCCTCGCGCTTTCGACGGAAAGGCCTCCACCTCCTCGGCACGTTCGTCACTTTTCAAGCACCCAACGGCATTGCTTAGATGGCCAGGCGAGGTGACGGCGGGAGACCAAGTCGCACAGGAACGTGGGAGGTCGCCCCACTGGGCGGGCGCCCTCGGGGCGGTCGTCGCCTCCCACTTGCGATGCTGTCGTCGTTTTCTGATCTTTCCCGCGCCCGCGCTATCGACTGAACGGCTCCCATCCTCGGCAATGCCATGCCATATCTTTGTGGTTCTCCACAGCGGGTTCTTGCCAATGTGGCTCCCTCTGGCCTCCCCTGGTGGTGCCTCCTGGTCCTCCCAGATTCCCCTGGTGCGTTTTGGGCCTTCGCTGCGTCCCTTGGAGAATCTTGAAGTTCCTCGGGAATTCCTGGAACTCGCCTCCTTGGACCTTGTGGAGCCTGCGCGGAATTCCTCGATCTCTCTGGATCGTCCACGGGTGCATGGCACACGGCGCAAGAGGCCGGCAACACAGACCTTCATGAGGAGGGCGGACGACCAGAACGGGAGGGACGGGGCGGAACACGTTTGAGGGAGAGACGTGCAGGAGAGAGACAACGAAGGAAAAAACAAAAAGGAGAGAGCAACAGGAACCGCAACAGATGCACGCCAGCGACTGATGACGTGACCGTAATCGCATGTAGCAAAGCGCATCCATCGGTTTGAGAAGATGTTGCCACCACGGGCCGGGTGGCAATCAGTCATGTCGCATGCAGGAGGAGGACGGAAGAGGGTGACGGGTGAGAGCATGAGACTGTGAGACAGAAGGGGAGCGAGAAAAAAGAGAGAGAGAGAGAGAGAGAAACAAAAAAAACGAGAGAACCAACAAACGAAACAATCAAGTGTGGATGAAAACATATGCTATAGAAAGCCAGGGACCCCATGGCATTCCAAACGATACCTGTTGCCCATGTTGATGCCTGCGGCAGCAAGGGGTGTCACATGGGATAGTGTCGCGAAGATCGGCGGGGTCAGGGTCCAAAAATAAGGGATGCGCCACATTTCTGAATAGTCTTTCCTCTGAGAAACGGGGTAATATGCCAAAGGAATTAAGGTGTCATGTTGACTCTGCTCAGCGGTAGAAGATACAGGATAAGGCATCGATGAAACTATCGGTTACCCGTTAAGCAACTACACTCAAGTATTGGAAGTGAGGGGTCCGGCCAGGGACGGACGACGACGCGGGCCGCCCACGCGCCCCCCAGCGCGCTCCTTTTCTCACTCGAGCAGTAGATACATAGCTGCGGTATACAGTGATACCAATGTCAAGGTATGTCAAGGCAGGCAATAGGAGAGGCAAGCGCATGATGAGGCATCACATGTACCCCCCCGCGGCGGGTTTCGTAGAGTCCAACCAGCCACAGCCCGCCTGGCCTGTGCATATTTACAGCCACCGGAGCGAACCCCAAAAGCAGTTTACCGCTCAACGGTGGTTGCCAGGGGGCTGAGGGCCGGAGAAAACCCGACGAATCCCACCAATAGATAAATAAAACCTCTCTGCCGAAATGACTATGTCGTTCGGTTGGGGCCGTGGCGACTTTGTCGCACGGCCTTTGCATGCCCTCACTTGTTGTACTCAAGGTACCGCCCCGAATGCGGAGACGGAGGTCTCGGGTTCGAAGACGATGAACCTCTCGTATGGTCGGCTGTCCAATAAGGCGAAACGGACCTGCCTCCCTTACCGCGGCCAGCATAGGGAGCTGGCCTGTTGTACTTGTCCTTGTCCTTGTTCTTCGTGTACACCGGACTCACTTCTATAGCGCTCACTTCTATAGTGCTCACTTTGAAATTGTGGTCCGGAAGGGGCCGCACATGCAGGCACATGCCGCACAGTCGCATGCACATGCCCATGCAAATATACAAAAGCCTCAACAGCATTGCCGCACATGCGCGCACATGCCACACCGTCCGACGCACAGTCGAATGCACGGTCAAGCAAAACTCTGAAAGCATAGACGCACATGCCCGCACATGCCGCAGAGATGTCGCAGGCGATAGTGGCCTGACCACCTGAGCTCGGGGCATTTCGCAACCCAGAGTTCCGAGGATGTCTCAGGCAAGCGTGGCCGGATCACCATGGGGCAGGGCATCTTGGAAACCAGAGTGGCGAGGATGTCGCTGGTCAAGGTGACCAGACGACCATGGGGCAGGACACCTCCGAGGTCTGAGTTGTGAGGATGTCTCAAGCGAAAGTGGCCTGACCACCATGGGGCAAGAGATCTCTGAGGTCAGAGTTGCGAGGATGTCTCTGGGGAGAGTGGTCTGACCACCTCAGCCCAGGGCATCTCGGAGCCCAGAGTTGCGAGGATGTCTCAGGCAGGACTGGCCTGACCACCTGCTCAGGGCATCTCAGAACCCAGAGTTGCGAGGGTCTCAGGCGAAAAAGGCCGAGACACTATGGAGCAGGGCATCATTGAGGTCAGAGTTGCGAGGATGTCTCAGGCAAAAGTGGCCTGAACAGCTCAACTCAGGGCATCTCGGGCGAGGATGTCTAAAGCGAAAGTGGTCTAACCACCTCAGCTCAGGGCGTCTCGGAACCCAGAGTTCCGAGGATGTCTCAGGCGAAAGGGGCCGAGACACTATCGAGCAGGGCATCATTGAGATCAGGGTTGCGAGGATGTCTCAGGCGACAGTGGCTGACCACCTCAGCTCGGGGCATATCGGAATCGAGACTTGCGAGGATGTCTCAGGCGACCGTGGCCTGACCAGCATGGGGCAGGAGATCTCTGAGGTCAGAGTTGCGAGGATGTCTCAGGCGAAGGTGGCCAGATCACTCCATGTCAAAGCACGTCGGCCTCCAGATTGCCGACGACGTCTCACGCGGAACTGGCCGGACGCGAACGCGCCGGCGTCCGGAGACGAACGCCGGCCCCGGCATTCTTGCACGTCCCGCACATGCACTGCACAGGTACGCACAATATTCGCACAGGCCGAGCTCGCCGGTGGCCGAGCCAGGCCAGCGATTCCGAGATTCCCTGAGCTCGGGCCGTCAAGCCACTTTCGCCTGAGACATCCTCGCAACTCTCACCTCCTCCTCCTCCTCCTCCTCCTCCTCCTCCTCCTCCTCCTCCTCCTCCTCCTCCTGGCCGAGCCGAACAGGCAGGCGGGCCGGCCGAGCCGGGGGCGCCCGCCTCCTCCGCCCCCCCCTCCTCCCCCCCCTTCCACCTCCCCCCCCCCGTCCCTGTTTCTCCGGCCGAGCTGAGAAGGCGCGCGGGAGAGTATTTTATTAGGCGGGCGCGCCACCGCCAGCTCACGAACCGGGCGAAGAACCGCCCCCGCCAGCAGCGGGCGAGTCTAAACGCACAACAAACTCTTTCAGGAAGCCCTGGCGCGCCCCAGTTTAGCTCTGCGAAGGCCAGGAAGCATTGGAGGCACAGGGGTCCCAGACAGCTCCTAGGGCATGAGCGTGCATGTGCATTGGGATGTGCACGCATGTGCGCCCGCGCGCTTCACCGCATGTGCGTGCATGTGCGGGCCCGCGCGGCCTCCCGAAGAGAGGTTGCACAGGCATGTGCGTGCATGTGCCGATGACAGATCTGCGATTCTCGAACACCTCCCGCATGTGCAGGCATGTGCGCGCATGTGCGTCGGACTGTGCGTGCATGTGCGTATGATGGATACATCAAAACACAACGCACATGCCCCCGCACATGCCCGGGCACGACGTGCACAGTAGGAAGTCCATCCAAGAAGGACCGCACAGGCCTGGCACATGACCAGCACATGCCGCGCACATGCGCGCACATGACAGCGCAAAAACGGCCGCACATACACCCACCCAGGGGTATAGATGTGAGTGCGGTGTATCCCTTGCCTTTTTGTCTCTCCGAAAGTAGTGGTCGTATTCGTGGGGAAGCACGAAGTGCCAAGTCTGGCTCTCGTTATCCTCGCGGGACATCCAGTGAATGGCGGTATGATGTACCCAATATCCCTGCAGTTCGTCGCCTGCGTAGCACGGGTAATGGATCCCGGGGTTGTGGCCGCCAGCCGCGCGCCCGGCAGCCATGGCCCCGCCGCGCGCGCGCGGGCCTTGACCAATCCCATGTGTCCCTGTCAGTAGAATACCACGAATACTCCTCTCCCGCCGCGCCGGTTTGAGCGCCGGCGGAGCATGGAGACTCGGTGACGTCATCGCTGGCCCGATCGTCTTGGACGTCGGGCCTTCTAGGCGGAGGAGGCGGATCTGGGCGAACAGCTTGGCTCGGCCTCGCTTTCGCAACAGGAATCCCATCCGAACCGGCTGGGCCGTCGGAGGGCCCATCAGCGCCTCGCTCTTCATGAATGCGTGTCTCATGCTGCATCTTAGCATGTCTCACAATGCCCCTTGCGGCAGTAGCAACAAAAGTACCATATGTGCCGCAGGCAGTGCGGAAGGGGCCTTCATCTTTATCGAGGAGCTGAGTTGCTTCCACGCATGGGTACAACCAGAAGACAGCTTCTTGCAGCGCCATGCCCTGGCGACGGATATCTGCACGACCCTGTCTGCCCAAGTCGCGGGCCCATTCCTCGATGAGGTCGTCTGTCTCCACAGCCGCGCGAATGCGGCAATCAAGCGCGTTTGCGTCCGTTATACGCTTGTCATCCTCGTGCCCTGCGTCTGTGCCGCGGGCAAGAAAACCCTCCGAGGGGTGTGCAATAGAACACCCCTCAGCGATAAAACAACGAATGGGCTCACGGACGATCGCAATCACGCGTATTATACGGAGACCCAACTCAAGGTCTTTAACAGGAGTCTTCCAATTCCACTCAATGATTTGTCGCACATCGTCAGAGACATCATGCGCTACTTCTCCCGTTAGGCGCAACCTATCGGTCACGCTCGTGTCCGGGCGATAGCATGTGCATTCCATGACATGTTGCGCCGCAACATCAATAGCTTCATTCTTCGTCAACGTGATGCTCAACGATTTATCATCGCGGCGAGAGTACACTAGTCCATTGGGCAGTTCGAGATCGATCCTCCCGTCAAGCATCTGCTGGCTCTGGGACTCCGGACCCGCAGACGGCGGTGAAGTCAAGGGTCATATCTGAAGGTCCCTCCACCTGTCGTCTCGGTTTGACCGGCGGCAGGTTTCACCGAATTGAGAGGGTGGTTAGAACGCATTTTGTTGCGCCTGTTGACAGACCTGGACTCGCGAGCACGACGCGCCACAAAATGATCTGCCCAAGCAACCGGTGGGCGTCCGCGAGGGCTGGGCCCTGTGGCGTCCTTGCCGGTGTCCTGGGCAACGGGCAGCCAGGGTGCGGCTCCCGTTTTTGCGTCTTGCATCGTCCGGAGAGTCGGCGCAAAAGGGTTCGTCACCTGCATGCTGCGCTCCCATTCAATCTAACCTTCATTGGGTTCAATGCAAGAGTCAGGTGCTTCTGGCCATTCGAAAGCAGCCAGAGCGGGACGCGACAAGGGGCACGCATACTGATCAATTTCTGTGGCCCAAAACAGGGGCCACCACTCAGAGAGCGGCGGAGCCCTAATCCCTTGTCTCCCAGCCAAATGTGCAATCCATTTTATGAATCGTCTCCTTAGGGGTTCAAGATACTGAAAGCAAGGGCCGTGGCGCGCCGGCGGCTGGGCCGCGACGTGCTCAGGAATCCAAGTAGGAACGATACCTGGGCGGCTGTTTCCAAAGGTTTGACCTGAAGCAGCCATGAGGATGTACTGATTATTCGTTGCCCATTTGCGATCCAGCTTCAAATTGTTGTGTTCGTCATGACATCCGGTGACGCTCTCCGCTGTCGTTGTATTCGTTCGCTACCATAGCGATCATGCGCCCAAGGCAACGTTTCATGGCTGACAACGGTCAACTCAATGCCATTATTCCAAAGCGAGTCTCACATGGTCTTGTGCCTAAGAGACCGAAACAAATAATCATGGGCAACCATGTACTTATACTTCTCTGGGTTATCGCAAGAGGGGCAGCGGCCAAAGCCAGTTCGCACCCAGTGCAAGCCAGCACAGAGGAACCGACCGTCATCCTCCCAGGGAACAGACTGAATGAATACGTCTGCCCTATCAGGCAACATATGCCTCAAATCTGGGTGCAATGTCAAAGTCTCATCAGTGTGAATCAAACCAAGCATGGAATTGTTATCAGACCTTACCTCATATGAGGTCCACTCCTGTGTGAAACAATTGACCATGACATCCGCTTTACGTCTTTACCCCACCAGTCGTCGACTTTGGCAAGAGTGACAGCTGTGTCGATGTCAGAGAACCTCGGCACCTCACGGGACACGAGAGTCCCGTCTTGGCCGACCCGGTACAAAAATCGGGAGAGCACACGGCCATTGAAAACAAGAACTAATGGCCAGGAGTCTCTGTGCGTTGGAAGCTGGTCCCACAGACGGACTGTGTCCACTGCGGGCCATGCCCCAATCGTCGGAAGCTCTCCCGGCTCTGGGTCTTTGCCCATGGATCGGTGCTTCTTCGCAGGAGCAGGCTCTCCATCCCTGCGCTGGCTTAGCCAGGAGGGAAAATTGTCTGGGCTTTGCATGTTCGGATCCTTCTTGGTCGGAAGAAGCTTCAACAATTCGTAGTCCGCCTCGAGGCAAAACCCCGATGTGCTCTTTGGGAACTTAATTTCTCCGACCATGGATCCCATCAACGTCTCCATGCCAGTGATATGGGGGAGGGGCCCATGACACCTGGCTAGGCCAGGGTCATAAGGCGCGCGCATCCTCTCACTTGCGGCAACAAGCGTGGAATGTCCCCGGCACGCTCGATAGAAAACGGGGGCGGGGCATTTAGCCCGCTCTTCCCCTTGAAGGGGCCAGGCTTTGAAGTCGCGCCGCAGTTTGTGAACGACCGTCTCTCTGATACTGGCAATGTCTTCAGGGGGCACACCTAGGACTTCCACGGTCCCTGGCTGCAACGCGGCTCAGCCGTTTGCAGCAAGCGCGTATGTTTGGTATTTAAACCCATCCTCATCCACCTTCTCCACCAGGTCTCCAAAGTAGACCCAGCCTCCCGAGGACCTCGCATAATCAGAACAATGCCTCGCGAGATACGTAGCGCAATCTCCGATGCGCTTAGCAGGCCCATCTACTCGGCAACTTTGGCGTCGCCAGAAATCCGTGGAGCCTGGGGCCGCCGGATTCTCGCGATCAGTGGCCCCCGCAACCCACGGGGTCAAGGCCTTAAAGACTGAAGATCAAATCCGCTGGGAACATCATCGGAGTGATATTCTGCACGGAGAAAATCTCGCACCTGCTCAAAACTACTTATATATATACACGGAAAGCTCCCTAACAATGCAAATCTGGGATCCTCAACGAGCTCCGCAATGTGTTTGAGCGTGCCAAACGTTTTATTGCGAAGGGCCTCTACACCAGGGGGTACAGGACCAGCACCGTGGGCCTCTCTCCAACTCTCCGCTTCAGATGGATGGGCGTATTGTTAATAAATCGAGTGCGGTCTTCCAGCGAAAGATAAAGCTCTCTGCCCCTAAAGTGGTCAGCATGCCCGACATTAATCTCACGATCGCCCTCGCGGGGCGAACCGTCCGTCGGGTTAGGCTGCCGCATATCGGGGGGAGGCGGCAGTTCCGCTCTGCAGAAGAAGTTGGCAGAGGCTGGGCCAGACCGATAATGCTCCTCCTCAAGGTAGATAAGATCCGGATCCTCCTGATATGGGAAGTCATTGAGGTGATCAAGATCTGGGCTGGCCTCAAGGGACCCCGGTGTGTCTGGGACACCCGGGGTTCTGTCTGCAGAGGAAGGCTCCGCCACGTCATGTCCGCTCGAAGCGACGACCGGTGGCGTTGCCTTTGCAGCGGGCGCAGCCGCCTCATCAGAAGAGCTCTGGACATCTTTGGTATGGGATGATTCGGCAGCCTCATGAGGCGCAGCGTGCGTTGCAGCAACAGCGCCCGAATCGACCATCATCTGGTCTCCCTGCGCCGGTATGGTCTCCGCTCTGGGAGGGCCAGGCGGAGGCCCAGGTGCACTCGCCGCCGCGGCTGGGCCGGGCGGTGGCGCAGGGGGAGAAGGCAGCTTGTTTCCACCTGCAATCGATTCGCCTTCAGTGCGAGGCCGTGAACGCTTGCTCTTGGCGGCGATCACAGGAGTAGGAACGAAATCTGGTGTCGCGCTCTGGATCTGTTCAAAAACAGTGGCTGCAAACTTCTTCCACGAGTCCGAGTGCTTTCCCGGCTCGTGTTTCCCCTTTTTTCTCAGCAAGCTCGCATATCCTCTTTGCTGTGTCAATGTGCATATCCATCTCCTGCAAGTTATCAGGGTCCTCGACAACTGTCGACAGGTCAGCAATTGCACGACGCCATTGATGGAAGAAATCGCGCTCATTCTTGAGCGCGTTGCGTGCTTGCGTGCCTTCGAAGTGGCGATGTGAGACGTATTTGATGGTTCTGATGATATTGGATGCAGCGGCTTCTCTGACGAGAGATCTCCGTCCGTCTGACTCGGGAGAGAAGCCGCAGGAGCGTCCAGCCTTTCATTGCCTCCGAGGCGATCAGAGCCCGCATCCTCGGCAGTCTTGGCCTCTGTCTCAATTACCACAACCTTTGCGACGGAGCCCTCGGCCCGCGCAGCCGGGCTCATCCCAGCGCCGCCTTGGGCGGGCTGGGAAGGCCCCGGATAAGCTTTAAAATGGTGTTGCTGGGGTGCCGCCTTGGGCGCAGCATCAGCTTGCTTGCTGGAGTCTGTGGTCAGCGAGTGGCGAACGCTCAACGCTCCACCTCTCAACAGTCCGAGGAGGGGGTTGAGGCGAGCGAAGACGGGGCGTCCAATCCGGCCTGCCCGGAGGCGCAGGCCAAGCCTGGGGCCTGCCTTCCGCCTTTCCTTCGCCCGCCGGCTTTGCCGGTGGCTGGGCGACCGCGGGGGCGGCATCGGCGAGCCTAGTGGCGGAGGCTTCTTCGGCGCGTCATCCCACGGCCTAAGTGGGGGCGGATCCATCTTCGCCAAACGTTCGGCTGCTTGGTCGGTGGCGGCGCCATCATAATATCAGACGGTGGCGGAGGCTTCTTCGGCACATCGTCCGCTGTCCTGACTGATGACGGCGCCTCCCTCGGCGGGGGAGGAGGCGCAGGCGCATTCGCAATTGCGTCTGCATTGGGAGGAGGAAGCACCACCTCAGCCACGGCTGTGCCGGGCGGAGAATGGGGCACTCTCAACCTGGGGCGCAGACTGTCCCAAAGGTGGAAAGTTCTCGATAGCAAGCGAAAAAGACGCGTCGGAAGGCTTGGCCACCGGCGCCTGGACCTGAACATCCGTTGAGGATTTGGCACTGGCCTCGTCTTCACTCTTCCTGTTAGCCAGGGCAAGCGCCTTGGATGCTTCCGAGGCCTCCTCTTTGTGTAACATATTAATCCTAGTGAGTCTGACTCCTTTATCTTGGAACCATGGCCAAATGTCATCAAACTCACTGCGATGCTTACGGTAAGGACTTCGCTCTTTCTGCCAAACAATGGGCCCCAAATTTGGCGCCCACTGACCCTGTGCCTCTCGGACTTGGTCCGCGGCGTCCTTTCTCTCCTTGTCGCGATAACGCTCGACCCCGAAGTCGTGCTCCAAGGGCCATCCCTTTGTCTAGCGACATGTTGCAAGAAAGTATAAGCCCCAGTGACATGAAGTGCTGCTGGTGTCCAATGGCACAGGCGAAGCTCATGTAACACCATCTGGGATGGGTCACTGACGAACTGATCGGGCGAGCCCGTGATGCATATAGGCTTCGCATAGAAAATGACCTCCGCCGTTGCCCAGATGCAACCTCCCAAAGTTTCCTCCGCAACAGAATATACAGTACGCGTGGAAAGATTATTAGTACAAGTGCAAGAATACACGCCGACCTGTTCATTCTTGATACCCCCTCCGTAGAGAGGATTCGATGCGAGCAACTGATGGCCCTCCAGTATCGAATGGAGAGCGGTCGCAGACGTGCCATGAGATTGTCTGCTCCATCCTGAGGGCGGGTCTTGGGCCTCCCCAAGCTTTTTCTTCGTTACGTGGAAGGGCAAAGTGAGCTGTACGCAGTGATTGTTGCCCGCCCTGTGGGTCTTCGTCGACAACTTCGCCCCATTCAGGCGATCCGCAACGGTCGCCTCTGGGTCTTCAAGTGACCGATCGGCCTTAATCACAAAGACACGTGCCCAATTGGGAACCATATAACTGGAATCCAAGACCGGGGTCTTCGTGGACGCGCGCAGCATCTGGTAGCCTAACCACGCTTCTCCAGTGGCCTGAACCTGGACTGTGCTGAACACTTTGCTGCGGGACGGGTTTTCTCCTTTCGCCACTTGTGCAGCGCGGCCTTCCTCCCCTGGGCAACAGTTCCCAGGCGCCATAGGTCTGTAGAGCTCACCACTCTCCGCAGTGAACGGTCGGAGGAAATTATAATAAACTGGTTTCGTGTTCGGCGCATCACTGTAGGGCAACTTCTTGACCTTCTGATATAGCTGGGGCACAGGCCAATCGTATTCCCGATCGGCAGCATTCTCGGGATTGCCTCCCTCTTTAACGCGCTGTGGGAATTTCTGCTTGCCGCTGAGCATGGTCCCGCGGCCAACAGGGCATTTCGCACGGAGGGCTTCCTCCGCCGCTTCACCAGGCGCCTTGGCGTCCTGTGCGCACTTCACAAGAGCTAGAGCGGGAGCGCGGGGCGGCTGGGCCGCCCGCGCCGCAGTGACATCACCCGATGCGGCTGGGTCGCTGGGTTCGGCAACGGACGCGGCCTTCGTCGACTCCTCTACGGCCGGGCGCATGTGTTGATCATTTTGCAGTCCTTCTTTTGGCAATCGAAGGCGTTCCCCTTCGGGTGCATTCCGGGGCAAAAGGGATGACGCCGTGGCAAGAAATAATAGTCCTCTTGCCACGGGCAGAACTCTGCGCGTGCATTCCCTCGCCTGAGACACTCAATGAACGCAGCGAAGAATTAGAATGTATAGCCCCGCCCCCTGACCCGTCTTGGACGGCAGGGAACCTAACGGGGTCCAAAGGTGTTTCAAACGGACGAGTGTTGAGCACAGACTTGGGCACATTGTTCTCTGTGAGGCTCCAGTCTTGCCAGTGCATGACTAGCTCATTAAAAGGTAGCCTCCTCCGCCGTGTACCCATCGGCTCTTCTCCTCGTCGATGGGTTGCCCCCCTGGGCGGCTGGGCCGCCGGAGGGTTGGCAAAAGAACAATACAGCGAGTTTAGCAGCCTTGAACATGTGCTCGGCACATATCTCGGCCGCCTTAGCTTTCACCATCTGTCCGTCCTTATCCGCCTTATAGTCCCCAGGTTCCGACAAAACGTGATAAACATCACGTTGTGGGTGCTGCAATTTGCGATAAAGGCGCGCGCCGTCCAGAATCGTGATGCGCGGGGATGTTCCCGCGGCTTTGTAGTCTTCAATCCGACACTCGGACGAGGGTGGCAACGTCGTCCCACATACGGTCAACGCAGCCCCCGTCCGACCTCCAGCACCTGTGGTCCCCGCCAATGTACATAATCTCAATCGCTCCATCAGGCGAGCGCGAGACTGCTTCGTCTATGAGGCGTTCGGCTGCCTACACCATCAATCGGAGGGCTCCAGCGAAGAGGGATGGATTTTCCTCTCGCTTCCCCTCTACGCGGACTCCAAGCAAGTTAAATGTTGATCCATCAGCAATGTCGTTACAATTCCAAAATATGAAACGCACTGGAGAATGAACTCCTCTCTGGTAGTACCGATGCTCTGACCATTTGTGCTTCTGTGCCGGTTCCCGAAGATCGGGGGCCATGCAGACACTCATGACCTTGGAGGAAGTGCCGTGAACGCGCTCTTGCATGACGTACTGAATGAATTGGCCATTCGCGGCTTTCTGCCCGGACGCATTTCGGAAAGCGACCGCAGAAGCATAATCAATATGGATGGAGCAAGACCAGAACTTGTATTGCTGATAATCCATCAAGCACAAAGGGTGGAACTAGTCCTGAATGGATTTGCCTGTGGCCATCATAGCCGCAATGTCCTCGCCAACAAAAGGGATCCATGCATGCCCACACTTGCGGGCAACCTGAGTTATAGCCTGGCGCCTCTCAAGGAACGACAATTTGCACGTCCAGGCCTCCAACCGAAGATCTGTAATATCAACATAAAGCTGAAGAGTCTCGGACACTCGAGCGCCCCATTCGTGTGATGGCAGTTTGGGGTCCGCAGCGAACTCTCCCATTATCCAATGGTAGTCAAGGGCGTTCCAGGGGCCCCGCCCAAGGTAGGGCGGGTCACTTCCCTCGTCACCTACTGCCATCGACCCCGCATCCGGGGGCCCACCTCCGCCACCGCCCCCAGGGGGGTTGCTGGAGGGCGGAGGGCCCCCAGTGGGGGGGCCGCCTGAGCCGGGCGGGGCACCTCCACCGCCGGCTGGGCCGGGGGGAGAGCCACCGCCCGCCCCGCCGTCGGCTTGGCCCGGCGGGGCAGCCGGATCCGAGGCCGACCCGGCGGATGATCCGCGGGCCGCCCGCCGACCAGCTCCAGGGTTGCCCAAAAGCTGCTGTGGGGCAGATCCAACCAAAGGAATCGACATGGCATTCTTCGCTTGGTTACTTGCCAAGCCGACTGGGTCGGCCGGCACCTCCGATCCCAAGCGTGGCCTTTTCGGCGCCATGACCGGACCCGTCTCTTCATCTTTAGAAGGGCCCTCAGAGGGCGCCTCGAGATTGGGCTGCTCTAGACTCTCGGGCAAAAGTAGCCTTTCTCCAGCAGCGACTGGGTCGTGCTGGTCGGCCTTGTCCTCTGTGTCTGGCGGGGGCGTGGCTTGTCAGTCGAGCCAACGCCGTATTCAAGGCCATCGCTTGCGAACCATTCCTTGAAGTCGTAGGGGCGCGACCCCAAGGAGCTGCCTTGCGCCCGGCCGCCGCTTGCTGAGGGAAAGACCGAAAGTAATTGGCACTGGCTGAATCGGTGAGACCCCCCTCAACAACATGCGCAGGCAAGTAAGGCCGGCCCTTGGCAACATGCAGGGCATATATGGTGCCCCAGCCATCCCCAGTGGCTTCGCCGCGGGGCGGGGCATGTGGCGAAGGGCTCCACATGTTCAACCACACAATGGGAGCACCTTCTGTCTTGCTGTCCCTCACTGGGACGCTCGCAAAGTCGCCGTGCATCGTCACCCGCCGAGTGGCTGGGCCAACGGTGGGGCCCACGACCTCTCCCTTCTCGAGAGTTCGGACAGGACGTCGAGTCTCCCCCGGTGCGTTCGTGTGTGACCTGCAGACCAGCTTCGTCATTTCATCAGGGTATGACTGAAAATAAATACCCTCAAGCATCTGGTCAATTTTAGGAGGGGCAATCAAAACGACACGTGGCCATTCTATCGAATGTCGTCCAATGGGCGACCCACGGGTCTTGTGAGACACGAGAAAACAGACGCTCAAAGATCGTCTGGGAGCTGGCGGCCAAATATTCCTTCAATGCGGTGGCGACTTGGTCGTTCCGCATGTGCAAGATATGATGTCGCCACATCGTGAAGCAACAACTCCATCCCCTTCTGCGTGCGAACTTAATGTCCCCGGCATAACTAAGCCTAGACCATTCGGTCTTGTCAGGAAAACAACGAAAGATGGGTCGCTCTTCGCGGGGACTATGTTTCCCCTGAAAGGGGGCAGCTGTCCTTTTGGCAGGCTTGTCGTCGTCGATAGCAGCGGAGGCAGCTCTCCTGCGAGCTGCGATCTCCTCTGCGTGAATCTCAACGCCACCTTCCATTTCGATGTCAACATTCATCATGACATCACTAGGACTAAAAGGGTCAGCCGTCTCCCCGGCCGGCTGGGCAGGCGGGGCGACATCCCTACTCGGCTGGGCCGATGGGGGTGCCTTTCGAATTGAATTGGGAGGGGCCTTTCCTTTTGCCCCGATCGGAGGTTCTTCCTCCCCAGGCAACTCAGAGGCGAGCTCGTGCATGATATCTTCCGAGCAAGCCGGAGTCACATCCTCCCCCAACGGCTTGGCCGCTGGAGCATCCAGCGGTTGACACATGGGTTTGGCCAATGACCAATCGGGCGCGCGGGGGCTGCGGCAGGCAGGGCCCGCGCAGCCGCAACGCGGCGGCAGCGTGGTCCGAGGGGGGGCCGGCCGCTGGGAAGCCCGCGCAAGCTCTGGAGACAAAACGGCAGCGGCACATATGGAACCAGGAGGAAATAGGACGACGACGATATGATAACGTGCGCTCAGCGGCGCGAGCAACAAAAATGTGAACCTGCTTAGCAAAAGCATCCGTGTAATCTTCCGCTGACTTACATTCCCTGCCTCTGGCCTCAACATGCTCATGCGTGCCGTCGCACTTGCGCTCGAGTCCCTCAATCACGTCGTGGGATGTGGATGTACTCGTCGAACGCTTTTTTCATGAAATTACCCTTGCTGTCCCTCAATCCATACGCGCACCCATGCAAAGCCGTTTTGACAAAGTCAAGCTCTCTCATGAACTCTTTCACTTGGGGATCCCTCCAATAATTACACTGAGTAGGCCGCTCATGACAAACAGTACCCACCGCTTTGTGCACGGCACGGGCAATCTCGCGGAAATTCCAAAACAGATATCTGAAGTCAGTCCTAATACCTCGAAGCCTACGCATCGCTCTATGATTTCCAATGGGGAAAAAATGGGCTTCCTTCACGTATTCCCAGGGGGAACGTCCCGTACAGGGCATCGAGCCCCATAAAATTATGTGTTGTCCTCTGAACTTCTTTATGTCATTCAGAGCCAACTTTCGTCCCTTATCGGTTCTTATATCTTCCTTTTCCGTGCGCCGAAGTACCTTGCACGAATTATCGACCAAATTTTTGGGCTTTCCAATCCTGCTCTGAAGGCCACAACAGTATTCTAACAAGAGTCGACCCCCGGTCCACTGGGTGGCCGGGGCGCAATCGTCCCGGATCCAGAATTCCGTCCAGCCGGCCCATCTGCTTGGGTGATAGTCGCCATCGCTGGAAACGCCATTCGAACTCTGCTCAAAGGGGTGATGGTACGTATTATCTTCGTCGCGCCAACTATCCGCACGGTCAATAATCTAACCATGTCGGACATTTATTGCATAGGTACGACGCCGATCATCTAATATATCCGGGTCAACTGGGCAGTCTGTATTTACGGGCGTAAACATGGAAAGTCTGGGGGCGAAGTGCCATCGTTTAAGACTCTGTCCGTGTTGTGTCCAGTGATCCCTCCTATTCTGGAAGTTAGCAGCAGCAGCAGCAGGAGGAAGGTGAGGAAGAAGAAGGTTGTAACCGAGCGTGTCTTCTTCTTGCTCGGTGTAAACTGGCTCAAAACTCGACTGTTCATCACGCATCGCATTTTACAGATCCGATGTATCAGATTCACTTTCGCTCTCGGTTAGGTCAAACATCGCTCTCATCTCAACCTCCTCCATTGACCTGGGTTTATCGGAGCTTCTCCTGGAACCTTCTTCCTGCGTAACAAGAATAGTTATGCTTGCTTCCACGGCTTGGCCGGGCGCATTCGCCGCCACGGCTTGGCCGGGGCATTTGCCACCGCGGCTTGGCCGGGGGCAGCGTCGGCGGCAGCAGGGCGTTGAGCGCCGTCGGGTGCCGCTGGGATATTTACTGGTTTTGGAGAATGCACAGCGGGCTTGCCCTTGTTGAGCGCTTCTTTTTCATGTTCATCTTCTTGCTAGGTACAACAGCTCCTCTCCGCAAGGCCGAGCTCGGACCTAAGCGGGGCATCAGAATCCCCCCGGGTTTCAGGGGGAGGCCGTCTGAAAATGTCGAATCTAAATAGTCTTGATACCGCTTGGCGGTCCAAAACTTAGGAATCGCAGCGTTGACAAGATATAGTACCCTAAGCCAGGCCAAAGGGTCGGTGAATCTCTTCATTCCAATGTTAGCAGCCTCATTTTGAATTCGTTCGTGCTGAAGCCCAACGATACCTCGAAAGAACTGTTCAGACACTGCGGCAGCATCAGTACGATGAGTTCGCGGAAGGTGCATAAGCTTCATTGACCCTCCGGCATTAATGATCTTGCAAACTGCCTGGTTATCTTCCAAGGATAAACGACGCATCTGTCGTCCAAGCAATGTTCCCCGTAGCGGAAGGGCTGCTAGCAGCTCTCTTCGCAGGGCAAGGTCGGCACCCACAATTTCAGCCTCAAGAGTACTATGGGAAACGCATGTCTGTCTCTGAGATCCCATATATTGCCCAACTCTAGTGCATGGGCCCCAAATTGCTTGATAATTGGCACTCGTGCTCCTATGTGTTCGGATGTCACTGGCCAGGTCCGCATCAGAGTATTGCTTCAACAAGACATCCTCCATTCTGTCACCTACCCATGAAGACATGCGGCAGTGAGAGGTACACTTGATGTAGCAAATGAGGCGGAAGAGATCCATGTCTTGTTGCTCTGTCCATTTGGCAATGCAACTGGCCGCGTGGCAAACGGCGCGGGGCAGGTCGTATCGAGCCATTCTCGCACCGTCAAGAATCTTCATTAAAACTTTCGCTGCGGTGGGCTGGAGCACTCCCGACTGGGTCGGAGGCTCCGGTTCATCGGGGCTGGCCGCTGCGTCGTCAAGGCCGTGCGCAACGATCTCTTGATCTGGGGGCCCTACGTCAACTTTGATGTGTAATGCTAAAGCTTTTGCTTCATCTGCAGGGGAACAAACTTCACCTCTAGGGCCGCCTTGACCGCCCTAGAGATCCGCAAGTTCGGGGCCAAACGGGGTGCCCGCAGCAGGATAAGTAGCTGGGTCAGTATCTGTGAGTTGTGCGTATAAAATGACGCAAGATTCGAATGCTTCAGTCATGTCGTACTCTATGACTCTGGCCTGTTTGGGTTCTCTCGGTTGGCATGGCTCGGGCGGCTGGGCCGTCGCCCCCCGTTTTCTCCTCGTCGCTCTCGTCTGGGGCGGATGCGTTCTTCTTAGCTTTAGGAGGCGGCGGGCCCAAAGTCGCGGGCAGCTCACCTTGCCACTCGACAAACTGCGTGGACAGACGATGTTCACAACCCAAATATCGCCCGACCGCTGTCGGTGGATCTATCTCTATGCCTTTAGGGCAATTGGGAGATGGGGTTTGTAACAACATCCAACCTCGAGCGAGCTTGTCTGCAGGGCCAGCCAGCTTAAGATCGTCAACGTCGATGATCAAGAATAGCTTCAGCTCTGTATGAAAATAGCAGCTGCGCCACGGGCTACATCCTATGAAATCTTTAGCCGGAACATGCCCTTCGCAGCGTTGCTCCCACTATCCCCCTGAGTCAGGGTGTCCGCACAAAGATATAATCAACGGGCATACGGGATTGCGCATATGCGACCATGACTCGGGCAACTCATCACGGGGCAGGAACGCCCACGTAGGGGTGCCACCCGATGTTGACTGAGTGTATGCCTGACGGGCGTCGGCTTGTTCGATGCTATGGCCTTCAAAGAGCCCGTGGGTATCAGCTGCTTTGCTAGCCTGCATTGTAGCAGGGCTGCTTGAAAGTTCTTGATACAACGCAGAATATTTATTATGATCTCTCACGCTAGAACCATCAAAGACTACCCGATCTTTATATGCACGGTCTTTGTGTCCGAGTGGCAAGTCTGAGTTCTTCCCGACAAGGATCGCGAATAGAAGACCGATGTGGGCAGTCTTTCCTTTGAGTTCTGCAACAACATCGGAATATTATCTGACGCGTTTCTCGCCCCACTTACCTATTTCTCGCAATCTGCTCCATTCCTTTCTCAAAGCAGCCTTGGCATCTTGATTAGCCTGGGCTTCAACTTTGGAAACAGAGCGAGCTACAGCGGCGCCAATCCTAGTCTGCTGCCATTCGCTGGGAAGTTGGAAAGGCTCGTCAAACATTTAAATGCGGTCAGTAAAAGGGTTGCATAAGTAATCCAAATCAAATCTTTCCTTTTCACGGTGACTAGGCATTGGGGCCGAGCTATGTTGCAGCGGCATTCGAGGCGCGCTTCGCCGCGACGCGGCGGCCGCCGGACTCAAGGTCAGGCTTGCCTCCTGTGTCACCTCAGAATCCGCATCGGATAACGGGCCCCTCCCGTCTGGGCTGGAGGGGGCACCGTCACGCGCGATGGTACCACCGCGCCAAGTTTGCTTCCACCACGCATCCTCATCGTCCGAAAGGTAGTCGTCTGAGTCATCCTCCTCGGAGGTTTCGGTGGCCACAGCTGCGGCTTGGCCGCCCTGTGCCGGTTGACGACGAAATCGCTCAACGACCCATGGCGCGGCTCTCGTTGCCCTTGGATGTGTTGCAAGGTATGCAGCGTCCTCCTCTGAGAGTGGACGAACCGCGGGTGGCTGGGCCACTGCGGGCTCGGGCGGAGCTGGTGGATCTTCCACGTCCAAGCCTATATCACGCAGGAGGGCAAGACAAGGGCCGGGATCGTCGATACCAAAGAATCCTCTCTGTTCGGCCTTATATTGCTCGACGGCCTGTCGGCGCTGAGCCTGATTCAGGTTGAACCAGCGTCCGGGATGAATTCCAGGATTGGTGGATTCAGGCAATTTCTTCAGCCATTGAGCACCGTGCTTAGGATCTGGATCGGTGACCCACACACGGGTCACGGGGACGTAGTCGGGATCATAATAAAGTACAACTCGTATGCTGCACGTCTTTCGACGACCTGTCCATGGGAGCTGCTGTGTTAACTCCTCTTTCGTTAGGCCGACGACAATGCGCCTGTCCTCATAATATTCCATCGTATCAAGGTTCTGAGTCGCGCGAGCAAGGAGCTGCCCTTTCCCGGTGACTTTTTTTCACGCGGCTTGGTCGCTGAAAAAATATATTGTCGATCCAAACAAACCCAATGTGTGCGAGACCTAACTTCTGATCTTTATCTTCGTTTGGGCGAGAGTCTCGCTGCGGGCCCCGACCGTCAATTGCCGCAAGCTCGCCATCCACGCACAACCCCCCAGGACCTCGGAATCGGCCTCTGAGTCTGGTGGTGGAGCGTCCTCGCCTCCTCGAGGACGCGGCGGCATAATGGTGGCGGGATCCCCTGCACAAAACGAATGGGCCGATTGCGCTCCTGTCCCCTGCCCCGAACCATCTGGGACGGCCGCGGCCTCGCCGGCTGGAGGGATCGTAACGGAGCGCACTTCGGTCATTGCCTTCTCGTACGCTTTCCTCACAGGAAGCTGTGGAGATTGGTCCTCAGCAGTGCCATCTAGGGTGCTGCTGCAGACCTGATCAGACTTCTCAATGGTGGGTCGCTTACCCTCGGGCGTGCGCCCTGATTCCATATTAAGTCCATCTAGCTGTCTAAGCGGCACAACGTAGCTCTCTGGACCAACCATGCCCCCCGCTTTGTGCACATACTCTAGGTATAACCGGGGAATCGTTGTTCCGCCAATCTTGCTATGCGAAATCTCGATTCTGGCGGGGGTACATACCGTACGAGGGACCCGAAGGGAAGAAGCGGCGCCTCAAACGGATGTCCAGAGCGACGTTCCCAACTCGACTTCCCTTTCCTCAGGGGTCCTTGCGTTGTAACAAGGACAAAAAAATCTGACGGCACACGTCCAATATGGTGGTGGGAGACCGGCCTGCATGAGTAGAGCTCGGGCCCCCATCTGTACCACGCCGTTCGCACGCTCGGCAACAGCGCTGTGTTTCTTATGTCCTGGGATGGTAGGTTCATGGGCAATCTTGAGCTCGTAACATGCCCTTGCAAGCTCACGTGCACCATCTGTATAACAGTACTCGAACTTCTCTCCCGGGGCTTTAAGGTTTACTAATAAGTTACAAATGTGAACCGCAGACTTGTCGTGTACACCCTGAGCGGCGAGGAAATCAGTTGCTCGGTCGCGAAAAGTCACACACGCGGTCTCATCGTGGAGCCCCCGCGAGAGTTCATCCTTCGCAAACCAATGATCCATCGTCGTCAGGTGTCCAAACGAAGTGGGGTTAGCGTATGGGCGGGGAACCTTCAGTCCTTTGTTGCGCGCTTTGCGCTGCTGTCGTCTGATAGCTTGAGCCCACTTGCACACTGAGCAATGCGGGTTCTTGGGAGTATGAGTTAGAAGATGCGGTAGGGAGGCTGCGGCCTTTTTGAGCCGCTCGGCAAGGGAACCCGACACCTCAACCTCTGCATCATCTGGGTCTGGTTGTGACGGTGCGTCGATGTCGACTAGGTCGACACCGTCAGCGTCTCCAACTTCACCCTCCTCGGGCCCGGGGGCCGTGTCGCACGCATTGGAGTCCAACCCTCGATCCATGTCGTAGGGGAGGTATCCTGAAACCCCGTGCCAACAAGGGCTCTTATATGCGGCTGCGCAGGCCACGGCTTTGCCGGGCTGCCCGTCGGTCTGACCGACGGCTTGGCCGTGGCAGAGCAAAGCCGAGAGACATTTGGAGGCGGCAACGCCGGCCGGTGTCCGATTCCAACCGCTTTCGCTAGCCTTGCGAGGCGAATCGTAGAATTAAGTGATGGTATCCGCAGAATCTAATGAGGACGGAAAAACGGGCGCGAGCTCAGTCGGCCGTCCGTCAGCGTAGCTGTGGTTTCCAATCAACTCATGTGTATGCAGGTCTATGGTTACGCGAGTCTGAACAGCATGGGGCGGAGGGCCTCCCGCCGATTCCACATTGTCCAGAAATGCCTTGGCGCCTGGCGTCACGCAACACCACCGCTCGGGCGGTTCACCCTCCCCAGCGGCAACAGCGCACATACGCCGACCCAGCGCCTCTTTGCCTGAAAGGGTCAAGTATGGGATCTTGCCCTCAACGATCAGGTCCACTCTTTGACCGTTGGGCAACAAAAGGTAGGGCCTTCGGCCTGCTGGCCAGACTTCGAAGAAACTAAAGCCGTAATCCATGCACCGCTCTCCTACCGAGATCACGCGCGGGGTCTCCGGCATGACCAAAGCGTTAAAACTACCACCCTTAAATTTAGGGCACGCGATGCGAACTGAACCGAGGGCTTTTGACTGTCCCGCGGCAGTATTCAGAGTGATCGATGGCGGGAATTTTCGAATCAGTCCCACCTGCACTTTTAATATACCTTTCCGCTATGAGGTTATACCCACACACTGTATCAATTATAAAGCTCAGCGCTCCAAGATATGCAGCGTCTTTGTCTGTGCATCCCGCAGCGGCTGTGCCGTGTGGGCCCACTTCCCCCTCCTAGGTCCCTCGCCAAAGGTGCCAGACGTCATCTTGTAGGTCTGATGCCTTGATCAGGGCCTCCGCCGCAGACGCTCTCCACTGGGTGGACAACTGCTGGCGCATTTTAGCTGGAGGCCTCCGCCTGTCTTCGTCGCTTGAGGGCAACTCTTTTAGGTCGTGGCGACGCGCCTTCCTACAAGTAGTGATGGCGGGCCCCGCAGTCGAGGGGCGCTATCGGACGCGGAATTTGCGCCGACCCTTCGTCTGAGATCGAATGCAACTCTTGGTAGGGGGCTCGCTCCAACGCATCTTGATGGCGCCCCGAGAAAGAGGATGCAGGAAATTGGCGAGACAATTTACAATATTCTCAACTTGCTGCCTGCTCTCGTGGAAGGGGCTCTCCACGGGAGGGGTTTCTCTCAAGTCCTCCGTTTGCATTCATAGAGGCCTTTGGAAAATGAGGGCCCGCCTGCTTCGTCCCAGGAAGGCCCCGAACTAACGGGGCGGGGCGCGCCATCGTGCCCATGCTGACCGGGTCAGCGGACGCCCCGCCGCCCCCCCGCTGCCGGTTTGACCGACGCGGGCGTCGCCATGTCCGTCTAGCAAGGAAGGCAAGACCAAGCATCCTTAACACAATTCTTCCAGTGAGTCTTTCTGCGCTGGCGGCTGGGCCGCCAGTGTGAGCCAGTGTCGCGGATGGTTGGGCGTGGTCTGAGCGGGCCAACATTCCTTTCCACGCGTGCACTTTCCCGTTTCCTTGAAAGAGCGACATTTCATATCTTTACCTTTGCCTCTGCCTTTGTTCTCATCTCCATCTTTATTGCGTCTCTCCGAGCTGGCGCTGGAGGCCCCGGAGCCGCCGCCGCCCGCAGATGAAGAGACATTTGCGGCAGCGGCGTTGGCTTGTTTAATTGTGCGCTCATAACTCAGAGTCTGTCCTGCATTAAGCTTCGCTTTTTCATACTTGTCGCGCTTGGGCTTTTCTGCGTCTGTCAAGGCTCTGTGTTCCCTGTAGCAACCGCCCGGAGGTCCGCGGCAGTTCTTGGGATTCCGTGAGTAAAAGTAACACAGCAACTTGCTCTGTTTTCCTCTTGAACGATCGGATTGACTCCTGTTCCGTTGCTGCGCACCCTTTCTACGGCCACCCGTCGGGGTCTGTGATCGGCTCTGGGCCTTTCGGCCTCCGCCTTTAAGTTTCTCAGACCTCCCTCTTCGAGTTGAGCCGGGGCAGCATTCGACTTAGCCCCCGCAACCGGCTAGGCCGGTGCGGCGGCTTTGGGCTACTTATGATTAAACGGGCATCCCTGACCTGCACGCGGACAGGTGTCGCTTTCACGTACAAACTTGCACGTCGCCTCGCCCTTGGTCAATCCGCTCTTCATAACGTCCGTGGATTTCCCAAGACGAGCTGCTACTTCTGCCGCAGCGGCTTTGCCGTTGATGCCTCGGCGGTTTTCTTTGCCGTTGCCTCCACCACCGCCCAACCGCGTCTGTCGAGCACGTTGGTTCAAAGTACCCTCATGCATACTGATGTTCCATTCTTCCTTCTCGCGCAACATCATCCATTCGACCTGAGACATGAGCCATTCGTAAGTTGTTATGCCCTCTCCTAGCTTGTCCGTGGAAAATCAAAAAGTTGGAACAAGCTCCAACTTCTTCGGCTTCCTGCATTGCTCGATGAAGTGTGCATGGATCGAAGCTCTCATCTCGTCAGATGGGGGTCGTACGCCGTAGAGTTGCTGATAAACATCTGTCCACTCATTATAGAAATGGAATAAATCAGCATCTGGGCGATTGGGGTCAATGACTACCTTGAAAATATCAAGCGAAATGCGATGTTGACCTAACTCCGATCTGGCGGAACACCAATGACAAATGGCTCGTGTCATTTCGCGCCCCGACAAGAGCCTCTGCTCATTCTGGGCGCCGCATTCCATGCGATTGATCTGTTGAAGGAAGTGCATGTGATGAGTGGGAAGACAGCGATTCCTACGCATTTTGTTGAACTTCTCAATCAAGTTAGTGGCAATCATGATGTCCAGACGTTGGAAGCGACCCGGGTTTCTGAACTGTTCATTATCCACAAAGGGCCCATAGCTTCCATGATCTAGAGCTGTGCTTCTCGAATCTCAGGAGACGAGCCAGCAACAGCACGAACCGCGTGCATCTGCCACCCCCGTATGTTTATAACATCAGGAATGTCCATCATATCAACCTTCTGATTGTTTCCAACCTGTCTCCACTGATCTAGAGGGGTACTCTCATCAAGACCTCCCGGATCACGTGGCCCTCCTGGGCCCTGAGGTCCGCCACGACCACCTCCGCCGCCTGGGGATCCAGGGCCCCCCGGACTCCCTGGGGGCGGCTTCTCCGACTGGTCTCGAATAGCGCTAGCGGGTGCCGACAAAATCTCGGTACTTGGCGCAGAAATATGATCGTCCGCACCCTTGTCTTGTCCTGCCCCGCCTGGCGGCGTGGCCGCCAGCGCGTGGTCTTTATTTCCACCAGGCGGCTGAGCCGTTAGCGGTTTCGCTGGCCCGTCCTTGGTGAAAGGATGATAGTTGATGAAGGTCATGTTATCGGTGGTACCTGTCAAATCGGTGTTGATGGGCGCACCGTTCCCGGAGGTACCAGGCTTGGCCGGGCCTTCGGCTACAGGGCCAGGGACAGCATAATGGGGTTGCATGGTAGGCCTCACGGGCGTCTTTTGTGAAAGCAGAGGCATGTCGAATGGATTGAACTTGGGCCATTTATCCAACTCTTTCTCGATATATGGAAAGGATTCCAGTCCCATGGATCTCGTCATCTCGTTCGTTATTTCGATCATGGCCGCTTCGCGGTCGGCAGATTGCAGCGAATGCTGCGCGTTTGCCCTTGCTCTTTCAAGGACTCGTTGATGATAACTTTTAGCTCCATCACCTCTTTCTCTGATGCAACTGCGCGTTCCAGACCCTCATCCTTCTCTCGAATGTTGGCAACTGACCTCTCTGAGCTCGTTCTAATCGGCTCCTCAGCCTGCTCCTCCATCCGCTGTATGTTAAGTTTATTAGCGCTGAATTCATCAAGGGGCTTCTGCTGTTGGGCCCGAAACATGCGCTCAGCACTGCGTCTTTGCCATTGCTCATCCCACTCCGCCTGTTCTGCAGGCAAACTCTTTCGTTGAGTACAAGTGAAGCACCGTCTGGTGCTCGTGTTCAAGTGGACTTTACAGCTTGGCATTCCACAAGTGGCGCATTCTCCAATTTTCGGATTCGAGCATATTGAGCGACTCTCTTCGTTAACCCTTCTCGCGGGCCGTGGCTGCTGCGCAGCCCTTGCTCGCAGCATCGGCGGCGTTCCGCCCTCCAAGGGCGCCGAGCCAGGCTGGGCCTGCGAGGGCGTTGAGCCAGACGGCTGGGCCGACGGCGATGGTCGTCTACTCGCCCCCGCCGGCTTAGCCGTTGGGCACGTATCGTCGCCTAACTGCATGCGCTGAGGAGATGCCCTGGCGTTTTCATGTAACTTGAGCTCTTCTCGATACTGATTGGTCTGATCAACTATCGTCGCAGCTACAATATGGGCATTGGCCACTTCCAGCCTGGCAGCGTGCAGTTGTTCTTGGAGCTCCTGATTATCATGTTCTGCCCTCGCTGTGGCGGCCCTCTCTCCTTCTATTCTCGCCGCCGCAACAACGGCGCATGCGGTCTTGGCGTCAACAGACTGACTGTTCGCTGCCATGGCAGCCTGTCGTTCAGAAGATATCGTCTCAGCAACTCTGTTCTCTGCTTCTTCTGCCGCGCGCTGCTGGGCAGCTGCGGCTTGATGGGGCATTCGTTGCATCAGCTCTTGTTCCCGCTTGCTGGCAGCTTGGGCCAGAACGAGTCTTTCAGCCTCGACCTTCTTCCGAACGTCCTCAATAACTGCGTTCATTTCTTCTCGGCCCAGTCGAGCCTGTTCGGCCCTCTGGGCTTCAAGGGCCACAATTTCTTGCTGAGTCTTGGCCTCGACAAATCTTGCCTGATCCTGCATAGCCTGGATGAGAAGGTATGAGCAGTTATGTTCCTCCATCTGGAAGCAATCCTCACGCGGCCATCGATGGCCACAATTGGGACACACGTCAGAAGCGCTTCCACACACTGGGCGCTGACAGGTTCCCCCCTGTTCGTGGGCTTTCCCCGGGCATCTGCTCTCCGCCCGGGGCGGGCAGTCGGGGCCCTGGTTCCAGCATGCCTCGCGCATGGATACTGCACTGTTGCCCCTCCAAGTCGATCGGGCACCAGTTCGTGGCGTCTTGGGCCCCCCCCTGCTCGAAGCAGACGATCGAGGACGGACGTGCGTGCTCTCCGGTGGCTTGGCCACCTCTCGAAGCTCCTCATCCCGTTCGTCTTGTCTGACCAACTTATTTAGCAAAGCCGGGGGGTCGAGCATTTCATCGTCCTCAACTACCGCGGGCGCCGACGGTTGCCGATCGCCTGTGGCGACGGCAGGTCGATAAAACACTTCCTGAAGCGGGGAATCATTCAAATCGTAATCTTCATTCCTGTGCTTCTTGTGTTAAGGAGCGGGCGTTCGTCCCGCGGTCTCCCGGTCGTGCTTCGCATGATATTGAGAACCCTTGTCAACCTCGACCGCCTGGGGCGGCAGGTCACTGATCACGGTATCTGAGTCTGGCTCAGCGAGCGCCTTCCCAAGGGCTTCCAGGTGTTCGTAGTCAACTGTCTCCTGCCCAGGGGATGACCTTTCGTCCGAGACGGGATTGTCTGCGTCGCTCATTAACGACAAACCTCGGCTAGGTGATACTTGAGAATTAGCATAGTATATGTCTTCCTCCATGGAGTTTATATCGTCTTCATCATCAAGCTGTTCGTCGCTATCTTGACCGGTTTGTCCGTTCAAGGCTATCGGGATGGGATGAGTCCCTTGAGTGTTCCCCCATCCGTCTGGGGCGGCGGGGTACATGCCGCCGGACTCCTCTACGTCTTGCGACCCACTGGCTAGGCCAGCGGCCGGCTCGACTGATCTCATGGCAATCGGGCTGGAGTGTACTGTCTCAGAGGACTCGGCAATCCAAGATGAAAGGGCTGTTCGCCTGACATTTGCTGATGTGCCGTCCCGCCTGATCGGGTCTGGGGCCTGTTCACGATCCCCTCTCGGAATGCGAGTGGGAGAATCTTCTGCTGACAAATATGCGACTTCTCCTTTGCCCCTTCCACGAGAAATCCGAGTGGTGTTAGAAGAAGAGAGAAGGCGGCCCTTCCCCGGGCCGCTGTCCTTGTGTTTCTGCCCGTCACGTTGTGCAACTTGCGATCCGACGGGCAATTCGGCTGTCTCATCATGGCTCATCCCTGTTGCGACTTGGTCGTGGGTTTCGGCTGATATCCAATCTTTCCTCTGAGAATCGGGGTAATATGTTAAAAGAACTAAGGTCTCATGTTGACTCTGCTCAGTGGTAGAGAATGCAGGATGAGACATCGATGAAACGATCGGTGATCCGTTAAGCAACTGCACTCAAGTATTGGGAGTGAGGAGTCCGGCCAGGGGCGGACGACGACACGGGCCAGTCACGCGCACCCCGGCGCGCTCCTTTTCTCACTCGAGCAGTAGATGCCATCTGCGGTATACAGCGATACCAATGTCAAGGTATGGCAAGGCAGGCAATAGGAGAGGCAAGCGCATGATGAGGCGGAGAGGAGCATATTTACTTGAATTTCGGTGGAACCCAGATCGGCGGGGTCAGGGTCGAAAAACAAGCAGGCCCCGACGCGGCTTCGCGGCGGCGCCCAGACCCCATGATGTAGCTTTTGCATCTCCCATTGTCCGAGACAGGGGGCTGGCGGCATGGGGCGAAACCCTTGCGGATAACACAAAGCAGTCGGTAGTGCTTCGGTCAATTCCTGCTTGGCACCCTTGAATGAGGTCGGTCCTGCGCCGGGCCACTCCGCCTGGGCAAGGCGCGGCTGCGCTGGTCGTTTCGGCTGCTGTCGAGCTGCTCGCCCTCGCGGCCCGCGCGCGGCGGGTTTCTACTCCCGGGGGCCCCCCATCAAGTGAAGGTTTCTGGTCGGAGCGAGGAGGCTTGCCCCCTGGGCCGCCCCCTCAGGGGGAAGCGAAGGATTGGGGGGGGGGTGGCGGGCCCCCCCCCCCCCCCCCCCCTTGCATATATATATATATATATATATATATATGTTTATGTATATGTGTATCTATATATGTATATATATGTATATATATATATACATATATACGTATATATATATATATATATATATATATACTAGAACCACGCGCGCGTTTCGCGCGCGCTTAGGTTCTAGCTAGGAGGCGAGCTTGAGTCAACGAAAGTCGCAGGGAAGGGGGCAGGGGGAAGAAGGCCAGAGAGCGCTGAAGGATACAAATACTGGAACCCTCGTGATTTTGTGGGGGGCCTCGTCCGGCCGCTCGCTGGGAGTTTGACGTAGCTTCTCGGGGGCCTCTGAACCTGTCGGGGGCCTCCTTGAAGGCATTTTGGGAGCCGATTTGGCGCTTTTCGGGGCCTCCTTTGGGCCTCCTGGGGGTCTCCTGGGGCCTCTTGGGGGGCCCCCTTGGGGCCTCCTGGCGGCCTCTTGGGGCGGAAGGCTCGAGCTTGCGGTTCGTGGTGCCCCTCTGGGCCCCCTCTTGGGCCCGTCCTGGGGCCCTCTTGGGCGCCTCTTGGGCCGTCTTGGGGCCCTCTTGGGCTGTCCTGGGGCCCTCTTGGAAGCTTCTTGGGCCGTCTTGGGGCGGTCTTGGAGGCCTCTTGGGCCGTCTTGGACGCGGTGAAAGCCCAAGATGCGAACATGCGAAACATATACGCTTTCCTATAGGAATGCCACGATTTTTGTTTCTTGGACCTCTCTTGGGGTGCCTCTCGGAACGTATTGGGCTGATTTTGGGTAAGCCTTTTGGCGCCTCTGGGCGGCGTTTTGGCGCCTCCTGGAATATGTTGGACGGGAATCTCGGAATTCGAGAGTGGCTTTCTCCTTCTGGGACCCCTCTCGAAATTGTCTTGGGGTTCTCTTGGGCCGTCTTGGGGCCGTCCTGGGGCACTCGTGCGCAGCCTTGGAGCGCTGCCGGAGGCCTCCTAGGCCGTCTTGGAGGCCTCTTGGGCCGTCTTGGACGCGGTGAAAGCCCAAGATGCGAACATGCGAAAATATACGTTTTCCCATCGGAATGGCACAATTTTTGTTTCTTGGACCTCTCTTGGGGTGCCTCTCGGAACGTCTTGGGGTGCTTTTGGGAGCCTTTTGGCGCCTCTTGGCGGCATTTTGGCGCCTCCTGGAGCCTCTTGGGCCGGAAGCTCGGAATTCGAGGTTGGCTTTCTCCGTCTGGGACCCCTCTCGAACTCGTCTTGGGGCTCTCTTCGGCCGTCTTGGGGCCGTCCTGGGCCACTCGTGCGCAGCCTTGGAGCGCTCCCGGAAGCCTCGTAGACCGTCTTGGGCGCCTCTTGGGCCGTCCTGGACGCGGTGAAAGCCCAAGAGGCAAACATGCCAAAAATGTACGTTTTCCCATAGGAATGACACGATTTTTGCTTCTTGGGCCTCTCTTGGGCTGCCTCTCGGAGCGTCTTGGAGGCTTCTGGGACCTTCTTGGTGTCATGACAGGCGTCTTGGAAGGCATCTGGAGCCATCGGAGCGCGTTCCGAAGCCGCCTGCGAACGATCTTGGACGGCGTCCGGCGGTCCGACGAGCCTCCGGGCCCCCCGGGGCCCACATTTGCGGTCGGGGCCCCGGCCCCGGGCACCCGGACCCGGTGCGCCGTTATATGTATACACATATAAGTTAAAGTGGGCTTTGCGGGTTTTCCCTCCAGGGCGCCCCTCGGGGGGGCGTTCAAGGAGGCTTCGAAGGGGATGGTGGTTGGGGCGGGTCGGTGGGCTTCCCGCGCGGCCATCCCCGCGCGCTGGAAAATTCTGGGGGCCTAGGGGGGGTTGGAGACGGATGCCGTTGGATTCCGGGCGTTGCGTCAAACGCGGAAGCGCGGGGGGGGGCGCGATGCCTGCTTCATCATCATCTTCGCCATCATCACCCGTAGCCTTCCAGAAAGTTCAAGCTGTGCTGTTTCGAGCCGAGACGCTATGAGCGGCGTCGGGCCTGGGTGTCTGGGCTTCGGCATGTCGAAGAACGGTCAAACCAACGTGCTCGGGCGCTCGGGCAGGCGACGCCTGGCGGCCATGTTCAAGAACGACGGTGCCGCGGGTGCACCACAGGGCGGAAGCGCACGCATATTCTTCGAGCTTCACCCCGACGACCACCACGCTGTCGGCCCTGGCACCCTCCGCGGAGGCAGCTGCTCCGACCGTCTCCCCGTTGCGCGGCGCGGAGACGCTCTCCGAGGTTGCCGTGGGCTCGATCCCCCTCCTGGCCACGAACTTCGACCCAGGCGCGAAGCTGTCGCACTTCGGCAAAGACTTGATCAGAGCCGACGCGCGTGAGGCCATCTACAGGAAGTCTGAGCTGAAGCTCCGCGCAGATCCACCGCGCCAGGCCCGCATGCGGAACCACCTCCTTGAGTTCTACATGTAGGACGTCGCCGTCGACTACGGCCACAAGAGCTGCTTCCTCTCGAAGGGCGCCCAGCCCCGTCCGACCCCGCGCTTCTAGGGCGGTCGGCCTTCCTCGAGCGGCGGCCCCGTGGAGTGTAGCAGCAGCAGCAGTGACTGTGACGAGTGAGCCTCGACCTTCAGTCCAGCATGTAGGCGCCGACCCCTGCCTGCTCAGACTTCGACTTCCCTGGGGGTGTGCTCTCGCGATGCCAGTGCGTGTACACCGTCGGTTTCGAACGTGAGAGGCAACTCATTGAGTCATGTACGTTTGCACCCCGTCGTTTTTTGGAGTGGGGTGTTCGCAGGGTCAGTTGTCTATTGAAGTCGTCAGTTGTCAATGGTCGAGCCCCCCAGTAGAGCCGTCAAGGGGGGCTTATGCAGCCCGCGCTGCGCATTGCTACGAAGGGCACGCCTGCGACATTTTGATGCTCGCGAGTGAGGTTGCGTCGGCCACGCTTTCGCCGCCACGAGGCCGACGTCGGCAGTGCAACACCGGGCTGCACTGACGATGGGCGAGCCTGAGTGTTCGAGAAACTGAAGTTGGGATACCGTTGGTTCCCAGGGGTCGCCGTCGCTGCGCCCCCTTGCACGCCCCCCCCCCGTCGTGGCCCCAGTGCCCCTCCGGAAACGTTGCAGCCTCGCCGCGGCGCTCGCTTCGCCTCGAAATGCTGACTCGCTATCGCACGGCCACTGCAATCGCTCGCGAGGTGCGACTACAGGCTTGGCGTTGCCCCGCCTCAGGAGTCGAGAATATCTCGGTTGCCAGGGTGGCCAGCACTGTCGTCAGCAAGCTAGAGATCGGTCAGCTGGTCCGCCGTAGGTGACCAGTCGGGCAGGACAGGTACCTCGTCATCGCTACCAGGTTCGGCATTAGGGTCACCTGCAGGAATTTCTTCAGGAACTGCCTCCAAGGGAAGACTGAGACTGGTATTCTTCGAAAACAATGCCAGCTTGATTTGCTTCGCCTGCTGATGTGGCACCGTGCCGATGCAATCCTCATCGAGCTCCGACGATGACGCATGCGCCCCATTGGTGGTCTGCCACAGAACCAATCGACACTGCCTCTCGCGGGCCTCGGCTGCTCCGACCGGGCCCTGCGAGGCGGCTGGCTGCCGAGATCCACCCGGGGGGCCTTCAAGCACGGCCGCGCGCTGAACAAACGCGATGCCAGCCGGCGCTCAAATTGGCAGCCTCAGGAGAAATGAGCCACCCAACCCGGCGAAGACAGGCGCTCCGAGAACAGATGCGCGCCAGCAGAGTGCCAGCGAACATCGTGCTATTAGCGGCCTCGCGGTGGAAGACGGCTCGGCCAATCCATTTGTTCCCCGGCGAGCGGCGGCGAAAATAATATGACCAAGCATCCTGCGTGAGATCGGTAGTCCCGTCGGAATAGACAACCTCCGTCATCCGCTCGTCGGTCAATTCGTCTGCGGAAGGAGGTCCGACGTCGTCGACGGCGGTGGGGAATCAATCGGGGGGCTCGTCACGCACTCGGACATGCGCCCTGCGACTGTCGCGGGCCTCTTCAGCCCGCTGGCCCAGCGAGAAGGTCAGTCTCCACCGCGATCGTCTCGAAACCGCCCCCGTCCATGAAATTATCGTGCATCTCGCTGTCGGCCGCCTATTTCGCCCGGCGCTTAGGACCTTCCTGAGTCGCCGGCTCGCCTGACTCGCGAGTGCTCCTACGCCGCTCGCAGCGCTGGACATCCTCCTCGTGCGTCTCATTGAAGGGCCGACGCGCGTCCCGGAGATCGCCCGCGCATCGCCGCGCGGCGCGCCAATCCGATGAAATCCATGGAAAGGGGGCCTCGCCCAGCGCATCTGGCACTCGTCGCGCGTCCACCGGAGGGCCTTGGCATTGCCTCGATGCGCTCGGCGTTCCCCGGATGAGAACGAAGGGCCTGGCCCGTCTTCTTGGCGCGTGCCCCGCAGCAGTCTCGAGGCGGAGGCGCGGGCGGGGCAGCCTCGCTGTCTAAGCTCTTGGCATCTTCCGGGCAGGTTCTCATAGACGTTCGCGCCTCCGCGCGGCGCCCCATGGCCGCGCGGTCCAAGATGGCTAGAAACTTGAAGCAAAGGCGGCGCCATTTCCATGTCCGGTTCTCCAGTGCCATCAGCGGCTGACCGGGCCTCGCGGCGGTCGAACGAAGCTCCGACTGCGGCCCCTCCTCGGCGAGGGCCCGCGCGGCCAAGCGTCGCAAAAAGGGTGCCGGGAAAGGCGGTAATTGGCTGAGAAAGGCCGAGGGTGCCTGAGGATTCAGGTAGAACGTGGCATCCTTAAGCCCCGGGACTTGGGGGCGCCCCAGGGTCTTCGGAGAGCTCGTCTTGAATTGTATTTTCTCTGCCCAACCATCGTCGGGGAGACGAAGATGTCGGTCGCTATGCGCGCGCCTGGGCCTGCCCCGCGCGCCCTCGATCGCCTGCTGTCGAGCGTCTTCCAAATGATTATGCCCCCCCCCCCCCCCCCTCCCCCCGCAAATCAAGAACCGCGCCTAAATGCCCGAGCATCTCTACTGCGAACAGAAGTGGCGCATACATCGCACTCGCGCGGGCTGCGGGGGCACCTCAGCCCCTCGCAGCGCCGACAAGCAAAATCCAACCGGGGGTGAACTTTGCTGACCCGCCGACGCCCGTGGCGCCCATTCCAAGAGTGGGTATCTGGGGGGGGGCTCCAGGCCGTGAGTATCTCCGAAGTATCCCGCCAACTTCCAAAATTGATCCCTGCCGCGGACTCGCCGCTGAGCTCCAGCATCCACCGCGACGAAGCCTATCTGCATCTGGAGTCCGATGAAGGTCTCCCCGACGTTTACTGCGGCAGCGAAAATTAAGACAATGAAAGAACCGACCTCTGGCTGAATCGCATGTCCCCCTTCCACAGGCGACCCGTCGAACAGCGCCTGCTTCGACGGAAATAACTTGAAAACCGGCGCGCCTGCTCGACGTATTCGCCCTCGCTCGTCTGGCTCGCGCGCAGTCTCCAGCCCGCTGTCCGAGCTTCCCGTGTCGGGCGCACTTCGAGTGACTCATGAACTTGCTCTTTGTCCATCGCTTCGGTCGGGCATGTCCACTCCGTTTCCCCCGGCGTGTTCCCTCGCGGGAAGCTTTGGCATTGCCTCGGTGGAGACTGCCTGGGGGCGCCTCGCCCGAGCTTCCGCTTGCGTGAGCATTGTCGGGCTTGGCTGTAATTGGCGTAGATGGCAATGGTTCCGTCTTCTCAAAAAAAAAAAAAAAAAAAAAACATCCCCCGGCATGTTTCCGGCCACGAAGAGCGCCTCTTCGTCGTCCGAAAACCTGAGGAGTATTGTTCAAGAGGTCGTCGTTTTCGTGCGCCCCTGGCAGAGTCAACGCAGACTGTTGCATAAAGATCCAATGGACACCCTCGCGATCAGACTCCTGTTCTTCGTGCCTCCCTCGTCTCCTCGGTAGCCCTTACAATTTGCAGAAGCGCTCGTTCCATGAATGCGATTGCCACCTTTTTCTAAGGGCGGTGGGCGGTCCAGCTTACGGAGCTCGTCACTGACCACGTCGACATTCTAGGGTCCGTCCGTCCAGTTCTCAACCGTGCCCCAGGCGGTGGCTTTGAACACGGACCTTGTGTTGTGAAAAGCACACACACACACGCACATATATATATATATATGTATATGTATGTACCCCTTCAATTCGGATGGCAAAATGACATGCTTTTCGAATTCCCGGAAGAGCACGCGCTTGCGAGTGATATACTTGATAATCGACTCATCTCGCTTGCGCTTCGTACCATCGGAGCAAAACCATATTCACGAATGCCTTCGGCATCTTGCGGTCCTGGCACCCGGCGAACAACATCTTGATGTGTTTGACCACTACCTGCCCGGTGTCCTCGGCGGTCAACTGCTCCTGGGTGAGCCCGTTCATCATGATTTCGAGGTCGTCTTTGACGCAGCGGTAGGTGAGGTATCCGTGACCCACATATGCAGTTCCTTCATATTGGGATCTATACGAGTGCCAAGATCACTTTCCGTCCCAAGTGGGAGGTGCGTCGTTTGGTATATTTGGAGCCTTCGGTTGTTCAACAGGGGATGGCCCCCTCTATCGATCGGAGGGTCTGGCAGTGGCAGATGGGAGTGAACGGTGTTGCTGCACCCCGCAAAGGTGTGTCCAGTCGCGGGTTCCAACCTGATGAGGCTGATGGCACATTGGGCTGTTCATCCGTCCCATGTCGATCGAACCAACAGGCCCAGCCATCGTCTGACCAGCCCACCTCGGCGTCGCCATCCCAAGAAACGTCTCCTTGTCCTCCGCCTCCTGCCCACGGATCTTGGCCTGCTTGAAGCCACAGGTCCTCCGGAAGTGCGTCTTCTGGTGAATGAGGGGTCGGCTTGACGGTCCATGGCGGCGCCCTGCAAGAGACGGTGGGCAGCGGGGAGAACAGGATACTAGGTGTATATGTCACCCGAAATTCGGGTGACGAGGAATGTGCCTGGCTCTCGCTGCGGATCGAAACCGCTGGCTCCGTTGCCAGTGCGGAATGTACGGGAATACCTGTATATAATACAGAGACACACGAAATACAAATAGGGGGACCCGTGCTGAGAGAAGAGAGTGGGATACATATGTGTATATATAGCATTTTGCGGGGGCTCGCGCGCGCCCGCGGCCAGCGCGCCAAGTAACGCAAGAAACCTGCTAGCGAAGCTCAGGAGGAGGTGAGGCTGAAACGGGCATGACAACCATAGGGGATGACAACAGTTGATGATGCAGATGGCGAAGGGGATGTTGTGGGAGTTCATGACACTGGCGGTGGTGATGCTGAAGATCGGCGAAGAAGGACGACGGAACAGTTGCAGCAGACAGACCTCTGGAGTCAACGAGGGGAGGATGAAAGAAAGGATGTTGAGGGGTGGCGCGGTGCATGGAACATTTCGGACGCATGTGGACGTTCTGGGGGAGCACAGCGTGCCACATAAACAAGAGGGGCGGAAAGGAGAGACAAGGCCCGCCACCCCGAGGCTCCCGTTAGGGAAAAAAAAGGTGGAGGAGGGACACCAAGGAGCCTGGGAGAAGGGGGGGAAATCTGGCGAGGAGGGGGGGGAACGGCAAGAGACAGCGAAAGGAATCCCACCAGCCCTCTGGGCGCAGGTGGTGTAACGCGGTTCCGTTTCCTTTTTTTTTGTATATATATATAATATATATATATATATATATATATATATTATATATATATATAAAAAAAAAAACGCGTCCCCCACGGGGAGAAGTTTACCCCTCCCATTACCCATCCCCCCCTGGACTTTTGTGGGGGGTTCGCGAGGTCAGGGCAGGGCGTCCAAAACGGCCTCGTCGAGGAAACCAACATCAGTGGTTTTACCGAAGGTGTTGGCCCCATTTGGGCCCCTCTTTTTTTGAGGGGGGGGCTGGCCTTTATCCCACCAGCCCTCTGGGCGCCAAAATCATTGGTTGTATTAAGGTTTTGGCCCCATGTTAGCCTCTCCGAGGGGGGGGGGGGGCTGAACGTTGTCTCGCCCGCCCCCTGGGCGCCCAAATCATTGGTTGTACTAAAGTTTTGGCCCCATGTTGGCCTCTTTGGGGGGGGGGGGGGGGCTGAACGTTATATCATTTCCTCCTTTGATCGATGGCCTTCAAGATGGCCCCAACAGGCCGCCCAAAGCTCCCAAGAGGGCCCCAAGAGAGCCCCAAGGGGGCCCCAAGACCCTGAAAAGAGCCCCACGAGAGCTCAACTACCCTCCCAAAGAGCCCACGGGGAGCTCCAAGATGCGATTTTGAGGGCTCCTGGGGTGGGGGCCGAAATCGAGGACCTCCCATCGTTTGAACGATGCTCTCCTAGTTGGCCCCAACAGGCCTTCCAGGGCACCAGCCGCAGCACCAGCAGAGGCAGCAACAACATCAGCAGCGCCATCAGCAGCAGCAGCAGCAGCAGCAACACCAGGGATCACTCTCTTTGGATCCCTCCACCTCCTCCTCCTCTTCCTTCTCTTCCCCTCGCCCCCGCGCGGCCCCCAGGGATGGTCCGAAGAGGCCGTCCAAAGCCACCCCACTGCTCCCAAATATCTCTCGGTTCATCCTGGTTGCTCGCGTTGAGTCCCTAAATGTGTCCCGTCGTCCCTGTTCCCGTCAACTCTCGTGGGTAGGGCTTCTGAACGGGCTGGTGAGGATACTTGTTTGTTCGCGAGCGACACAGAGCAACTGCGCGCCGTCAAGAAGCGAAGCAACGCTGGTGGGGATACGTACGGCATGAAGAATTCTGATGAGAGAAGGACAAGGCCCCTCCTGGAAACCCTCAGGACCACCCGCGCATTCTAAAAGCCATTCCATTGCGTCTCCCCTCCCATCCCCCCTCCTCAACCCTCATCATCATCATCATCATCATCATCATCAGCATCATCATCATCAGCATCATCATCATCATCATCAGCATCATCATCCTCAGCATCGTCACCATCAACATCACCAGCATCATCATCATCACCACCACCACCATCATCATCATCATCATCACCATCACCATCACCATCACCATCACCATCATCAGCATCATCAGCATCATCATCAACATCATCATCATCATCATCATCATCATCATCATCATCATCATCATCATCATCATCATCATCATCATAGTCATCATACTCATCATCAACATCATCATAATCATCATCAGCAACAACATCATCATCAGCATCATCATCAACATCATCATCATCACTCTTCCCCCTCACGTCTCTTCATCCTGCTCTGCCCTCCCTCTCTCCTCCCCTCCCTACCCTTCAGCCCCCCCCCCGTTTCATCCTCCCTCTTGCGCCGCCACTCGTAAAGGAGAAGAGGACACATGGGAAGGAGGGGATCCTCCCGTCCCCCAGCCGAGAGCCTCTGCTGCTAAGGCCAACGCCGTCCTCGCTCTCGGCTCCTGCGGCGAGCTTGGCCTCGTGGGGCGTGGGTAGCGATCCCCCACCATGAAAATCCTGCTCCTCCTCGTCAAGCTCATACTGCCAAGGAGGGCCATGGGGTGAGGAGGGAGGGTATACACATCCAATCAACGGACCCTTCGTGCAAACCTATCTGAAGAAACATGGCGGGATACCCCGTTCCTCCTGTTCTCTCCTCCCGTTCCTCTGTACGTTCTGCTCTCCCACGTCCCTTGTCAGTCCTCTCCGAGCGTCCGCCTCTGCCCTGCCCGCCTTATCCTCGACGCCATCCGTGCGTCCATTGGCCGAGCCGCTTCAGAAAATCGGCTGCTCGGACTGGCAGCCCGCCGCCTTCCGCCTCTGCTCAGTCTGCTTGCCAGTTTGAGCCCAAGGCTTCTGCCCAGCATCGGCTCGAAGCAGATCCAAACAATCAAGAATCGGCATGTTGGCGGCAATGGTCAAGGAGGCCCACAGGAGGATCATCATCGCATCATGAAGCGGCTCAGGGCCGACCACAAGCAGTTGTCAGGACAGGGCGTCCAGCGCACGGCAAAACTACTGCGCTGCCGCATTCCCCGCTTTGACCACCAATCCGACCAGCCAGAATCTCTCCTGTCCGAACCCTCCCCCATCCGCGGACAACAAGGACGTGACGAGCACTGCATCATTGCTCTGCTCATAAAACGCCTCAGGCAAAAGTGACGCGAGCGAATGTGATACGTTGTTGCAACACGTCGCTGACTCTTAACGTTAGAATCTTGCGGAGAGGGGCCGCCTGGCTTGACCTTACGCGTTTTTTACGCGGCACTGCGCGGGCATTTACGCAGGGTGCTGTTCTCAAGACGGCTGTGCCCGTAGTTAGTGATAGGGCTACGACTCCTCAGGAACGGCCGTGTGGCCTGACCTTACGCGATTCTTACGCGGCGTTACGCAAGCATTCGCGCAGGGTTGTGCTCTCAGGACGGTGCTCTCAGAAAGCCGCCGTGCTCGCTAGAGGCTCGAGGCCTTGAGGCTCGCGTTCGAGCCACGACTGAGCACAAATAGCTACGGAAAGGCAGCGGGTGCAGCCGGCCAGCCGGCACTGTCTGTCATTACAGTGGAGCCTCGGATCTCGTCTGCCTGACCCTACGCGGTTGCTTACACATCCCCAGCGGGCATTTGCGCGAGGGCGTGGGGTTCGCGCTGCCTGGCAGGGGGCATCTAAGATCCTTGCGTAGAGCTCCCCCCCGGCCTCTCGAAGATTCATCCCTCCCAAGCCGTCCCCTCCAACCATAGTGGTAGGGTCACGAATGTCTGCAAACGCTCGACTTTTCGACCAATGAATATTTTGCATTGTCCGCTTTCTAACTCTTCCACACCACCTCCGGGTCCTCTTCCACTTCCTCCACCTCCTCGTCTGGTTCCGCCTGCTCTGTCCAACTCCTGCTCCTGGTCCTTACTCTACTCCTGCCGCTCCCGCTCCTCCTTCTACTCCACATCCTGCACTGTCTCCTGCTGTTCTCCCTCGTCCTTTTCCTCTGCGTGCTTCCTCTTTCCTCTCTCATTTCCACTCGCTCCTCTCTCCCGTCTCCTCGTTCCCCCGCACCTCCCCTTCTTCTCACCCCAACCCCTCCCCCCCGAGCGCCTCGGTGTCCCTGATTTCATCCTCGTCCGCGCTCGCTGGGGTCAGCTCAGACAGCCTCTGGCGGCCAGGAAGGGATCTTGCAACTCAGCATCGGGAGCGAGGGCGGACTGGTGACTCGGTGAGGAGGAGCAAAAGACCGGAACTTCTACGGGGGGGGCGTCTGGAACCGCAGCCCGCAACCGTGGAGCAGTAGTGCAACAGCGAATGTTACAAGTCCAGTGGGACGGCCGGCGAATGGGGGAACACTTTTTCCAACCATCCTGTAGCGTTGGGTCCACGCTTTGGACAGATACCACCCCGCGTCACTCACTCACTCCTTCCTCCCTCCCCTTTCCTCCTCCCGTTGCTCCTCCGCCTTTTCCTTTTCCTCCTCCTCCTTCTTCTCCTCCTCCCTCCAACCATCCTTGCCTCGGCCCCCTGCACAACAATTTCGGCACCATCCCAGCGCTCCCCTCAAACGTTTTCGCGCTTCGTGGCCCCGCAGGGAGCTCCACCGAAGGCTCCGGCGGCAGGGTCCAGCGAGCCCGCGCCCGAGTCAGCACACCCTTCACACGGATTGTGGCCCGAACCCCTCCGAAAGTCCCAGCGACTGAGCCCGCATGGCGTGCCCGCGCCCGATTCGGCAGATCCCTCACACGTTTCGTGGCCCCACAGGGAGGCCCGCCGAAGCCCCAGCGGCAAACTCCGCATGGCGCACCGTCACCTGATTCGGCGCCCCCCATCACACGCTTCGTGGCCCCAAAGGGCGTTCCACTGGAAACCCCACCAGCAAGGTCCGCACGGCGTACCCGCAACTCATACGACACACCTTTCACGCGGTCTGTGTTCCCATAAGGGGGCTCCACCGAAGGCCCCCAACCCCAGCTTCAAGGTCCGCATGGCATGCCCGCGCCCGATTCGGCACACCCATCGCACGCTTCCACAAGGCACAACGAACTCCACCGACGGCCCCGGCAGCAAGGTCCGCACGCCGCGCCCGCACCTGGATCGGCGCACCCGGCTTGTGTTCCCATAGGAGGGCCCGCCGAAAGCCCCAGCAGCAGGGTCCGCATGGCGTGCCCGCGCCCGATTTGGTGCACCAGTCAAACGTTTCGTGGCCCCAAAGGGAACCCAGCGAAAACCCTAGCAGCAGGACCCGCATAGCGTGCCAGCGCCCGGTTCGGCGCCATCCCACGCTTCGTGGCCCCACAAGGAGCTCCACCGGAAACCTCAGCGGCAAGGTCCGCATGACGTGCCCGCGCTCGGTTCCGCACACCCCTCGCACGTTTCGTGACCCCGCAAGGAATTCCACCCAGGAACCAAGCGGGAAGGTCCGCGTGGCGCGCCCGCGCCCGATTTGGCACGCCTCTCACACGCTTCGTGTCCCCGCGAGGAGCTCCACCGACGGTCCCAACGGCAAGGTCCGCATGACACGCCCACGCCCGATTCGTCACACCCTCCACACTTTTCGCGGTCCCACAGAAGGCCTCGCCGAAAGCACCAGCGGCAGTTTCTGCATGGCGCACCTGGGCCCGATCCGGCACGCCCCTCCCGCGCTTCGTGGCCCCACAGGGAGCTCCACCGAAGGCCCCAACGGCAAGGTCTGCACGGCGAGCCTGCGCCCGATTCGGCACACACCGCGAAAACCCCGCGACGCGCGCCAGTCGCCCCGAAGGAGTTCGAGCGACGCCCGCGGGTCGTTCGCAGCGCGAGGTCGGAACAAGTAGGTGGCTGACAAAGCTGGTCGCCCCAACACGAGGCAATACGAATGGGCAGTCGAGAGAAGGCGAGACTCGGGCGGGCCGTTCCTCAGGTCAAGCCTCGCGGATAAATCTGGTGAGACCCAACTCCTCGGCGAGGCCGTCGCCAAACTCCGAAGACCCTCCGCACGCCCATGCCCGCAGGTCTCCCCACCCACGCCCCAATCCTCTTGCCAGACCCCTCCTCCTTTCCACCTTCCTCGCGATGCTCGCAGCTACATATGGCTGGGTCCTTCGCCAGGGTCGTATTTCAAGGGCGCCCTTCAACCATGTGATTGCCACGAGGACTTGATGGACTGCGCCAGCGACCTAACTGCTTGGCGCAAATTCGTAACTCATTATGCGCACTCCCATCCTTGCCCCCCTCCTCCTTCTCCCGTGCATCACTCGCTGGGCGCAGCGATGAGTGCGCGAAACCCACGCGCCAAGGAGGCGCAACGTTGAAACGGTTGATCCTGGGGCCAACTGTGTAACAATTTGTCCAGGCTCGCCTTTTCAAACTGTTTGTCATGGCGCGCCTGTGTCGCTTCAATCCGGGCCGCCATGCCAACAGTAATGGCCATCAAATTCGCCGGCCCAACGGGATCTCTGGTAACTAGTTAACAATATTTCTAGTTCGCGCGCGGGCCGGCCCCTGGGGGTCCCCGGGCGAAAAGTACCCCGGGAGAAGCCTGGGAGGAGACCCTGGACCGGACACCCCTCACGAGGATCGTGGCCTCCGAGGGGGGAGCCGCAATCGACTATCCCCCCTCCCGCCCCAAGAGGCCCACAAGAGCCCCCCAAGAGGCCCTGGGGGCCCCCAAGACGCCGCCAAGGAGCCCCAAGAGACTCCCAAGAGGTCCCCAAGAGGCCCCCAAGAGGCCCCAAAGAGGGCTCCAGGGCCGGCGGAATGAGCGAAGTGATTAATCATACGTATCACCCCGCAGATGCGGATAAGAGTGAGGGGGCGGTTGGGACGTCGGCAGTTTGCGAGACTGTGGGTAGGTCGCGGGTGGGTCGCAAATGGGTCGCGGGTGTAGAAGGCAGAAAATCCACCCCATTATAATCACCCTGACAAGCGAAGCCGTTTAGTAAACGCACACAAGGAATGAATCGAACATGGCAGGGCTTTTTAGTAAACGCCCAAGGCCGTTTAATAAACGTCAATTGTCGGGTCCAGGTGGTTTCTCCTCCCTTGAGGGTGGGTCGCGGGGTGGATCGCGGGTGGGTCGCGGGGTGGGTCGCGGGTGGGTCGCGGGTGGGTCGCTGGTGGGTCGCGGGTTGGGTCGCGGGTGGGTCTCGGGTTGGGTCGCGGGGTGGGTCGCGGGGTGGGTCGCGGGGTGGGTCGCGGGTGGGTGTGGGGCGCGGGTAAGACGACGACGACAAACAACAAACAACAAACAACAAACAACAAGCAACAAACAACAAGCGACAAGCAACAAGCAACAAGCAACAAGCAACAACAACAACAACAACAATTACTAGCACGTGGGGACACTCCGTTCTCACCAGTGCCAGGGTTTTCATAGGAGGCGGGCAATGCCCCCACTTTGTGGGGGGGCCGGTTCAAGCTCTACCAAATTTCCAAACGACTCTTCGCCACCACCCACACCCAGCTTCCCGCCCTATGACGTTCGGACACTTCACTTCGTGGCATGCGGACGACCGTGGCTACTATTCAGGGCCCCGCGGCCGACGACGACGGCGTGCGCGCGCGAAGAAAAAACGAATGTGTCCCGCATGGTATTATTTGACAGGGATGATGGCCCTGGCAGGTGCGCAACCGTTGTCGCAGAAGTTCGAAAAAGTTGCTCGCAAAAGCCCGTTTGACAGAAATGTTTAAAAAGTGTTGGGTTTCCTACGAATCCGCAAGAGCGCGCGGGATGAGATTTTGACAATTTTTTGTTGAAAAACCATTGGTTTTTTGATGTTTTTATGTTAAAATCGCTGCGAACACTAAGGTTTTGGAAGGATTTCGTCTTGCGCGCGCGAATGTCCACTTTACCTTATTTTTTGCAAGGGATTCTTGAAATTTGATTATATTAGAACAAGAAATGTCATTTTCTATTGTTTTTTGCAAGGGAAAGCGGATTACAACAAAACAACCGGATCCTGTACACACCCTCTTTTCTGAGGCTTCCTCACGAAAATGATGAAAATGTAGCTGCGGCCTAGGCGGCGCAGGGGGGGCGCGCACCAGGGGGCCCAACAATAATTATTCTTTAGAATAAATAATGTTCAACAACAACAACAACAACAACAACAACAACAACAACAACAACAACAATCACTTTACCCGAACGCTCAGTGTTCTCACCAGTGCCAGGGTTTTCATGCGACGCCAGCCAATACCCCCACTTTGTGGGGGGGCAGTGCAAGCTCTACCAAATATCCACACGACTCTTCGCCACCACCCACACCCAGCTTCCCGCCCTATGACGTTCGGACACTTCACTTCGTGGCCTGCGGACGACCGTGGCTACTACACTGGCGTGGAGTACACACCCACAGAAGTTGTTAAGCCTACGTTCGTACACCCACAGAAGTTGTTAAGCCTTGTTAACCCACAGAAGTTGTTAAGCCTTCCACAGAACATCTGTTGCATATGATGCATATGGTACATGATACACATGATACACATGATACGTACTCACAAGATAGTTGATCACATCTTTAGGGCAAATTCCTGAGGGATGTGGGAATACACAAGAGAGAGAGGATATGGTTGTCCCGATGGTTGTCTCGATGGTTGTCCCGATGGTTGTCCTGATGGTTGTGGTTGTCCCGATCGTTGTCCCGATGATTGTCCCGATGGTTGTCCTGATGGTTGTGCTTGTCCCGATCGTTGTCCCGATGACTGTCCCGATGATTGTCCCGATGGTTGTCCCGATGGTTGTTCCGATGGTTGTCCCGATGGTTGTCCCGATGGTTGTGAGCGATGCCGGATCCTCACGCCCCCCGCCGGAGGAGGAGGAGGAGGAGGAGCAGGACAAGGAGGAAAGGAGAGAAGAGAGAACGGAAGGAGGGGCGGGAACGGCGCTTGCACGCCCACCCACCGTCTTTTTCCGCGTGTTTTTCGAGGACCTACGGTGCGATTCGTGTGATTTTATGATGCGCGGTGCTAAAATTCTTAAGAAGCCCAATGGTTTTTGGAGATTTCGGCGTGCGCGCGCGAAGAAAAAACGAATGTGTCCCGCATGGTATTATTTGACAGGGATGATGGCCCTGGCAGGTGCGCAACCGTTGTCGCAGAAGTTCGAAAAAGTTGCTCGCAAAAGCCCGTTTGACAGAAATGTTTAAAAAGTGTTGGGTTTCCTACGAATCCGCAAGAGCGCGCGGGATGAGATTTTGACAATTTTTTGTTGAAAAACCATTGGTTTTTTGATGTTTTTATGTTAAAATCGCTGCGAACACTAAGGTTTTGGAAGGATTTCGTCTTGCGCGCGCGAATGTCCACTTTACCTTATTTTTTGCAAGGGATTCTTGAAATTTGATTATATTAGAACAAGAAATGTCATTTTCTATTGTTTTTTGCAAGGGAAAGCGGATTACAACAAAACAACCGGATCCTGTACACACCCTCTTTTCTGAGGCTTCCTCACGAAAATGATGAAAATGCAGCTGCGGCCTAGGCGGCGCAGGGGGGGCGCGCACCAGGGGGCCCAACAATAATTATTCTTTAGAATAAATAATGTTCAACAACAACAAGGAAAAGGCGTGCGTGAGAGCCCCGTGCGCTCTAGCCGTCCGGACCCGCCCTCGCCTTATTGCGAAGGCTGCGCTCAGAGCCCCGTGGACGCATTCTGCCCCCCTCCCCCAGCAACAGCAACAGCAACCAACAACAAAACAAACAACTTGAACTCCCTTGGACTCCCTTGCGGACCTTGACGTGTTCCTATGGGTGAAAAACGTATGCGTACCGGCGTGCCGCCGTTTCAATACAGATCCGATACAGACTGTATGGGATCCTGTAGAGATCCGATACAGACTGTATAAGATCCTCTAGAGATCCGATACAGAGTGTATGGGATCCTGTAGAGATCCGATACAGACTGTATGGGATCCTGAAGAGATCCAATACTGACTGTATGGGATCCTGTAGAGATCCGATACAGACTGTATGGGATCCTGTATAGGTCCGATACAGACTGGATTGGATCCTATACAGTCTGTATGGTATCCTGTAGAGATCCGATACAGACTGTATGGGATCCTATAGAGATCCGAAACAGACTGTAAAGGATCCTGTAGAGACCCGATACAAACTGTTTGGGATCCTGTAGAGATCCGATACAAACTGTATGGGATCCTATAGAGATCCGGTACGGACTGTTTAGGATCGTATAGAGATCCGATACAGACTGTATGGGATCCTGTAGAGATCCGATACAAACTGTATGCGATCCTGTAGAGATCCGATACAGAGTGTATGGGATCCTATACAGATCCGTTACAGACTGTAAAGGATCCTGTAGAGATCCGATACAAACTGTATGGGATCCTATAGAGATCCGGTACGGACTGTTTAGGGTTCATGAAGAGATCCGATACTGACTGTATGGAATCCTGTAGAGATCCGATACAAACTGTATGGGATCCTGCAGAAGACCGATACCGACTGTATGCGATCCTGTAGAGATCCGATACAGACTGTATGGGATCCGGTAGAGATCCGATACAGACTGTATGGGATCCTATACAGATCCGATACAGACTGGATTGGATCCTGTAGAGATCCGATACAGACTGTATGGGATCCTATACAGATCCGAAACAGACTGTTTGGGATCATGTAGAGGTCCGATACAGACTGTATGCGATCCTGTAGAGATCCGATACAGACTGTATGGGGTCCTGTAGAGAACCCATACACACTGTATGGGATCCTGTAGAGATCCGATACAGACTGTAGAGGATCATAGAGAGATCCGGTACAGACTGTATGGGATCCTGTAGAGATCCGATACAAACTGTATGCGATCCTGTAGAGATCCGATACAGACTGCACGGGATCCTATACAGATCCGTTACAGACTGTAAAGGATCCTGTGGAGATCCGATACAGGCTGTATGGGATCCTGTAAAGATCCGATACACACTGTATGCGATCCTGTAGAGATCCGATACAGACGTTATGGGATCCTGAATAGATCCGATACTGACTGTATGGAATCCTGTAGAGATCCGATACAGACTGTTTGCGATCATGTAGAGATCCGATACAGACTGTATGCGATCCTGTAGAGATCCAGACTGTTTGGGATCCTGTAGAGATCCGATACACACTGTATGGGATCCTATACAAATCCGATACAGACTGTATAGGGCCCTATAGAGATCCGATACAGACTGTATAGGGCCCTATAGAGATCCGATACAGACTGTATAGGATCCTATAGAGACCCGACACAGACTGTATAGGATCCTATAGAGACCCGACACAGACTGTATCGGATCCTATAGAGACCCGATACAGACTGTATGGGATCCTATAGAGATCCGATACAGACTGTATGGGATCTGATATAGACTGTATGGGTGTCCCTGGGGATCTGATACAGACTGTATGGAATCCCCAGGGACACTGGGGGGCGCAGGAACCCTTTGGAACCAGCAGGAATCCTAAAGAACCCAGGGGCGGCTCAGGAACCCTCTGGAGTCCAACGGAACCGTGCGGAACTCTGGGTGGGGGCTCAGGAACCCTTAAGAATCCGGACGAACCCTGGGGGGCTCAGGAACCCCCTGGAATCCGACGGCCACAGCGGACGCACCAATTTCGGCACACCCCTCACTAGGATATTGCCCCCCCCTATCGGTGAGCTCCGCCGAAGGACAGCGGCTGCGGCCATTTCGGCACACCCCTCACGTGGATCGTGGCCCGCCATCGGGTACCTCCGCCGAGGGCCACAGCGGCTGCGCCCATTTCGGCACACCCCTCACGCGGACCTTGGCCCCCCATCAGGGAGCTCCGCCGAAGGCCCCAGCGGCCGCTGCCATTTCGGCACACCCCTCACGTGGATCGTGGCCCGCCATCGAAGGATCGTGGCCCCCCATCGGGGAGTTCCGCCGAAGGCCCCACAGCTGCGCCCACTTCTGCGCAACACTCATTCGGATCGTGCCCCCCATCAGGGAGCTCCGCCGAAGACCCCAGCGGCTGCGCCCATGTCGGCACACCCCTCACAAGGATCGTTGCCTGCCGCCGGGGAGCCCTGCCGAAGGCCACAGCGGCTGCGCCCATTTTGGCACACCCACGAGGATCGTGGCCCCCTAATCGGGTACCTCCGCCGAAAACTCAAGCGGCTGCGCCAATTTCGACACACCCCTCACGTGGATCGTGGCCCGCCATCGGGGAGCTCCGCCGAAGGCCCCAGCGGCTGCGCCCATTTCGGCACACTCCTCACGTGGATCGTGGCCCCCCTCGGAGAGCTCCGCCGAAGGCCCCAGCGGTTGCGCCCATTTCGGCACACCCCTCACGTGGATCGTGGCCCCCAATCGGGGGGAGCTCCGCCGAAGGCCCCAGCGGCAGCGTCAATTTCGGCACACCCCTCACGAGGATCGTGGCCCCCCTCGGGGAGCTCCGCCGAAGGCCCCAGCGGCTGCGCTAATTTCGGAATTCCAATGGGGGCCTATAGAATTCCGATGGATGCCTATAGAAATCAGATAGGGGCCTATAGAATTTCTATGGAGGCGTATAGAATTCCGATGGAGGCCTATATAGAAGTAGTATGGAGGGCTATGGGATTCCGATAGGGGGCCTACCGAATTCTGATGGAGGCATATAGAATTCCGATGGGGGCCTATAGAACTCGTAAGGAGGCATATGAAATGCCTACGGGTGCCTATAGAGTTCCGATGGAGGCCTATAGAATTCCGATGGAGGCCTGTAAAGAATTCGTATTGAGGGCCTATAGAATTCCGATGGAGGCCCACATAGAATTCCCATGGCGGCCTATCGAATTCCTATGGGGGCCTATAGAATTCCCATGGACGCCTGCAGAATGTGTATGGGTGCCCATAGAATTCCTATGGAGGCCTATAGAATTCCGATGGAGACCTATAGAATTCCGATGGGGGCGTATAGAATTCCTATAGGAGGTGGGGGGGGGGCTATAGAATTCTTACGGAGGCCTATAGAATTCCTGTGGAGGCCTATAAAATTCCTATGGAGGCCGATCACATTCCTATGTGAGCTGATATAGAATTCCGATGGAGACTTATAAAATCCCTATGGAGGCCCATCGAATTCCGATGGAGGCGTATCGGATTCCCATGGGGGCCTGTAGAATTCCTATGGCGGCCGATAGAATTCCGATGGGGGCCTATAGAACTCCTAGGGAGGTCTATAGAATTCCTATGGAAGCCTATAGAATTCCAAAGAAATCCGATTAGGGAAGCCTTGGCGCCCCCAGGAGACCCCCAGAGAGGGTTGCTCGGTTGCTCGGTTGCTGGGGGAGGGGAGGGGGGGGGGGGGGGGGGGGCGGCCGGGGCTCCCACGCGCGCCTTTTCCAACAACAACAACAACGACAACAAAACAAAACAAAACAACAACAACAACAACAACAACAATCACTTTACCCGAACGCTCAGTGTTCTCACCAGTGCCAGGGTTTTCATGCGACGCCAGCCAATACCCCCACTTTGTGGGGGGGCAGTGCAAGCTCTACCAAATATCCACACGACTCTTCGCCACCACCCACACCCAGCTTCCCGCCCTATGACGTTCGGACACTTCACTTCGTGGCCTGCGGACGACCGTGGCTACTACACTGGCGCGGAGTACACACCCACAGAAGTTGTTAAGCCTACGTTCGTACACCCACAGAAGTTGTTAAGCCTTGTTAACCCACAGAAGTTGTTAAGCCTTCCACAGAACATTTGTTGCATATGATGCATATGGTACATGATACACATGATACACATGATACGTACTCACAAGATAGTTGATCACATCTTTAGGGCAAATTCCTGAGGGATGTGGGAATACACAAGAGAGAGAGGATATGGTTGTAAACCTAAATGTTGGAAAACCATTGGTTTTTTTAGGATTCGGACAGTGCGCGCGGGTAGAAATTTTGAAAAGTCGTGCAGGTGTTTTTCGAGGACCTACGGTGCGATTCGTGTGATTTTATGATGCGCGGTGCTAAAATTCTTAAGAAGCCCAATGGTTTTTGGAGATTTCGGCGTGCGCGCGCGAAGAAAAAACGAATGTGTCCCGCATGGTATTATTTGACAGGGATGATGGCCCTGGCAGGTGCGCAACCGTTGTCGCAGAAGTTCGAAAAAGTTGCTCGCAAAAGCCCGTTTGACAGAAATGTTTAAAAAGTGTTGGGTTTCCTACGAATCCGCAAGAGCGCGCGGGATGAGATTTTGACATTTTTTTGTTGAAAAACCATTGGTTTTTTGATGTTTTTATGTTAAAATCGCTCCGAACACTAAGCTTTTGGAAGGATTTCGTCTTGCGCGCGCGAATGTCCACTTTACCTTATTTTTTGCAAGGGATTCTTGAAATTTGATTATATTAGAACAAGAAATGTCATTTTATAGTGTTTTTTGCAAGGGAAAACTGATTACAACAAAACAGCCGGATCTGGATCACATCGTTTTACCTGAGGCTTCCTCACGAAAATGATGAAAATGTAGCTGCGGCCTAGGCGGCGCAGGGGGGGCGTGCACCAGGGGGCCCAACAATAATTATTCTTTAGAAGTAATAATATTCAACAACAACAACAACAACAACAACAACAACAACAACAACAACAACAACAACAACAACAACAACAACAACAACACCATTTTAAGGCTGTGCGCTCTTACTTGCCCGCGAGTCATTCAACACGTATACCCTACACCCTCGATACCCGCCCTCTTCGTCTTCGATCACACCCCTTTCGGGGGGATTATTTCTCTTTGCTGGGGCCGGCGGGCTTAGACGTACGGGCAAACCGGAACGGGCGGACAATCCTTCGGGGGCGTACATCTCTCTGCCCGCCATTGGAATTGGCGCGGGCCCTGCAAGAGGAGGAGGGGAAGAACGAGGGAGAGTGGGAGGAAGGGGAGGGGGAAGGACGAAGGAAGAGGGAAGATACCACGTTGTGAAGGCGTCCTTGGCGCGCGCGTGGTTCCTGAGCGCCGAAACGCAATTCCATACTAATTTGTGAGGACGTCGCACGCGAGAGCGCAGTCCTGAGTGCATTGTGAGGAAATTTCAAGCGGAAGCGGGGGACCTGACTAAGTTGCGAGGAAGTCTCAAGCGGGAGCGCCGTTCCTGAGCAAATTGCACGGAAGTCTCAGGCGGGAGCGGGGGTCCTCACTAAATTGCGAGGAAGTCTCAGGCGGGAGCGCCGTTCCTGAGTCAATTGCGCGGAAATGTCAGGCAGGAGCGGGGGTCCTGAGTAAAATTCGAAGAAGTCTCAGGCGGAACGCCGTTCCCACGTAAATTGCACGGAAGTCTCAGGCGGGAACGGGGGTCTTGATTACATTGCAAGGAAGTCTCAGACGGGAGCGCCTTTCCTGAGTAAATTGCGCGGAAGTCTCAGGCGGGAGCGGGGGTCCTGAGTAAAAATCGAGGAAGTCTCAGGCGGGAGCCATTGTTGTTGTAGCCCGGGGGGCAGGGGCACAGTTTGAGCAGGAAGACTTTCCTTGAGAAAAAACAAAGTGCGAGCCCCGGGGGTGGCACTTCAATCGAAAAAAATCAATGTGCACCGGTGGGGGGGATCAACAATAATTATTCTTCAAGAATGAGAGTTCAACAACAACAACAACAACAAAAACAACAACAACACCAACACCAACACCAACACCAACAACAACAACAACAACAACAACAACAACAACAACAACAAAAACACCAACAACAACAACAACAACAACAACACCAGCACCAACACCAACAACAACAGCAACAACACCAACAACAGCAACAATAGCAACAACAACGACACCAACAACAACGACAACAACGACAACCACAACAACAACAACAACAACGCAACAAGCAGAATTCTCACCACACATTCCCTATTGAGCCACGCACCCAGGGACAATGAATGACTGTTCGGCCCCCTCACTCTGATGTTCGCAGCGGGGCTCTGACAACATATCCGCCGCAAGACTGGCCTGCGCGAGCTGATCTTGGTCTTCCAGATCCTCTCGCGCTCACTCACGAGTGGTACTTTGTAAACTAAACAGCGTATTTTTATTATGTCTGCACCGCCGCCGCAAATGAAAACGGAGGTTCCAGTGCGTGCGCGGCATGCTTTTGCTTTGTCCACGCGCTTGGCCTACGGCATGACTGACTGACTGTGGTCGTGGTGTGCGACTTGCAGCTGAAGCCAGTCGCGTCCACGTGGAGTCGCCCAATACATTCGCCGGGTCGGTGAAATGCTCGAATATCGCAGTCCCGCCGTCTGTGGAACGTTCAGCGCAAACAAGGGTGGCTGGCTATGTGGCTACAGCGCGAGAATCATATCGCCAAGTAACTTGTTACAGAGTCGTTACCCAACCTTGCGCACCATGGTCAGTAGGCGGCTGGATGTTGTCCACCCAAGGCTCTGAGTCTGTCAGCGGGGTCGTCGTCTTTGTTGTCGTCGTAATCACCGTCGTTGGAATGTTGTGAAGGTCTATGAAAACGTGCATGGACGATGCTGTCCAAGCGTTGTCATGGGATGGGGAAGTCGCGCTGTTCGTATGAGCGTTGGGAATCGCATCAAGAGGGGCCCGCGAGATTAGGCATAACGGCTGTACCATTGCGTGGCCGCGGAGTCCCCCCTAATTTGGGTGCTCGTAATCATGCAGCTCATGCGCCGTTGATTTCTCTGCAGCTAGTGGCGGCTTGCCGTCGCGACTGCTCAAGCAAAAGAACTGTGTAGGACCGTGCAGATAACGATGCTGTTGAAAAACAGAAGTCGTTGCAGTGGGCAATGACTGCTTGCGAACTCTTTGTCGTGCGTTGTAAAACTACCCCATGCGGCTGTGATGCACCTGTGTACTTTCACCTGTGTTGCGCAATAGACACGGTGGCGTACCCATGATTGACTGTTCGCAGTGCAATAGGGCAACACATCGGAATCCATACCTTGCGACTTCAACGTGCAAGCTTTGATCCTCGGTACATTGCTCATGGTTTGGTGTCTGTTCGGTGCGACCCCAGCCCCCAACCAACATCTGTCAACTCGTTGAAGCGGTGCGGGCGCATATGGCTGGTACGAGGAATGTCGTGGTTCAGAACACCTCGCGGTTAAGATCGCGCTGTCAGCAAGGGTGGCGGAGGGAGATGACAGAATAGGGGAGGAGAGACAGGATGGGAGGATGCAGACGTGGGAGAGGAAAGGGTACGAAGAGGGAGTGAACGAGAGAAAACTACTGACACTGCTCTACAATAGGGGCCCGACCACAAGAAACCTTCCACAAGAAGCCCGACCCTGAGACCCCAGGGCTTCCATTGATTTTTGGTGTGGGAACGTCACGGTTTCCATGGCAAAACCATCGAAACCCAAGAAACCCATGGCACCCTGGAGGCAAGCAGGGTGTTGCTTGGCATGGGCCCCCGCTGCAGCCTTCCTCACCTTGCTCCCCTTTCCCCAGAAAATGGTTTCTTGAGTTCTCCGCGAAGACTTCCCCAACGGTTACCGCGGATGTTTCCGCCGAGGTCTCCTTGTCGTCCTGCTCATGGTCTTGCTTGTGCCCGGCGTGCGGAGGATGGGGGAGTGGGAGAAGAGGATGGGGTTGGGGAGCTGGGGGGAGGGAGAGCAGGATGGTGCATGGGGGAGCACGCCTCCTCCTCTCTCTCCTCCTCAACATCTCTCCTCTCTCCTCAATCAAACTCCGCACCAAGTACGGGCGGATGAAAAAGAGGGTGAGGATGGGGGGGAGGCCGGGGGGAAAGAAACGCAGGAGGGTGTGAGGAAGATTGGGAACATGAGTTGACGGAGCGGAAAGGATGATGATGATGAGGAGGAGGCGAAAGAAACTAATGAGGAGGAACACATTCGCAAGCCTTCCTCGCGTGTCTGACAACAACACGGAACAACAACCGCATTCAAAACATCGTGCAAAACATGTGAAGTACCCTGAAGGAACATACCGGGCAATCGAGCAGCACACTGTCAGACTTGCATTTGCCTCCGGGAACGCCTTCGAAACGATCTTCGACAATTCGTTTTTCGCATGTTTGCGGGCCGCGCGAGCGAGGGAATCCTCGATGGAAAACTGCACTCCTCGGGCCCGTGCACGAGGCGCCATGGCCACCAGCATGGCGCCTGACCGCTCCAGCTCGCCAGTGTAGTCGCCGAAATAATCGAAGCACGGCACCTTGTTCGTCGGCGCGCTCTGGGCGTCCTCCACCCTAGCCTGTAGGGTGGGGGCCTGGAGCTGCACGGCAATGGTCTCAAAAGAATGGGTAAGGTCCTTGCTATTTTGCTGCATGCGGCGGGTGTCATCGTCAGCATCGGACATGATCTCTTGTGGCCTCTCCACGGGCCGCACCAAGGTACTGGTAGACAACTCCTTGTTATGGTGTCGAGCAGGACGTCTGCTCGCTGTTTCGTGAGGTGGCTCGCCAACTCGTATGCCTCTTTGTATGTTTGGATTCGGTTGCTCGTCTTGCCACTCAACATGTGTTTAAGTCTACCGCCTCGTGCATCAGTGAAGTCGGTGGCCCCGTTGTTCTCGAAGATCCGCATCGCGGATCCTTTCGGCCACCGCCGCACTGGCACCGCGCGCCGCGCTGCCTGAACATCCAGGAGTCGCGCAGGATTCCCACGAAAGCGACAAGCTGCGGATAAGGCGTAACGCAGGGAGCGCATCCTGGAGGACACGGGGAAGGCGGCGGCGGAGCTCTGCAGGTACACCAGCCCGACCTGTGTGAACATCTAACACCAGACATTCGGTTCAAGCGCCTAGAGCGCGCTATGACAGCGGTGCAATCGCATTGTGGCGGGGGGGGGCCCAGGCGCGCCGCAGCTAGTCCGGAACGGAACCGTCCCTGGGGCTGGGTCACGCCGCGCACGTTTATGCATATATATATATATATATATATATATAACAACCGGGGATGCCTCAATTCTCGGAGGCGGGCTCCAGGAACGAAACGGAACAACGCAAACGCAACAATGTCAGAGCACGGCGCGACGCCAGGGAAAACAGCTACTGGGCCCCATGTCGCCCCCGAGCCACATGTATTAAACGATACATTGCGTCATCCAGATCAAAGGGGGAGGAGAGACGAGGACGAGGGCGGCTCGACGACGTCACCGAGGACGGGGGAAGAGGAGGAGGTCGGGAGAGGCTGGAGCCCCGCCTAAGCGTGGGTTCTGCAACAACTCCAGCTTGGGCGTGGCGTCGGGGCGGTGGCGGCTTTGGCTCACTTCTCCCTCGTGAGCCTCTCTCACGGCCTCCGCTGTCCACTGTCTCGTCTCATACTCGTTTCCAAATTCTTCATCATCCTCGTCAGAGACCCTCCAGTCCGTCCAGGAACAGCTGTAGGGGTCTATCCTGAAGGCTCTTGGGCGGGGTGCCCTTCTTGATGGATGCGCCGCACTGGACGAACGCCATCAGCGCCTCTGCCTGGATTCCCCTCTGGCTGGCCTCGAGGAAGATCTTCATCGCCGACCTTTCGTGAGTGTAGTTCGCCCTGCAATACTTCGCTTGGCTCGCGAGCGCGTCGTTGGCGAGCGTCTGGCCCGCCCTGCTGCCGCCCATGTGCTGTCGTATCTCCGTGGCCGTCTGCGCGCCCACTCTGTCTTCCATCTGCTGTAGCGCACCCACAAGAGCTAGCCACAAATGCGAGCGTGGCACTCCCAGTCTGTCGAGCTCCTTCACGACGCGGACTTGGTTGATCTGCTGGCGGTGCTGCTGGCGGAGGCGAGTCGCCTCCTGAACGAAGTAGTGGCTGGTAAGCTTCATCGTCGCGCACGCCTCGTGTTCTGCCTTCAGGTGCACCACAGAAAAGACCGCCGATTCGAGGGCCGCCGTGCTCTGCGCATTCGTCGGCATCGCGCGGGTCACCGACGGCATCACAGCCCGCGTGAGCTCCACTGGCATCGGAGCCTCCTGCAGTCTGACAAAGTCTCCTCGCCGCAACCCATGCGTCGATTCTGCGTTCTCGAAGATGTTCGTCAATATCTGACTGGTCTGTCCCCGAGGCGTTGGCCCGTGGTGGTGGTGGTGCTGCTGCTGCTGTGGCTGGCGCGGCTGCTGCGGCCGTGGTGCACTCGCACTCGCCCCGGCCGTGGCCGCGGCCTCGCCCCGCTGGTCTGGCTGGGTGGGCTGCGAGAGGGGTGCTCGCTGGGCTCGCCCCTGCTGCCTGCCCCCGTCGCCGCGGCGCCGCCCCTCGCCGCTTCGCGAGCGCAAGGCGCGGCCTCGCCCCGAAGCGTCCACTCGTCGGATTCCAGGTCAGGCGCAGTCGGAGCGTGCACTGCTCTGATGTGTCTCTGAAGCTTCGCCAGAGTCTCGAATGGCGCGGTGGGCTTCGAGCCAGGCGGTATATCACAAACAAAGCCCTCAAACGCCGAGTCCAAATCGATGCAGAACGGGCAATGGAGGTCCATGGGGGTCTCCACCGCAGGGGGCATACGGGCCCTGGCTACACGCACAGCTTCGGGTTCTTAGGGCCTGAGCGACATGGCGTTTGGTCGTTACCATACTCTTGAACGTAAACGTACAGTGCAGGCACTGATTGGTGATGACCAGTAAGTGTGAAGGTACACGCACACGGTGTGCAAGGGAGTGACATTCGTGTGTTCGGGGGGCTCCTGTGCTGTAGAATGTCTGACCAGCCAATCAGGTCCCTCACCTGGAAGATCACATACATGCGCCTCAAGGGGCCCTCCTTGCAGGTCTTGTTGACGAGGTCTTTTGGGGGGTCCACGTAGTCCTGGTATCCTGCGAAACTTGTCAATGTTGAACCTACAGAAGATCCAACCGACAACCTTCCTGGAAAACACGTCCCTGACCGAGTACAAAGTACTGCTCGAGGAACTCTTTTTTGCTCGAGGGCAGAAGCGATAGCCTTCTGACGTGGCTAGCGCCGATGACCCCAGCCTATGTATCTGGGGCCTTCCTGGGCTGCTGACTCCTCTGTAGTGCCTTGAACTGCTCAATCTCTTCAAAGGCCTGCCATCCTCTGGATGAAGGCCAGACAGAAGTCGCTTGCGCACTGTGAATCTCTTGCCACTCTTCGGTGGACCTAGGCACTGTGCCAGCAAGCCCTTGAATACAAAAGTCGTGTGCATCCCACAACTGACGCAAAACACAATGAGGCCGTCTGGGCATGTCGCTGCCGAGAGGGCATGAGAGGGGTGCACCAGCTGTAAGCGTGACCTAAACTCTCCTGAGAACGGTGTGCACAGCTCGGTTTGACGCTTGGATACCGCTTCATCCGAGTGCGAGAACGTAAAACATCCTGCGAAACGCCAAGGGACATGCTGGGCTCGTTGCCAGTCATGTGCCAGCGAGAGCTGAATTCGACGATCCTGCTTGCCTGGAGTTCGCTCTCCTCGCAAGTGCTTCGGCCAAGCCTGCAACATGCGAGGGATGAAAAGAATAATATTGGCGGCCTCCTCCATCTTGCCTCGCAACGACGACTCCGACGACGGGTCAAACGACGGATGTAACTGGAGGGCCGCCTTCGCTGACAAGTCGCACTGCTGGTTGATGCGAAATGGCACTAGGTCCTCTGTCGCCACCGAGTCTTCGCTCTGGTGTGCCTTGACTTTCACCGCAGAAGAAAGTACCTTGCTACTGTCGCTGCCAAGAGCCGTGCGAAAAGTGCCTGCGTACATGCTCCTATACGACAATCTCGCGGCGAGAGGCTTGTGATAACTGTCGAGGACTGATTTACAATCAACGAAAGCCTGCGCTTGTTCTGTTAAGATCTGCTGCAAAACTAAGAATCCTGAATGTTCGGCCGCCTGCGGTGTTTGAGGGAGGGGGAACACAACTGGCCCCGAGACAACCACTTCGAGCTCCCCGCCGGCCGAACATCCTCCAACCGCCCAGGCGGCTCTGTCTAGACTCGCAATGCCTGACCGCGTGCACGTGCCATCAGACCCCGTGAGCGGGCCCACTTTACAAGTGCAGTGCGTGCCTAAATACGCTTCGCGGCCTACTTGACGGATTTCCATGACAAATTCGCTAGCAGGAGCGGGAAACCCATCAGGGTCTGAGGAGGGGTGAGGGAGGATGTCTAACTGGTAAACCAAAGACCTGTCAGCTGAATATACGCACTTAGCTAGCAGGTCGGGGTGAATCAGTTTCTTTCGCAGTTCGACAGCCTCCTCAGCCTGGCAGAAGTACAGGCGATGAACAAGCGTGTCACCTGAATCTCCGCAGAGTGCACACAGGTCCTCTGTGGAGTATCCTGCAGCAGCTGCCCTACTGGTTGTCCAACAACCTTGACAGATGGCGGCCCTGAGTAGGGCTTTCTGCCCCGAGGATAATTTGATTTGAGATGCCTTGTCTTCATCTGGATCCCTGGCTGGTTTTCTGCCTATGACTCCTCCTCCTCCACCGAGAACCCTCCTGACCATGTCGAAACAAACTCTGGGTGTGGACTCGATGTGGCTGAGACTGCGAGCAGCTTTAATTCCCCAGCTCCTGGCGCAGGCGTCCAGCAGCCAGTGCTCTACCAGCTTTGGCGAGAGATCCGCGAGCGAGAACGCCTTGTCCTCGTGCGTGACTAGCACGAAGGGTCCTTGAAACTTCCAGCCGATCCTATCGAGTGCATGAGCTGCTGCCGTGATGGGCCCTCGAACCTGACTGTACTTGAGGCCCGACTGTGGACCAACTTGATCCCAAAAAGCTTTCAACTGCAGAAGCCAAATCGTGCCCATCGGAGCAGCCTTCCCAATACTGGCAGCCCAAACTTCTTTAGCCCACCTGATAACTGGCCCAAGAGCCCGCTTGTCAGACTTACACCCATACAAAGCAAACGTCACAGCTCTGCGTTTACCTTTGCATTTGGGCACCGAGGCTGACAACTCAATGCTGCGTAGTTGCTCTAAATAATTGTTAGAACGCCCTTCTATTTCGGACGCGTAAGCCCCCGCAGGCAGAAGACCACAGGTGACAATTTTCCGAGCTCCCTGTCCAGCAACTCTGACAAGCTGTCGCAATCTAGCGGCGCGAGTTCTGACCTTACGCATCCTTCTGGCTCTTTTGGATTCATTGGCGAGGGAAACCGATTTGCCTGCTCGGAAGTCGGACCCAGGATTGGTAGTAGACTGATTGTACTTCCCTGCCCAAGAGCCTAAAGCATTCAAGATGTCCCTGCCCAACGCCACCGAGGAGGAAACGAGCGAGCACTTGTCGACAGAGAGCGTAGCGTCTAGATCCTCTTTGATCGCCCTCGCTAGCTGCTTGGCGCTGTGGCGAGCCACCTGAGGACGTCCTTGCTCAAGCCAAACGCCGTGAGCGAGAAATCGTCTAAGTAAAAGTCGAAGTCCACTGCCGCATTCAATGAGGTGATTCTGAGAAACCCTCGAAGGCAATAGATGCGAACATAGACTATGGCAAAAGAGCAGCCTGCCACAATGCCGCGGAAAGCATAGAGAGGCTTGCTGACTGCTCGTTTGTATCCTACGAACCTAGCAGAACCATACGCGGCAAGGTGGAACTGCATAAGAGTAGGACTGAATCCTAATTCTAGGCCTCTATCATGCAACCTGGCTCTCACGAACCTCTCATAGAAAGAAGCCAGGTCCCAAAAGAGGCCTACTGCGGCTTCTCCTGAAGCCTTGGTTGCTTCACGCCTCAGACTTTGCCTCCAGACAACATCTATAGGTGACCTCCCAGGGCCACAGCTGAACCATGGGTGGTCAAACTTGTCCATCCAAGACTTGGCATACGGGAGCCTGATGCGCCCAGAGACCCGATACAACATACTGAATATCCCAATAGTACGGTACCCGTTGGAGGCCTAGGGGAGAAGCGCCATAAGAACCCATTGAAGCTGAGGTGGTAATTGCCCCAGACACTCCGAGATGCCCAAGAGATAGATGAACGCCTGCACTCCCTCACCTGTCAGACACGACAGATGACGACAGTGAAATCCATCCAAACTGACCGCAGACTTTGTAGAATCAGATTTGCTTATAGCCTGTACTGCTTCAACTGATGGAAGGGGAATAGCTGCCTGTACACGAGCAGTGCGATGATGAGGCGAACATGTTGCCTCCCACATGAGGGAGTACTTGCGATTGTACTCGCCAAGAAGAGCTTGCACACTGGACGACTGAATGCCGTCTACCACGAAGACTTCTGGCTCCCACTTTACCTTCCCCCTGCAAAACCTGCGTGCTTGCCCTGCCCCCTTATTCAAAGCTTGTGCCACCCAATCCTGCCAACTCTTCTGGTGTTGCCCATGCGAGTCAGCAATAACCGCACGAGCAAAACCTACCACAAGACTAATCTCATGCTCCAGTTCGAAGGCTATATCGTTCCTATTGTCCTCATCCAACCCCACCTTGCTATGCAGGTATGTGCGCATCTGTTTGGCCAGCCCCTTGACCGCCACAAGAGACTTGCTCGTGCTAGCGTGCGCGAGAACATGATGAGGATTACTGTTGATAATCTTGACACACAAATTGTTGAGATCATGCGCATGCTCCACACGAACACAACACGAGTGACTCATGTCAAAACGAATACATGTGAGCAGCTGAAGCACGCGCCGCATGCGCGAAACTAGCCAAGCTGGCCCCTGTGCGACTGCTGCAAAATGCCTGTGCGCCGGCGTCTTCTGAACTAGTGGAGCGAGGCGGGGCTTCGGCAAAAGACCGCGAATTCCAGGCTTAGTGAGTTTCTTACCCGTCCTGCCCGCAATCTCCCTCTCCGCCCTGGCCGCCCAATAGCGATAGAGTACCCCATGCAATCTCTCCATGCCCTCTGGCTTCTCCTCCCCCGCCTGCCCCTGAAGCTGGAAAAAGAGCTGCTCGCGTCGCTGCAAAAGGTCGGCCCAGTCGACCGTGGAATTGCCGATCTCTTCGGGCTCTTCTGGCAGCTGGCAGGCGAGTGCGGGCGCGGTGTCGAACTGCAATATGCGAACGTGCTGCATCCTGGCAGGCAGACCTATTCGGATTGGAAAATGCGGCCGTGCGTGCCATTCGAAATCCGTAGAAACTGAGGTCACCAGCTTGGCCAATTCTGTTTCCACCACGAAATAATCAATGACTTGCGTCTTACCTTTGTCCGAGAGGGGAGGCTCGGCCACCGGGACTTGTGCCCCAGGAGCCTCCGAGAACCCATACGACGCCAAGGATTCATAAGGGATGTTGAAATCGCCACCAATGATGAACTGCATGTTGGGTGCCTTACAGCGCGTAGCCACTCTCTCCAAAAGTCCCAAGTTGGTAACCGACAGCCCCTCCGAGACTTTCCCATAAACTGAGACGCACAAGACCCCTGGGGTGCCTGGGGACTCTACCACACAAGACAGGGCCCTGCCTCGAAAGAGAACCCCCTCGGAAGGGAATGAGGGTGGCTGAAGATTGTAGGCCCCAAGAGTAGCGCGGACAAAGATGGCTACTCCTGAAGAAACGCCTTCGTCCCCTAGGTCAGTGCGACTGGAACGAGCCGTGCCAGAGGGGCCTATGAAACTCGGAGCCCAGAACGGCTTCCACCCATGGTCGAGCGCCCATGCTGAAGCAGTTCCCAGGGGCCCCTCCACGAGTTTGACTTCCTGCGCAAACAAAACTGCGACCGAGGTATTCTGAAGTTCCCCCAATCTTTGCCTGATAGTATCCCACGGCGACCCATTGAATGTTTCCACCAGCATAGCTTCGCCCTCACCTCCGGGATCACCTTCAAAATCGGAATGGTCGAAATCAAAATCGCCGCCAGAAAATTCGGGCCCAAAACTGTGGAAGTCGTTCTTCCTTGTAATATATGGCGTCCGCTGCGTGCCTGCAGGGACTGGAAAAGTTTTGTTCGGACCGTGGCCTGACTTCAGCCGCGCTGGCAGCTGCATCTGCGGGCTCAGCGAGGCGTGGCACTTCAGCAGGAGCGCCAGCACGCTGCGTCTCCCGCGGGGAGCGTGACCCGCGGCCCTCGGTGCGCTCCTTGGCATCGTCGGAGCGCGCGCCCTTGCCACGGCCTGCCCCTTGCTCTCTAGCACGAGCAGGCGGCGGCGAAAGTGGCGCAGGAACGGCAGGTCGCTTAGCCACCTGAGCAGGGACCGAAGGGCGCGTCGCTGGCGGCGCACTGGCTGCCTCGGCCGAGGCTGCGTGCACTGGTGTGCCAGGCTGCTGCGCCTTGGCCATCTGCGCCTCTGCTGCCTCCCAGTCGGCCTTTCTCCCTGTAGGTATCCAAGATCCGAGCGCGGCGAGCTGCTGCTGCGCGATGCTGCCCTGCTGCGCAGGCGATGCTGCCTCAGCGTCCATGGCATCCTCGGTGCTGTTGGCCTCGAGTGCGGTGACAAGCTGCTTGCCCATGGCCAAGAGTTGGGCCACTTCACTGTTAGCCGCTGCTTTGGCTGCCAGCGTGTCGAGGGGCAGCTTGAAGGCCTGGATGTCGCCCAACTGGCCGCGGGCCGTCGAAGCCCATGTCTTCGACTGCTGCTCGCGCTCATCGTTGTACTGTTGCTGAGCCTCCTCAAATCGTTGTTGAAGGTTGGCGCCATCCTCTCGCATGGTGGTGAGGAGATGCTCCATCTGGCAAATGAACTTAGCGTTCTCGTCCAGCTGCTTGCGGATCTTCTCCTGTTTGTCGGCTGCTCGCTGGACTCTGATGGTGGCCCGTTGGACCTGATCATGATGTGGAAGATGTGCCGCAGCCTGTGCCTTGAGCTGTGCCAGCTTTTGCTTGGACTCTGCAATGTTCTGTGCATGGCCTGGGGCAAGCTCATCAGTGACTGCGCCAGCCATTGCAATGCACTTCTCGAGCGAAGAGATCTGTTGCTGCAGCTTGTCCTCGTCGACCGTCTTGGGCGGGGTGTGCACGTCTGGCGGCTGATCTTCCGCTTGTGGCTGCTGCGGCAAACTGGCACCACTGGCGCCGTAGCGGTTCTGGCAGTACTTGAAGAGGTCAACCTGCGGCGGAGCGGGAGCTGCTGCACCTCCAGCATTGCCTGCGTCACGACCTTTGCCTCGACCTCGCCTAGGGAGCCATCCTGCGGGCGGTTGGAAATTGCTCCCGCAATACTTGCACTTGCGAAGACCACTGTCAAGCTACACCCAGCTGCGAGGCCCGCAATTCTGGCAGGCGACCCAGCGCCTCGGCGTGCCGCCCGACATGACTGAGACACTGAGCGAGCGGAGAGGGTGCAAGAAAACGGGCTGGCTGAAGTGGGGCGGACCACTCCAGCCTCTGCCTGGGGCGGACCAGGCGAACACAACGAAACTGGCCGCGGACTAGCGGTATCCGTGTGGTCCCGCAGGGAACCTGTCATCTTGAGCCAAAATGGCTACGGAGCTCGAGGAACTCGGGGCACCCGTCGGGGAACTGCAGCGCCTGGAGGTCCTGCTGGACCTGGAGGGCACAGGGATTGGCCTTCGGGCTCAACGAACCATCATCGAGGAAGGTGCTTGCCTCGCCGAAGACGTTCAAGAACCCAAACAGAGCAGGGGTTGTCGGTTGTCTTCTGGGTACATGACAAAGCGTTGCCACTGTCGGAATTGGCGAAACAACAGCTCTGCTCTCGTGTCGGTGATTCTCATTTTTAGGAGCACTGCTGCCTCAGGCAGTGAGCGATGCTTCGGTGTTGCGCCGTCTGGTGCATCTACTGCGAATTCAGGTTTGCGATCTGACAAGACCACCCGTGCAAATACGAATGACGGCATCCAGACGTCTGTAATCCAGCTTGCCTGGTAAATGCGACTCCAGTCCTGAGAAAGCTGCCGAAAGGATGCACCCTTTGAAAGCCATACGTTTAAACCGGATAAAGTGCGTCAACTCCCAGAATCTTCCCATCCTCCTCCACGCAGACCTAGTAGCTTCCCGTCTCCCGCGGATCTCAACTCCACATCCCCACGTAAGTTCCGTCCCTTCGAAGTACAGACTCTCGGTAGCAACAACGCCTGGCAACGGCACAGTGTGGGACAGGAACGACCTCGAGGCAGTGTAGGCGCCAGGCCCCGTCATGACTGACATGCAAATCCCTTTGTCGGGATTGTGAGCGAAACCGCCTGCCGCCTCCAACTTCCTGTCGAGAATCTCGTTCGAGGCGACGATGCGACTGCGAGCTTCGATGGGGTTCGGGGCGTACAAAAGAATAGGTTGATGTATATCGTCGGCATAATCTCGTCCGGAAACATCGTGCATGTGAAAGATTCCAAGCTTCCGAAGCCTCCAGCTGTGAATTTTGGCAACAGTTTGGGCCCCGTGTCGAAACCTGTGCGACGCGTACCAGTGAGCATGTGGAGGGAGGTGCGGTCTGGAACTCCGAAGATGCAGGCCCCTGCGCCAGGCCTTACCAAACGGGCAGTAGCAGTGTATGAGCCTCATGGAGGAGATTCGGGGGAGGGAGGAAGGACGAGGAGGCGGACGAGGAACTGAGGAAGAGGAATGTGTAGGAGATTTCATTACGAATGGCTGAAGGGAGGAGGGGGAGTAAAGAAAAGTTGAGGCGGGAGAGGAGGGGTAGGTAGAAGAGAGAAGGAGGCGGGGGAAAAGGAAGGATAGGGAAGGGGGGGCGATGCAAATCGGGGAGTGAGAGCAGGACGCGGCCTCCCCAAGACTCAACGCAACGCAATCATTACAAGCATTCCTACCATCATGCGCAAACGCGAATCAATACAGGACGCGTGCACATGGGCAGGTGGCATACCAGTAGCGCGCATATGGGGCGGTCAAGGTCAAGAGGAGCCGACGGCCTCTGGGTGACGACTTGGCTCGCGAGCTCGAGCACCTGGGCGTTCCCGCACCCCTCTTTCGGGTGGATCCCTTGGGCGTGAGCTCCTCCGGCTTCAACTCGTGCGCTCGACTCTCATGCCCTGTTCCTGATTTCGGCAACCCTACTTTCCTTGCCCCCCCTCCCCTTCCGCCTGGGCTCTGACCGCCGCATTGGAGCAATTAGCGGGAATCTCAGCGACCTGGCAACGCGAACTCGCCAGCTGGGGACCGGGACAGAGGCGGCGGGGAGGCGCGAGGGAAGACACAGACGGAGGGAGATGCAGTGGGGACAGCAGGAGAGAGGCCCGTCCTCCAATCCTTGCCGATTGCGCTGATCTTTCTTATCCGCGGACGCCTCTCATGGCCGACCTGGAACTCCAAACAACGAACAATCGTGTTACGCGCAATCCAATAAGGGGAGCTACGTACGTGGTAGGAGGAGGAGGCAGCGGGTGAGCGGGGGGATGAGCAGCAGGAGCAGGAGAACAAACAAGGAGGAGCATGTGAAGGGAGGAGGGCGAGGACGAGCAGCAGCAGCAGCACGAACAGAAGTGGAAAGAGTGGGATCGGCAGGAGGGGCAGGGAAGGCGAAGGGTGAAAACTGAGGGGGGCGACAACAATGAAAAAGGACTCGGATCCAGAAAAGTGGCCCGCGCTGGGGCAAGAACACTATTCTGAACGACGGCCCTACTTGGACCAAAGCGCCGATCCGAAAATGAGGCACACACTGCAGCGGGAACACCATTTTAAACACAGAACGCAATCGGGCTGTAGAAGCAATAACCTAAAGCACATCAACCACTGCAACCCGATGTCAAATTACTCACTGCTTGGAACTCCCCATCTGTGAATATATTACCATGGACCTGTCCGCCGTGGGTGTGTAGGCGCAAGAGTTTTCGAGTATAAACGGGCTTGAGTATTGACAGTCTGCGGGTGAATCTAACTGTGGATGAATTGGAGTGTGAATGAGCCTCAGTAGTACGAGCGCGTCTCTGCGCATCAGCCTGGGGCCTCCTGGGGCCTCCTGAAACCTCCTGGGGCTTCCTGGGGCCTCCTGGAGCCTCTTGGGGCCTACTGGGGCCGCTTGGGGCTTCCTGTTGCCTCATGAGGCCTCCTGGGGCCTCCTGGGGCCTCCTGGGGCCTCCTGGAGCCTCCTGGGACCTCCTGGGGTCTCCTGGGGAGGATTCGTGCCCCAGAGAGGCCCAATATATACGAACAGACGTAAAACACTTCGGATTGGAACCACAGGATACGGGCAGTATAAGAGCACACGTAAAACACCAAAGACTCGTGCCCCAAGGGAGGCCCAATCTATAGGAACATCTGTATAGGATTGGATACACAAGAGAAAGGCAAGCTATATAAACATACGTAAAGCACTAAGGATGCGAGCTCCAGGGGAGGCCCAATCTATAGGAGCAGACGCAAAACATTGAAGCCACTCCTGTGGCCTCCTGCTCCTGGGGCCTCTTGGGGCCTCCTGGTGTCTTCTGGGGCCTCCTGATGCCTCCTGGCGCTTCCTGTGGCCTCTTAGGCCTTACTGTGGCCTCCTGATGCCCCCTGGGGCCTCCTTGAACCTGCTGGAGCCTCCCGTGGCATCCTGGGGAGGATCCGTGCCCACGAGTCTGGCCACCAAAACAGGCAAACCGATCGAGAGTTCCTCAACATTTGGCCCCCGGTGGGGGCGAACGTCAACGCCTCGCTTGAGATACCCTCCGAATCTGCTCCGAAAGCGGAGGATGTTGGGGGCACAACCAAGCAAACCGCTCTAGACATTCTCGCGATTTGGGCGCGAACGGATGAATGAGACAACCCCTGGCGGCTCCCCCTTGTGATGCGAACACCAGCGCCTCGCTCGGGACATCCTGAACATCTGCTCCGAAAGCGGAGGATGTTGGGGGCACAACCAGGCAAACCGCTCGAGACATCCCCGCCATTTTGGCGTGAACAGAGGAACGAGATACCCCCTGGCGGCTCCCTCTTGAGGGTACTGACACCCGCGCCTCGCTCGATACATCCTCAGAAGTTGCTCCGCCATCATCATCATCATCATCATCATCATCATCATCATCATCATAGTTTCCTCGACGTTAGGGCTAAGAGTAGATGACTTGATTCATCATTTGAGCTAAAATCAGGCCCGTCGCAGAGAGACGAAACTCTCGGTTGACCCCGCATGGGGCGACACTCTATGGGTGCTGCACAGGGGAGCGGCATGCCATCGAGTGGGGATTACAGCTGCATAGACTCAGCAGCTTCTGCCTCTGCGGCGAAATCGGCCTCATCGAGGTACTCAGGAACGAAACTGCGTGGCTGTGTGTCAAGCGCTGGTCTGGCTACAGCTGGGGCAGGCGGCGAGTCGGGCGGTGGCCTAATATACTCAGGTGATGAAGAGGACGGTGGTCGGGGCGATCTTCGTGCCGTGATCGTGCCTGGCAGGACTCCACCTCGCAAGAAATTCATTCGTGGTCGAGCGTCTCCAACCAGTGCCCGACCTCGTCCTCGAGCCAGCCCGCTGGCGCTACTCCGTGATGGTGAGTGACCGCGCCCTCCGAACGGAATGCTTTCATGAGAAGTTTCCTGCCACCCCATTCGGGAGCTCCAATGATGAGTTTCATTTTCTCCGTGTCGAAGCAGTTCTCGAGTCGAATGAAGCTGATCTCCTCGGCCAAATCCTCCTTGCACATGTCTGGTTCCATACTGCCGTCGGGCGGGTTGGTCTTCAGCAGGTACTCCTCGATCTCGGTGCGGAGCGCTCCCCCGATGTCGCACTGCAGCACTCCTTCCAAGGCCGCGAGGCCCATGCTGGGCGCGGGGGAGCCGATCTCCTTCATCCTCTTCTTGTCCTCCGCTGAACCCTGACGTAGCTGGTCCAGGTGCTGCTTGTAGCCCTCCAACTCGTTGCTCACCGCGTCGATCACCTTGTGAGTCTTCGGGCAAGTGTAGGTGTCCGTGGCCAGGGAGCTGTTCAGCCTCGTGCGGTGCGCCGTTTGAAGCACCAACTTCAAAGTCGACTTCAGTAATGATAGTAATTGCTCGTCCTTGCTGGTCCACTTCTTCCCCGCGTGGTCGCCACGCCTCGTCCTCCGTCCGCCACGGCGTGCTTGCTTGCGCCGTGGCGCTGCCTCGGCCCCTCCCCCGTCCGCGGCCTGGTCTCCCTCCGCGTCCTGGTCGCGCCGAGGTGGGGGCGGGCCCGCCAGCTCTGGCTTTGCCATCGGTGGTTGTCCTGCTTTGGATCCGCTGCCAGATGCCTCTAAGGCCTTCGAGGAGGCCAGGGGGAGACGCCATTGAGCTCGCGCTGGTGACTTCTCCTTGGCTGCCGTTTCCCCCGACATCTTGCCGTGGCGGGGGCCGTGGGACGGTAGGTGTCGCTGTCAAGTAAACTGACCCAGCCATCGGTGTCGCTGGAGCACCAGTTGCCGAAGGTCGTCGTGACTGAGCTCCCACTCGTGGCCGACGGTCGGGAGCAGGAGCAGCCCGGTCAGCACCTTGACGTAGTAAAAGATCTGTGGCTCGTCGAAGCTGCCGTCGAGCGCCCGAAGTATCGCGCGCAATACGGGGCGGCCGTCTAGCGGGATGTGCAGGCGGCGGTGGCGGGGCACCTCCTGCTGAGGCGACCTGAGGCCCTCTGGCCTCGCGTCTGTGCACAACCTTGAGCCGTGATCCAGATGGCGACATAGGAAGATGGGTATACACATGGGCACGTAGCGCTTCAGGGTCCATATAATCCTGATGACATGCTGGATCAAGATCGCAGTCACATAAGGGACACGTCGTAGTCGTAGCTGCCGTCCATGTATACTCATGATGTGTGAGGTCGTGTATACATCGTCCAGCAATCCATGATCTGCGAATATGGCGTACAGCATGTTCATGATTGGGAAATGTGGTATGACATGCGATACATTTATTATCCAATTGCAGTAATGTGAGTATAGATGGATGTCCGTGGCCGTCCGCTTTTGATTTTTCATTTGATGTGTTACCAACCGTTTAATAGTCTCGAACCTTTCCGAACATCCAGGAATAGTACATTTGAATGGTCGCTCGTTCTCGGTTTCGCTGTCGGCCTCGGCGTGTTCAGCGGACGGCAGGGCCTCGGAGAGTCTACTGGTACCTGGGGGGGGTCCACCTCGTGGTCCAGAAGGTCGCTCGCAGCGCTCGGGTGTCGCAATATCGGAAAGCTTCGCGGACCTCCTCATCCCCCCAAAGGGCTTTTATCACCTGTGGCCGCCATAGCTCCCCAAACGTTTGTCCGATGGGATGTTCGGCCAGGCACTGCAAGTCGTCGGCAAGCTGTAATGCCCACGGGTGCGTCGAGCTGGCGGTGGCGATCTCACCCTGCGTCGTGAGGGTAGGGCCAGCGCGCGGTCGATCGTTCGATTCTTTCTCGAAGCTGCACCTGCCAAAGAAAACTGCCAGAACGTGGCTGTGATGCGTATGATCTGCAACTAAGCTTTGCTACCAACTGAGCCTGCGCACGAGCAACTCGATGGCCGTCGGAGCGACTTGCCAATCTCGAAAAAGCTGAAGTGTGGTGAGGGAACGATGGGCATCATGTTCATCAATATGATGTGCTCCTCCCCTCATCATGGCTCGAAGTTTGCGTGCGAGTGATTTATCTAGGCGGTGAGTTTCTCGCGGGCGTAATGCGTGGCTTTCCAGGCCTGACCATATACGGCCAGCCACATTCGAGAGACATGATAGTCTCTTACTTTTCCATGGGCCCCCAGAGAACCAGTAGCCCCCAAGACGTGTCCATCCCACATTGGCCGAATGAATACGTTCGCCAAGTTCTCGAAGATTACTGTTTGTGACGCTGACGTATCCTCCTAAGTGTATGAGATCCTGCTGGGCCCTCCCCAAGACTCGGCGCTCGGCCTCCTTAGTGGCAGCTCGGGTTCCCAAAGAGACCAACGTGTCCTGCGTTTGAACGTTCTGGGCGCAGCCTCCGAGGGATAGGGTCTGGGTGAGGGTATTGTTATCGATCATGTCGAGCAATATTGCCTGATGAGCCGTCCCGTCAGGGATGAGGAGTATCTTAAACAAGTCATCGATGAAGGCGCCTAGGTGACCCTTGTGGGTCGTTGACGTGAAAGGGCGCACAACACCGAACGGGTCCCCCTGCACTTCGGCCATCTGCGCTTCCCACTGCGATACCAGGGGGTAGAAAGATCCCATGAATAATTCTGGCTCATTTGAGTCCCCCATCCTCCCTCCAGTTCCTGGCCGAAGAGCAAGGTTGGCGTCCGAGGCCTGGAGGTAAACTACGGCCTGCTCACGGTGCTGAGAAAGGAGAGGGTGAACATGTTCGTCATCACATCTCAACGTGTGTGCTGCAATCAGCCGCTCATGGGAGCCCGTGGCGAAGGCATTGCGCATGTCGTAAGACTTGGCCAAGAACGAAAGGCGCGAGCACCTCAGCTTCCAAATAATGAGCTTGACCAATATCATAAGTGCCTCTCGCCTCCGAGCAAAAATGCCTCCATAGGCCCACGGAGGGGGATCATATTGACTGCCGTACTTCAAAATGCCGATACGAAGATAGAATCGCCAAAAATGGTCGAAACAGTTGAGCAGCCGAACACAATTCTGAATGTCAAACGTGGGTCGTCCTGTAGGGAACTTGCCTTTCTTGCCGATTGCGATGGCATGGCTCGTGACGGCCTGGGCTGGTAACTGCTGGGTACGATGTACATGAGCGATCAGCTGCACGAAAGCCTGCACGATCTCATAGCATGAGTGCTGATCAAGTTTTAGCCGTCGCTGTCGGAAAGGCTTCTCGGAGGTCGCCAAGAGATGCGCTGAAGGGTAGTCCTGGGTCTGAAATCCAATGCCTGCTCGCTGTTGTCCAGGACGTGTCAAGTACGTGGGGTTGAGCAGCATAATTGTGATCTCGATCGGCCATGCCCAGGGCGGATTGTACCTGCGGCGCTTCTCGCGCCAAAGCCTTTTTTGAATGTGTTGAAGTTCTTCAAGCGCTGCCTCCTGCTCCTCCATGGTTGGGACGCCCACGTCATATCCTATCATCATCATCATCATCATCATCATCATCATCAGCATCATAATCAGCATCAGCTTCATCAGCTTCATCAGTTTCATCATCATCATCATCATCATCATCATCATCATCATCGTCAGTATCATCATCGTCATCATCATCGTCGTCAGCATCAGCATCATCATCATCACCATCACCATCACCATCATAACATAAAACCACATACCACAGAATAGCATATAATAACATACGGAGTAATAAGAGCGATGAGTGAAGTGTGGGTGTGACTTTCATTCCGGCGCGGTGAACATGATAACAAGAACCCCATCTTAGGATATGGGGAAAACAGCGGAGTCAACCAGCTACTTTATGGACACAAGCAGGGAAGAGACGAGAGTAGTATTCTGGGCGACGGAGGCAGGGCGGAGGGGAAGAGGCGGGCATGAAGTATGTAGGAGAAGAACGGAAAGAACGGAGAGGGAAGGCGGAGGGACGGGCGTAGAAGACGGGAAGGGCAGGGGATGGTAGGCGGGGGGGAGGAGAAGGCTGGTAGAGAGGGGGGGAGTAGGAAGGGAAGACCTAGGAGAGGGAAGGCGAAAGGGGGCATGTGGAGGGGTGGGAGAAAGGAGGCTTGGCAAGAATGTCTCGACTTCTCCAGTGTCTTTCGCCAGCCCTTGCCGTCTCATTCGCAACCTTACCGCGCGTCCCCCCGGCCCACGTTCGCTGCCCCACAGGTCAGCCTAGCAGAAGACGAGGACAAGGACTAGGCCGACTTGCGTCGACGAGTGGCGTCGACGACTGGCGAACACGATCCCGAGAACGGCGACGACCACAATCACAGCGACTGACGACGACTGCGAGGGGCGACGACGACGACGGCGACGAGGATGCCGACGACGACGGCGACGAGGAAGCCGACGACGACGACGACGACGGCGACGAGGATGCCGACGACGACGACGACGATCAGCGGCGACGACGACGAACCCCGACGACGGCGACGACAAGCGGCGACGACGGCAAACATCGACGACGCGCCTCCTTCCGCAGAGCCGCGCGCCGGTCCTCTGGGACGCCGGGCTGGAGGACCGCGTGCCCCGCGCCGATCGACCAGACCTCCTGCGAGGCTGGCGCGCGGGCGAGGACGGCCCGCTCCCGCGCGCGTAAGCGCGGTCGTCGCCGCCAGTCGTAGTCGTTGACATTCGCCAGCGGCCCGTCCCCAGTTGTCGTCGTCGTCGTCGTCGTCGCCGCCACCACCGCCGCCGCCGCCGTCGTCGTCGTCGTCGTCGTCGTCGTCGTCGTCGCCCGTCATCGTCGCCAATCGTTGCCATCGACATCGAAGTGGAGAGGCCGCAGCTCCGCTCCTGTGCGCGAGCACGAGCTGTGGGCGGAGGGAGGGGTGAGACTGTCGAAACAATGCTACACATGAATGTGCGAAGATGCCATGTTTCTGTACGCAGCGTGCCACGCGACTCAAGGGCCCGAAACGGCGATGGATGCTGGCATGGAGGCAACAGCGGGGGGGAGACGAGCACAAGGCCAAGAGGAGGAAAGACAATAGGATAGCTCTGCTACTCCAGACCAGCTGTGGCGGGATGGATGAAGGAGGTGGGAAGGCTGGCTGGAGGACGGCGAGGAGGAGAGTGAGGATGGGGGGGAAGGGTGGATGGGGTATGGGAAGGCGGGATAGAGGGGCGCAGGCCGGGAGGGGAGGGGAGGAGTGGGAGTGGTAGGAAAAGGGGAGGGAGCAGTGGAGGGACAGTTGGATGCAGGGCGGGAGGAAGCTTGCAGGGGAGAGCTTGCGCTCCTGGAACTGAGCGCAGCGAGAGGAAGGATAAAAGATCCTGGCGAAGGACCCAACCACATGCAGCTGCGCGTATCTCGAGTCTTGTGGGACGAAGGAGGAAAGCCAGGAAACGTGTGCGGGGTGCGTAGAAAGGGTGCGGTGGGGACATGCAAACCCTCGAACTGGGGCCTTCAATGGAGCTCCCCATGAGGCCACGAAACGCGTGAGGGTGTGCCGACATGGGTGCCGTGGCGCGATGCGAACACTCCCGCTAGGCCCGACGGTGGAACTCCCTATGGGGCCACGAGAAACGTGTGAGGGGTGCGCCGGATGCCGCGAAACGTGTGAGGGATGTGCCGAAATGAGTCTGGCGATGGTATGCTGGGTCTTCGGTGGGTCCTGCCACGAAACGTGTGAGGGGCGTGTCGAAATACGTGCGGCGGTGGCATGCGGGCCCTCCTACTCGGGCCTTCAGGGGGGCTGCCCATGGGGCCGAGAAGCGTGCGAGTTGTATCGAAACGGTTGCCGCGGTGGTATGCGGGCCCTCCCACTCGGGCCTTCAATGGAACTCCCTACGGGGACATGACACGTGTGAGGATGTACGGACATGGATGCGGCTGTGTCATGCGGGCCCTCCCACTGGTGCCTTCGGTGGAGCTCCCTATGTAGCCACAACTCATGACGGTCTGCTGAAAAATAAAGGCGGGCATGAATGCGAACCCTGCCACTCAGGCCGTTGGTGGAGCTTCCTACGGGCCACGACGCGTGTGAGGGGTGTTCCGAAATACAAAGCAATGAACTCATGGAAATCCTGGCATGCGGTTCGTCGTTGACCTATTTATGGGGCCAGGAAACGCGTGAAGGGCGTGCCGAAATAAGAAGCGGGAAATTACGTGAACCCTGGCATTTGGGCCTTGGTTGGAGCTCCGTTTGGGGTCACGAAGCGTGTGAAGGGTGTGCCGAAATGTCGGGCGGACACTCACATGAACCCTGACATTTGGGCGGTAGCTGGAGCGCCCGATGGGGTCACGAAGCGAGAGTGCGGTGTGCCGAAATGGGAGGCGGGAGCTCATGTGACCCCTGTCATGTGGGCCTTAGCAGAGGCTCCTGGTGGGGCCGCGAAACATGTGAGGGGAGTGCCGACAAGGGAAGCCCATGCGAACCTAGGCATCTCGGCCTCACATGGGGTCCCATGTGGGCCCACGAATCGTGTGAGAGGTGTGCCGACATGATACCTTGGAACAGATGTGGAGTTGGCATTTCGGCCTTGGCACGAGCTCCATACGGGGCCACGAAACGCGTGAGTGGTGTGCCAAAGTGGGAAGCGAGAACTCATGTGAACACTTATATCTGGGTCGTGGCTGGAGCTCCCTATGGGGTTACGAAGCGCGTGAAGGGGGGGGGGGGCCGACATGGGAGGCGGGAGACCATGTGAACCCTGGCATCAGGGCTTTAGTTTGCCCCCCTTATGGGGCGATGCAGCATGTGAGAAGCGTGACGGCGTGGGAAAAATCAAGTAAACCACTGCGTTTGGGCCTTAGTTGGAGCTCTCTATGCGCCACGGCGCGCGTGGGGAGTAGTGCGCCGAAATGACGATGAGGAGAGGGTGAGGAGGAGGAGGAGGAGGAGGAGGAGGAGGAGGAGGAGGAGGAGGAGGAGGAGCCCACACCCGCTGGGCTCGAAGAACTGTGAAACCAATAAGTTCGGGCTCCACCAACAGGAATGGGCGTCCTACGCTGGAAATCTCGTAGGAGCCCACAGCTCCAGGCATAAAAGCATGCATCATGCCACATGGTGGCTGTCAGACAGCAGCAGCTTGACCCGGCACTGCCGTGGTCGTTGCTCCAGAACGCCACACAAGCGAGGAGCAGACAATCTGAGAGGCAGGGCATGGAGACGGCGAGTGAGCATGGTGAGGGAGGCGTTAACGAGTTAACGTGCAATGGCGCCCGTGGCCGCGAAATTCGAGCAGCTATGTGCTCGCTCTAGACACGCACGGACGGAAGGGCATGGTTTTACACACCAGTAAACATGTGAGTCATAGCATTCAGCTGTCTGAATATCATGAGTCTTCGCTCTAAGCACTTCGCATAGCTCATCAGGAGGAAGAGGAGGAGGAGGAGGAGGAGGAGGAAGAAACAGAGGTGGAAGGGAGGGACGGACGCGGAAGGGGGAATGACATAAGACGCGGGGCGCTGCTGATTCAAAACGAGAACCCAACAAAACAAGTCAGTCAGTCAGAAGCCCTGCGCCAGACGGCGCGAGACGTCAGAAAACGCGCGAGCAGGGTCAAACAAAAACGATCGCGCCTGAGACAGGGCCCTTCGGCACTCCATCCAGAAACAAGCCTTGCAAGCCTGTGCGGCTAAAAACGTGTCAGAAAGGAGGGGGGTGATGAGAAGGAGGATGAGGATGAGGATGAGGATGAGGAGGAGGAGGAGGAGGAGGAGGAGGAGGAGGAGGAGGGGGAGCAACGATGCGTCAACTGTGCCATGATCTGACTGCTGCCTCTCGCTCTGCGGCTGCACCTGCCTCCGGCGGGACATCGTGTCAGCCAGGCGGTCGTGGGAGCCAGCGACCTTCATGCAATTGTTCATCACCATGCTACCCCACATCTGTCGGGGACGTCCTCCCTTGCGGATCCATGTAGGCACTCGGAGCTCAATGCCGACAGGCTAGAAGACGGACCTGCGCAACTGGTCGTTACCACGGCGCTTCGCGAGCATCCCTAAAAATACCAATTGTCGTTTTGCAATGGCTTCGCTCAGTGGCCTTACCCTTGAATTGGTCTAGACGGTACTGTTGGACACACGACTGCAATATGAGGGTAGCATCTGGTATATCTTACTCAAGCACCTAGCCTGGAAACTGTCGAGTCTTCTGCGCTCCGACTTGTTCAAGCAGGCAGCAAACATGCAATAATACAGTTTTTGAAACACACGCGTCTTGAAAATATACACTTTGTTTCTCCGAGACAAAGTTGCGTGGGACCAAATCAAATTCAGCAAGTTCGAATCTCGCTTTGCTGCGCCTAATCTTCTGCTCAACTCGGAACCGCTCCGGCCATCAGACGAAAGCTGGGTCCCGAGGTACACCAGCGTTTCCTTCTCCCTGGCGGTCTCACCGACGCTGTTCAAGACGTCCTTTTGGAGCGAACTCTCGTGATTTCGACGTTGCTCCAATTCAAGCTCCATCCATAGTGTTTGCCGCACTCCTCCACGCACGCCATCAACCCCTGCACGACACCAGGATTCGCATTCAGTAGGAGCGTGCCGTCTGCGTAGACCAACTCCCGCACGAAGTGCGCCACGGGGCTCCCGGGAGTCTCTCCAACAGCTTCGCGCGCGCGTCCTGCAACGGCGTCGTCATTACGATAGTGATTAGGAACGGGGACAACGAACACCCCTGGCAGACGCCGAAGATTCGCTGCTGCTCCCCTGAATCTGCGCCGAGGTCAGACACGACGGATTTCCTGTCGTCGTACATCACCGCCACCGTGTCGACGAACTTGGCCGGGCAACCGAATCGCCGAAGTGACGTCGCCATCGCCTCCGGGGATGAAGAATCGAAGACTTTGGCCCAATCCAAGGCCAGTGGGAGGACAGTCCCGTATTTTGTGGCCACGCGTCCTCGAGCGCGCGCCAGGCCACGAAGATGGCGTCGGAGGTGCCGCACTGTGACCAGAAGCCAAATTGGGTCGGCAATATGCTGTCCTCCGCACCGGCGTGTTTCAGCCTCTTCAGCACGATCGTTACGAAAGCCTATGTCCGATTGGCAGCAAGCTGATGGGTCGGTAATTGTCGCGCGCCGCTGGGTCTCCCTTCTTCTCGATCGTGCGCACGCGTGATTTAGGCCACGCGTCTGGCACTGTCGTTTGCGACCAGACCATATTGCAAAATCGAACGACCTATGCCAGAGCTTGCTGGCCATTCTCGGCACACGCTTTCGAACATTTTGGCGGTAATCCGTCCAAACCTCCCGCTCGTCGGTTCCTCAGTCTGCGCGCCGCCCACATCACGTCGTCGGCGGATATGGTGCCCAAATTGACCGGCAAAGCAGGGTGAACCACAGCGCCGTCAGGCAGCGCGGTCGTCGGCCGCACCGCCCACTGCAGGGTCTCCAGATGCTGTGCGAAAGTTGTTCCTCTGCGGTCGCTGTCCACCAGCTCGCCGTCGCTAGTTCGGAGTCTTCCTTGAGCTCGCTGGAGTCCTCTGCGCATTCTCCTGATTTGAGCCCAGTCGCCATCCCTGGTGACAGTCTCAAGCAAATTCGTTTTGTCCCTGGCTACCGAGATCCTGATACGCTTCGAAATTATCCCGCTCCCGGACCACGTCAACATCCTGTGCGGCATTGCGTCGCATCTCTATGAGCTCCAGCGTGCTGCTACTGATCCACGGTTTGTGCGGACGGGGCGGTTCCAATGGCAGCGTTTTCTCCTCGGCATGCTGGAAACTATGGACCAATCGACACCATGCCAGGTTCACGTTGGAATTGTCCGGAGCTGCCTCTTCAAAATCATCCCAGACCTCGCCCAAGTGTTTCTACAATAATTGCCGGACGCTTTCGTCGGCGAGGACGCTGTAGTCTCGGCGACAGACTTGCTTTGCAGCGCGGCACTTGTCGACCTCCAACACCACAATATGGCTGGGCAAGAAAGAGAACGCTGGCCCGCCCTGACTTCTGTCGGGACGCGCCAGCGGCACTACGCCGTCGCTCGCTTGACGGACAGAAGCCGACAGCAACTTCGACAAGATGTAAAGGAGGAGGAAGAAGAGAAGGACATAGAAACCTGCGAAGGACTCGAATGAGGACACGGGTGCGCTCGGACCGAGGATTTCAAAGCGGAAGGAGGAGGCGGGGAGGGAGGCGTCCGCCGCGCTTCCCACGTGACGTTTTAGCCACGTGGCCACCAAAATTCTCGATTCCATCCTCTGGACGGGCTCTTCGCCGCGAGCCGTTGTCAGAGGGCCCTCGGGGCCGAGAACGCCCGCGGTGTTTTCTCCACAGCGCCTGAAGGCCAGGTAGACGACGACTGTTGAAAGACAGGTTTCTGACGCCCTGTTTTACGGTGGACGACGGACGACGCAACTACTACAGACAACCTCCACTGCCCTGTTTGTTGCAATGCGTAGGCTGCAGGAATGCCGACTCCATCTTCTCTCGAATGGATTCGGTGCGACAGGTCGTCTTCCGCGGGCCCGATAGCGGCCCCCGATAACGTCGAAGTTGCGAAAAACAAGCCCGAACTGACGAATGACGACGACGAGGACGGCGGAAACCAAAAGGACACGGCGACAGCGACGAATGATGGATGACGACGATGCCATGATGCTGCACGACGCGCGGCGCATGCCGGCGGCGGCGTCGCGGACGGCGGCGCACGACGACGGCGGCGGAGGATCTCCCGGACGCTCGGCAAGTCCACGTCGTCGACCAGCGCAACCTCCATGCAGCTGAGCAAATGGGCGGAAGCGCCCAGCCCGCCGGGCCGGACCTGCTTCCGGGCGTCGCCGGGAGGGCGCGGGACTGGGACCATGAAGCGAAATCACTCGACCGTTGAATCGTTGTGCGAAGGGCGGGGGCGTGGGGCGGCGTGTGGGGTGAGTTCTGGGGCCTCGGGTTTTTCTTGGCGGTGGGTTCTACAAGGTTCTGGTCGTGCTAAAAGAAAAGGAAAGGGATACCGGGCTCCATTGGGATCGGCGCTGGGTGCGAAGGGACTAAACGAGGGCTTCCTCAGCGGATGCTTAAATAGGTTGCGTCTAGCCGAACCTAGTTTACAACTGCCCCAAACGTTTTTTTTTTTGTTTGGATAACTCCGCTAGGTGGGCGGGACCCACTTCGCCTGGATGGTAAACCCCCTGAGTCACTTGAAGAATTTGCAAGCCACTGTTGAAACAAATAGACCGCGTACAACCAACCCACCGTGGCATCCACTGATCACCCCCGGGTCCCCTTAGCAGGCCCCGCGCCCATGCCAATACGCAAGTCTTGACAATAATCGAACCGGTCTTGACGCGCCTACTTTGAATACTCCAAGAATACGACCGAACCCACGTATCCCCAATTGGTTCCAAACAACATAACACAACAGCTGACGAGGGCCCAAATCAATTTGTTTTAGCCATCCATGTTGTGCACTCTACGTGGTGCAATCAATCTGGCGTCGTCCACCACTGCTCTGAGTTGTCAAACCCATTGTTCGCGCAATCGTCCAACCCGCCCGCCCACAACTTGGCGTTGGTTGGTGCATCCCTGCGGCCGCGCTAACCCGCGCATGCTCGCGCGCGCAACGGTCAGCTACTTGGGCGCGGCCGACGCGGCCGCGGTGGCGCTGACCGCTGGGCCCTTCCCAGCGGGCACTTTAGTGCGAGTCGGTGACTTGGGCGGGCGCGGTATCATGGCGACGCCGACAGCGGCAGACGCGATGATGAGAGTAGCGATGATGCTGGCGACGGTGGCGATGACGACGGCAAGGCCAATGACAGCGAAGATGTTGAGCACCGCCCGCCGACAACGATGACAATGTCCTCGCTCGGCGGTGAAGGTTTTGGAAGGAATTCGACATGCGCGCGCACCCAGCCCGCGCGAGTGGCCCATGATGTAATATTCGACACGGATCGCGCCCCTCCCCCCTCCCCCCCCCGACACGCGCGCAAGGGTGTTCGGATGAGCCCGACATGCAGCGCGAGAGGTCTGTCTTGCAGAATTTGATGACAGACAACCTTTGGATTTCGAACAATTCGCAGGAGCGCGCTTGCAAACTTTTGCGGGAACTGATGTTGCAAACCAAATTAGATATAACAACAACTGGGGCACTCGATTTTGAAATCCACGCGCCATATAGAAAGCATAAGTGTTTGACAGATTCCGGCATGCGCGCGCGACGGCGCGCGCGCACTTCGCCGCGCTGCACTGTCGCGCGGGAGTATCGCGGCAGCGCGCGCGCGAGGGCATTCGACTGATTGCGACATGCGTGCGCGAAAGGCCCATTTGGTAGCATCGCATGAACATGTTGAAACAACCAATGGCCGCCTCGAGATTCTGCAAGAGCGCAAGCGTATTTTTGATAAACAACAGTGTTTGCGAGACCGTGTGCTTCTGTATGTTTTCGTGCTGCTCTATTTGAAATCCTCGCGAGATCTACGGCTCTTCGAAGAAATCGACGCGCGCGCGACAGGGCGCCCGCGCGCGCTTCGCCCCACTTTTTTTCCGAGGGTTTCTTGCGCGTGGAAGATTTGCGATGAACGAACTCGCGCGCGCAACTGCTCTGCAAGGGGTGGGGGGGGGGCGGGGGTGGGGGGGGGGTCGGCGGGGCCGGGGTGGTGCGAACTTATATTTTGGATTGGCGATGGGGCATCATCGCACGTAAGTTGCACATCCCAACAGGGGCTGCTAAGTCCGGGGGAGGGGGGGGGGGAAGCGGGCCCCGATGCTGATTGAGATCGGAGAAGTAAGGCTTGTCAGCTCCATTCTTGCGCAATCACTCCAACTACCCGCCCATAATTTGCTTTGTCAAACCGATGCGGCGGCGATGATAATGACTGCTTCGTCGCGGCTGGCTCGCCTCGCGGCCGCGCCGGCCCGCGCGCGCGCAGCGGCCAGCTTCTTTGGTGGAACCGACGCGACCGCAGTGGCGCTGGCCGCCGGGCAATTTCCAGCGGGCGCTGCGAGTCGGTGACCGAGGCTGACGCGGCATCATGGCGACGTCGACATCGGTGGATGCGATGATGCGAGCAGCGATGGCGGTGAGATGAAGATGCCCACGGCAAGGACACTTGCGGCGCCGACGCGAATCGCGCCCGTGGCGATGACGATGCCCCCGCGTCGGCGATGGAGGTTTTGGGCGGATTTAGACGCGCGCGCAGTCGACGCGCGCGAGTGGCCGGCGAGGTATAATTTGACAGGGGCCGCGCCCCCCCCCGCCTTTGCGCGCGCGCAAGAGCGGTCGATTCAGTTCGACGCGCGGCGCGCTGGATCCGTTTGGCCGTACTATGAGTTTCGAACGAATTCGGACGGCGCGCGCGCAAACCCTCTCAGGAAAATGATGTTGCGAAACCGTGCGTGTGTGATAAACCTCATCGGGTCGCAGGCTTTCAAAATCTGTGCGGAACCCCGAATCTGTCTAACATTCTGGTTGGCGCGCACGACGACGCACACGCGTGCGTCGCCTCCTCCGTTGAAAATGGTTCTAGCGACAGCAGGCGCGCGAGGGCGCTCGAACGATTTCAGCGCGCTCGCACGAGAGGCACACTTGGTAGCATGTGATGGCAACTTTGGAAAACATACTATTTCTAATTTCTCGCATGGGCGCGAGCGAATTCGTGCGTGAAAACTCGCGCAGCAAAACCATGTGGTTTTACATGTGTTCGGGGCGCTCGGTTTAGAAGCCCTTGCGACGCACGAAGTTCTTGAAAGGTTGCGGCATGCGCGCGCGACAGCGCGCGCGCGTACTTCGCCATCCGTCGACAGGGATCGTTGAAAGCCGATGCTTTTCGATGAGCGAGCGCGCGTGCATGTTGCTTCCTGCGCAGGACGAAGGGGGGCTGGATCCGCATTCAGAATGGACGATTGGGCAGAATAAAAAGAAGACGCAACACAAAAATGCGCACCGTTAAGTCTGGGGGTGGTGGTGGTGGTGGAGGGGGGGGGGCAGGTAGAGCCAGCGCATCCTTGCAAAAGGAGCAGCTGTGTCGCACGATATAAGCGGCGCGATCTACAAGGCTATCTATGTTGTGCCACCCATGATGCGCGGTGCAGATCGCGCGATCTCTGTTGCGCGCATTAAGCGCAATCTATGTCGTGGAGCTCCTAGCGCGCTATGTTGTGGGGCGCGGTCTGTTGCGCAACTTGCGATGCGCTTCATCTTGTTCGCAGCGAAGTCTCAGACTCGCTGCTCGCGCGATCGCCCCGCCCCCCCGCCCGCAACGTGGTTTGTGATGCCAGCGCGGCGGCGACTGCAATGACTGTTTGACGCTGGCTGGCGCGTCGCCGCAGCCGCACTGGCGTGCGCGGGCTCGCGCGCAATGCGGCCAGCCAGTCTGGCGCGACCGACGCGGCCGCGGTGGAACTGACCGCTGGGGGCTTCCCAGCGCGCCTCGCAAGCCGCGCTGGCGCGCCAGTGCGAGTCGGTGACTCGAGCGGGCGCGGCATCGTGGCGACGTCCACAATGGCAGACGCGATAATGCCAATGGCGATGTCGGCGAGAACGGTGACGGTGACGACGGCAAGGCCAATGACATTACCGATCATGATCGCGCCGATGAAGATGGTGCCCGCGTGTCGGCAATTAGAAGTTCTGGGGGAATTCGACGTGCGCGCGCGGCCGACCGGTGCGAGTGGCCCGCAAAGAATCATTTGACAAGCGTCGTGCCTCCCATGCAAGCAAAGCAAAAACGTTCGAATGATTTCGGCATGCGCGCGGCAAAAGCCCATTTAGTTGCACTTGGTGAACATGGTGGAAAACCGATGGTTCCCGAGTGACTTAGCAAGGACGCGAGCGCGCAAATTTTTTGCCATTGAATAATTCTCTCGGCTAGAGATGTGATCCCAGTATGTTTTCGGGAACGTCGATCTGCACAAATTTTTGCTGACCCCAAACCAATGTTTCCACGATGTCAGCGCGCGCGACGCCACGCGCGCGTAGACCTGGTCCATGGGAATCGCGGCCTCAGCAAGCGCGCAAGGGAGTTCGAATGATCTCGACATGCGCGCGCGAGGAAACGCGCGTGGTTTCAAGTGGCGGAAAGAACGGAGAAAACAGAACAATACAAAAAAACACGAAAAGCCAAAAGAACAAACAAAAAAGGAAAACACAAAAAAAACGCATGCCCCCGAGAAATCGCAAAAACGCTCCGTCATTTAATGCGGCAAATCAATGTGTTTCTGTGTGTTCGGGAAGCTCGATCTTGAAATCCCAGCGGAGCCTACGTTTTCAAATCATTCCGGCGCGCGCGCAACGACGCGCGCGCTTGGACTGCGTTGCGGTATTCTGCCAGAATTCCTGGAGAAGACGATTGTTTTTTACAAACGAACGCGCGCGCGTGAGATTATTTGACAAGGGCGGGGCAGGTCGAAAGCGGCTGGGCTGGGATGGCACGAACTCATGCTTCGGACAGGCACAGCCGTGCGAAAATCGCACTACCCCAGGGGGGCGACATAAAGCCCGGGCGGGGGTGGGTGGGTGGGTGGGTGGGTGGTGGGGGGGGGGGGGGGTCTTGATGCCTGTGAGGAAATCTTGTGGTGCCAGCTGCGTGGTGCAAAGGCGAGGGCGCTGTAGTCTCGGCGACAGACTTGCTTTGCAGCGCGGCACTTGTCGACCTCCAACACCACAATATGGCTGGGCAAGAAAGAGAACGCTGGCCCGCCCTGACTTCTGTCGGGACGCGCCAGCGGCACTACGCCGTCGCTCGCTTGACGGACAGAAGCCGACAGCAACTTCGACAAGATGTAAAGGAGGAAGAAGAAGAGAAGGACATAGAAACCTGCGAAGGACTCGAATGATGACACGGGTGCGCTCGGACCGAGGATTTCAAAGCGGAAGGAGAAGGCGGGGAAAGAAGCGTCCACCGCGCTTCCCACGTGGAGTTTTAGCCACGTGGCCACCAAAATTCTCGATTCCATCCTCTGGACGGGCTCTTCGCCGCGAGCCGTTGTCAGAGGGCCCTCGGGGCCGAGAACGCCCGCGGTGTTTTCTCCACGGCGCCTGAAGGCCAGGTAGACGACGACTGTTGAAGGACAGGTTTCTGGCGCCCTGTTTCACGGTGGACGACGGACGACGCAACTACTACAGACAACCTCCACTGCCCTGTTTGTTGCAATGCGTAGGCTGCAGGAATGCCGACTCCATCTTCTCTCGAATGGATTCGGTGCGACAGGTCGTCTTCTGCGGGCCCGATAGCGGCCCCCGATAACGTCGAAGTTGCGAAAAAACAAGCCCGAACTGACGAATGACGACGACGACGCAGCCGGGCGTCGCCGGGAGGGCGCGGGACTGGGACCATGAAGCGAAATCACTCGACCGTTGAATCGTTGTGCGAAGGGCGGGGGCGTGGGGCGGCGTGTGGGGTGAGTTCTGGGGCCTCGGTTTTTTTTTGGCGGTGGGTTCTACAAGGTTCTGGTCGTGCTAGAAGAAAAGGAAAGGGATGCCGGGCTCCATTGGGATCGGCGCTGGGTGCGAAGGGACTAAAAGAGGGCTTCCTCAGCGGATGCATAAATAGGTTGCGTCTAGCCGAACCTAGTTTACAACTGCCCCAAACTTTTTTTTTGGATAACTCCGCTAGGTGGGCGGAACCCACTTCGCCTGGATGGTAAACCCCCTGAGTCACTTGAGGAATTTGCAAGCCACTGTTGAAACAAATAGACCGCGTAAAACCCACCGTGGCATCCACTGATCACCCCCGGGTCCCCTTAGCAGGCCCCGCGCCCATGCCAATACGCAAGTCTTGACAATAATCGAACGGGTCTTGACGCGCCTACTTTGAATACTCCAAGAACACGACCGAACCCACGTATCCCCAATTGGTTCCAAACAACATAACACAACAGCTGACGAGGGCCCAAATCAATTTGTTTTAGCCATCCATGTTGTGCACTCTACGTGGTGCAATCAATCTGGCGTCGTCCACCACTGCTCTGAGTTGTCAAACCCATTGTTCGCGCAATCGTCCAACCCGCCCGCCCACAACTCGGCGTTGGTTGGTGCATCCCTGCGGCCGCGCTAACCCGCGCATGCTCGCGCGCGCAACGGTCAGCTACTTGGGCGCGGCCGACGCGGCCGCGGTGGCGCTGACCGCTGGGCCCTTCCCAGCGGGCACTGTAGTGCGAGTCGGTGACTTGGGCGGGCGCGGTATCATGGCGACGCCGACAGCGGCAGACGCGATGATGAGAGTAGCGATGATGCTGGCGACGGTGGCGACGACGACGGCAAGGCCAATGACAGCGAAGATGTTGAGCACCGCCCGCCGACAACGATGACAATGTCCTCGCTCGGCGGTGAAGGTTTTGGAAGGAATTCGACATGCGCGCGCACCCAGCCCGCGCGAGTGGCCCATGAGGTAATATTCGACACGGATCGCGCCCCCCCCCCCCTCCCCCCCCCCCCCCCCGACACGCGCGCAAGGGTGTTCGGATGAGCCCGACATGCAGCGCGAGAGGTCTGTCTTGCAGAATTTGATGACAGACAACCTTTGGATTGGATTTCGAACAATTCGCAGGAGCGCGCTGCAACTTTTGTGGGAACTGATGTTGCAAACCAAATTAGATATAACAACAACTGGGGCACTCGATTTTGAATCCACTCGCCATATAGAAAGCATAAGTGTTTGACAGATTCTGGCATGCGCGCGCGACGGCGCGCGCGCACTTCGCCGCGCTGCACTGTCGCGTGGGAGTATTGCGGCAGCGCGCGCCGCGAGGGCATTCGACTGATTGCGACATGCGTGCGCGAAAGGCCCATTTGGTAGCATCGCATGAACATGTTGAAACAACCAATGGCCGCCTCGAGATTCTGCAGAGCGCAAGCGTATTTTTTGTTAAACAACAGTGTTTGCGAGACCGTGTGTTTCTATATGTTTTTTTTCGTGCTGCTCTATTTGAAATCCTCGCGAGATCTACGGCTCTTCGAAGAAATCGACGCGCGCGCGACAGGGCGCCCGCGCGCGCTTCGCCCCACTTTTTTCCGAGGGCTTCTTGCGCGTGGAAGATTTGCGATGAACGAACTCGCGCGCGCAACTGCTCTGCAAGGGGTGGGGGGGGGGCGGGGGTGGGGGGGGGGTCGGCGGGGCCGGGGTGGTGCGAACTTATATTTTGGATTGGCGATGGGGCATCATCGCACGTAAGTTGAACATCCCAACAGGGGCTGCTAAGTCCGGGGAGGGGGGGGGGGGAAGCGGGTCCCGATGCTGATTGAGATCGGAGAAGTAAGGCTTGTCAGCTCCATTCTTGCGCAATCACTCCAACTACCCGCCCATAATTTGCTTTGTCAAACCGATGCGGCGGCGATGATAATGACTGCTTCGTCGCGGCTGGCTCGCCTCGCGGCCGCGCCGGCCCGCGCGCGCGCAGCGGCCAGCTTCTTTGGTGGAACCGACGCGACCGCAGTGGCGCTGGCCGCCGGGCAATTTCCAGCGGGCGCTGCGAGTCGGTGACCGAGGCTGACGCGGCATCATGGCGACGTCGACATCGGTGGATGCGATGATGCGAGCAGCGATGGCGGTGAGATGAAGATGCCCACGGCAAGGACACTTGCGGCGCCGACGCGAATCGCGCCCGTGGCGATGACGATGCCCCCGCGTCGGCGATGGAGGTTTTGGGCGGATTTAGACGCGCGCGCAGTCGACGCGCGCGAGTGGCCGGCGAGGTATAATTTGACAGGGGCCGCGCCCCCCCCGCCTTTGCGCGCGCGCAAGAGCGGTCGATTCAGTTCGACGCGCGGCGCGCTGGATCCGTTTGGCCGTACTATGAGTTTCGAACGAATTCGGACGGGCGCGCGCGCAAACCCTCTCAGGAAAATGATGTTGCGAAACCGTGCGTTTGTGATAAACCTCATCGGGTCGCAGGCTTTCAAAATCTGTGCGGAACCCCGAATCTGTCTAACATTCTGGTTGGCGCGCACGACGACGCACACGCGTGCGTCGCCTCCTCCGTTGAAAACGATTCTAGCGACAGCAGGCGCGCGAGGGCGCTCGAACGATTTCAGCGCGCTCGCACGAGAGGCACACTTGGTAGCATGTGATGGCAACGTTGGAAAACATACTATTTCTAATTTCTCGCATGGGCGCGAGCGAATTCTTGCGTGAAAACTCGCGCAGCAAAACCATGTGGTTTTACATGTGTTCGGGGCGCTCGGTTTAGAAGCCCTTGCGACGCACGAAGCTCTTGAAAGGTTGCGGCATGCGCGCGCGACAGCGCGCGCGCGTACTTCGCCATCCGTCGACAGGGATCGTTGAAAGCCGATGCTTTTCGATGAGCGAGCGCGCGTGCATGTTGCTTCCTGCGCAGGACGAAGGGGGGCTGGATCCGCATTCAGAATGGACGATTGGGCATAATAAAAAGAAGGCGCAACACAAAAATGCGCACCGTTAAGTCTGGGGGTGGTGGTGTGGGGGGGGGGGGGGGGGGGGGGGGCAAGGGGGGGGGGGGGGGGGGGGCGGTGGGGGGGGGGGGGGGGGGGGTGGGGGGGGGGGGGGGGGGGGGGGGGGGGGCAGGTAGAGCCAGCGCATCCTTGCAAAAGGAGCAGCTGTGTCGCACGATATAAGCGGCGCGATCTACAAGGCTATCTATGTTGTGCCACCCATGGTGCGCGGTGCAGATCGCGCGATCTCTGTTGCGCGCATTAAGCGCAATCTATGTCGTGGAACTCCTAGCGCGCTATGTTGTGGGGCGCGGTCTGTTGCGCAACTTGCGATGCGCTTCATCTTGTTCGCAGCGAAGTCTCAACCTCGCTGCTCGCGCGATCGCCCCGCCCCCCCGCCCGCAACGTGGTTTGTGATGCCAGCGCGGCGGCGACTGCAATGACTGTTTGACGCTGGCTGGCGCGTCGCCGCAGCCGCACTGGCGCGCGCGGGCTCGCGCGCAATGCGGCCAGCCAGTCTGGCGCGACCGACGCGGCCGCGGTGGAACTGACCGCTGGGGGCTTCCCAGCGCGCCTCGCAAGCCGCGCTGGCGCGCCAGTGCGAGTCGGTGACTCGAGCGGGCGCGGCATCGTGGCGACGTCCACAATGGCAGACGCGATAATGCGAATGGCGATGTCGGCGAGAACGGTGACGGTGACGGCGGCAAGGCCAATGACATTACCGATCATGATCGCGCCGATGAAGATGGTGCCCGCGTGTCGGCAATTAGAAGTTCTGGGGGAATTCGACGTGCGCGCGCGGCCGACCGGTGCGAGTGGCCCGCAAAGAATCATTTGACAAGCGTCGTGCCTCCCATGCAAGCAAAGCAAAAACGTTCCAATGATTCCGGCATGCGCGCGGCAAAAGCCCATTTAGTTGCACTTGGTGAACATGGTGGAAAACCGATGGTTCCCGAGTGACTTCAAGGACGCGAGCGCGCAAATTTTTTGCCATTGAATAATTCTCTCGGCTAGATATGTGATCCCAGTATGTTTTCGGGAACGTCGATCTGCGCAAATTTTCGCTGACCCTAAACCAATGTTTCCACGATGTCAGCGCGCGCGACGCCACGCGCGCGTAGACCTGGTCCATGGGAATCGCGGCCTCAGCAAGCGCGCAAGGGAGTTCGAATGATCTCGACATGCGCGCGCGAGGAAACGCGCGTGGTTTCAAGTGGCGGAAAGAACGGAGAAAACAGAACAATACAAAACAAAAAAAAAACGAAAAGCCAAAAGAACAAACAAAAAAGGAAAACACAAAAAAAAACGCATGCCCCCGAGAAATCGCAAAAACGCTCCGTCATTTAATGCGGGAAATCAATGTGTTTCTGTGTGTTCGGGAAGCTCGATCTTGAAATCCCAGCGGAGCCTACGTTTTCAAATCATTCCGGCGCGCGCGCAACGACGCGCGCGCTTGGACTGCGTTGCGGTATTCTGCCAGAATTCCTGGAGAAGACGATTGTGTTTTTACAAACGAACGCGCGCGCGTGAGATTATTTGACAAGGGCGGGGCAGGTCGAAAGCGGCTGGGCTGGGATGGCACGAACTTATGCTTCGGACAGGCACAGCCGTGCGAAAATCGCACTACCCCAGGGGGGCGACATAAAGCCCGGGCGGGGGTGGGTGGGTGGGTGGGTGGGTGGGTGGGGGGGGGTCTTGATGCCTGTGAGGAAATCTTGTGGTGCCAGCTGCGTGGTGCAAAGGCGAGGGCGCTGTAGTCTCGGCGACAGACTTGCTTTGCAGCGCGGCACTTGTCGACCTCCAACACCACAATATGGCTGGGCAAGAAAGAGAACGCTGGCCCGCCCTGACTTCTGTCGGGACGCGCCAGCGGCACTACGCCGTCGCTCGCTTGACGGACAGAAGCCGACAGCAACTTCGACAAGATGATGATGATGATGATGATGACGCGCCTTGAAAGGTCGGTTCTCCCAAAACACAAACCTGAGAAGCCACCAATACGCCAAATGCGTACGGTAGAGAAAGAGGGAAGCGGGGGAGAAGCGGGGAAGAGGCGGGAGAGGATGAGACAGAACAAAGAAGTATCCCATCCCAAGATTGAAGCCCATGATACCGAACGCAATCAAGAATGTAAACCATCTGTCCAATTCTGACAGAAGTCAAGATTGAAACCCGTGATACTCAGAGGAGTCGTGAATGATTAAAACCCGCCTTAAATTGAACCCAGGATACTGAATGAAACCCACTACTGAATGAAACCCACTTTGAATAAAGTTGTGAGCAATGAGAAACGCAATGCAAGGTGATGGATTATGCTTGGTTGGCCAAAATATCTTGAGTGACTTGAGTAGCTCAAATAACTTGAGTAACTCGAATACCTTGCTTGACTTGAGCAAACCAAGAAGTGGGGTGAAGAGAACTTTCATTGAGTCCCTTGAAACCAAAAATACATAGGTGATAACCCACTCAAACGCATGTGGTGGAAGAAAGCTAGACATTGAACTGAATGTCCCAAGCACGCAATGACCCAGAAGATATGGAGGCAAACAAAGATAGAACTGTAAAGTCGAGTGAGCCCAACTGTGAGAACCCACTCCAGGTGAACCAAGGCATCTGAGGTAATTGAATTCAAGCAAGTATGGCGCGAGATGCAAGGGGTGTTTATGGTTTGTATTTGGCCAACTACCGACGTTGAAAAACATGCAAGGGAGATTGAAGGGAGACTAAGAAACCTCCAAAGGCCGCAGGCCCATGCACCGCAGACGCCGAGAGGTTAAGACTGAGGGAGTCCCAGGAGTGGTATTCACGGGTACTTCCAACGCCACTTTCCCACAAAGAAGTCTCCATCCCACCAATAGTCCGATAGGTACCAAACCACTGGGTAAGGCCAGCCCGATTCGGGGTCGAACCACGTATCATAGTACTCTGTGTACCATACTTTGGTGTAGACCTTTTCTTCTTCACAGTAGTTCCACATTCCACCAGAACCTTGAAACCACTTGAGACGCTTCCTGGATTCTAGCTTGGTTGGAAGGCATCGCTTGACCATCCCCTGACTTGAATATGGATGTCCCCAGTCGTTTCGTACAAGACTACCGCCAGGGTTTGAGGCGAAACGGCTACTGATCAACAGCCAATTCTTTCCAAGGAACTCTCCGAGCCCTCTCGTCGGGTCCTCTGACGTTTACATACAGTCTATTAAAGCCGCTGTCCCGACACGCTTCGAATAGCGGAATTTTGCACCAGTCATATGTAAGGTGTGGACCACCAAGGTCCGAGGGAATAAGGAACCGAGCTGGCAACTTTACCGCCCTTTGGAATAGCAGCGTGGAGCAGTAAGAGAGTGCTTCAAGGTCTTGTTTGGATAAGAAGCAAACCTTGCGTTTAGACCTGCAAAGCTTCCCCTGAAAGTAAACGTGAGGGTCGGACGCCTTGGGAAGTAGCATACCGAAAGCTTGAGCCCAAGACTGCAGGGGGCGATAGGAGCATGGGACGAGAAAGAGCCCACCAGAGGCAGACAGAGGAAGGCGGGATTGTTGCGAAGCCACGGTGTCCCTACGATCACAGAGATCAGGCGGGTCCCAGATAGAATCGCATAAGTGACATCTCCTGGTGTCAGCCAATCCCGAAGGCGGGAGACAAAGAGGAAGAGAGAACACAAAGTGGTCTCGAAACAGACCAAATTCTGTTGGGGTGTCAAAACCCCGCTCCATTAGCATTGGAGCCTGTTCTCTGAGGCTGCCATCAGGTAAGATACCCAAACCTCTGAGGAATTCGTCACATTAAATTTGTGTACTTGCATTCCGTGGAACATTGCCACGGCAAACTTCCTAGTGTGGGGAGCACATGGGCCGCGGAAAAGGCGACGGTCTTTCCCAGTCCGAGCGAACGACCCATGTTGGTCAGCAAACATCAGGATAGACCGAATGGAGCCGATGATGGGAGAAATCCCCTCAATGATGTTCCAGAACCGATCAGGCTCAACATGCCCCACTCCCAAGCCTAACTCCATCAAATCTCCGATGAGCTCTAACCACCTGGAGGTGTCGGGTTCCCTGTTCCACCGCTCTCGGACCATCCTCTGTGCATCGGTGACCCGGCCCGCCACTGATCGGAGCTCCTCCATGGACTTGTACGAGGCACTGGTAGGTTGTCTCCTTTGAAGATACCTGGCCATTTGGCCCCAAATGTTCCACCAGATAGTGTAAATGAAATTCCCAGGGTCTGACCATCGGTTGTCGTAGAATACAGCGCCCTTGTGCGACATTGTCTTGATCTGTACAAAAGACATAGAGCGTACTGCAATTCCCACGATTCCAATAAGGTCTTTGCAAGCCTTACTAGAGAAAAAGGCCTCAAAGAGATTCCATAGCTGTCTCAGAGGTATCTCGAATTCGCGTCCCTTCTCGTACATGTGAAGTGTGACACATCTCCGTGGGCAGTACGATCCTGAATTTGAAGGAACGATCTCGGAACTTTCGATTGCCAGTGCACGTGGGCAAACTGATGCCCATGCCTCAAAGATACAGCACTGGAGCGATTTTGAATTCCATGGCCTGACAACCCTCTGAGGGGCGAGCATGAGTGTGTTCCCAAAACTAGAGAAGAGGTCGGGGCGATACGTGCAAAGCTAATTGAACCAAAATGACTACAGTAAGCAGCCATGCCAAACAGACCAACAGAAAAGCAGGGACCCGAGAGATGGAGTGATGGAGCAAAGAGATGCACTTTATCAGTGATCGGACGGCAGTCAAAGTTCGGCCAGCAAGGCGGAATTAACAATCCCAGGCCGAACCCATTTGTACTGAGGTGAAGAAGTAAACAGAACGCCAAACTATCCCAAGAGAGAACTTGAAACAACGAGGGCTAGGACAAAGGGAGTACAACAACCCCACTGAACCCCGTCAACTGAATCGAGAAGAATAAGAATAAGATGCAGTCCCAGCCCTTGCAAGACGACCTGTGGGCCACGTGCCCCGAGACATTCATGATCCCAAGCATTCCCATATTGAAACGAATGCCATAGACTTGGCAAAGTAAGGGCATTTACGATCCCATCTGACCCATTTTGGACTGAAGTGACGAGTCAAACTAAGGATAAAGCGGTCCCCAGTTGAGAAGGTCCTACCGAGGCTGTGGACAAAGCACGAAAGACTCCACTACTTTGGCCCTGACGGAAATTGAGAAGAACAGAACTTAATTCATACCGCAGATGGAGATTCTGACGTCCCAAATTGAACCAGATCTGAACCAAAAGGACACTGATGATCCAACGAAAGGAAGAATTAGTTAGTATCTCCAGGACTGCCTCGTTCACATCAGGAAACGAGGTTTGCAGAGCAAGTGGCACCTAACAGTGGCACCGTTTCCAGTCTCCACCGTAATAAGATCACCAACGTCTTCATACGAGTCCTTGACGTAGAGGAGTGCCACAATACAGCTGCCCGCGAAGATCTGAGACTTATCGTGTAGCCTCTCCTTTTTGGGGCAGACCTCAGGGCCAATGAACGCTTCTTTGGTATAAAACCTCGCGTTAAACAAGTGAATGTCCTTGGAGCGAAACGTGTTAAGCCCAAAGTGCCAGAGGATCTTCGTAACGTCCCTGGTGGTGAGATAGCCGTGCTCACCCAAAACTGGGATACTCTCCGAAATCAGTGGACCTTGATTGTCGATGATGAAAGGGGTGAGCTCCCGAACAGTAATGATTTGGAAGTGCTCCCCGACCTTTGCCTTAACGGTGTTCAGGCCTGTGAGCTGAGGAACGAAAACCATAATGTAGCGCCTTGAGCTGGTATGGTCCGTGCCGCCCTTTGGGGCGAAAATTGGGCATCCCGAATGATCATACTCCAACTGTGACTTCAGCACTGGAGGACCTATCTTGCTGATCCAGGGCTTCTTATCTTGTTCCCAGCTCTTTGGAGCCGGCTGTGACTTTCGGTCAGGCGAGTCGACTTCTGCTTCAGAGCCAGAGGAAGAACTCCTGGAGCCTGGAGATTCCGAGGACGGCACTTCCCAAGTAGTGCCGCCCGCTGGTTTGGCAGGTGTTTCCCCACGGTAGTCCTGCGTCTCAGGCAGAACATCATCTGAATCGGGCTTCGACCCCGACCCGCCGCCCTGCGGTTGTTTCTTGAACCCAATTGAGTACTGCATCTTCCTAGCAATCGGTGAACGGCTCCGAGAGGCAGAGTTTCCCCTGTGCACGGGTGCAGGGGGTGGGGTGGGGAGAATCCTTGCTTCGCGAGGGCCGGCGCTAGAGGATGCCTTGGCTTTGAGTTCCTGATTCTTGAACTCTACTGATCTCGCTTGGTCCTCTTTCTTCTGTTCGAGCTTCTTCTGCAACTTAATTTTCTTCTCATTCGAGGTGAGAATGGACTTCGCCTCCATCTTGACTTGACGATTGCGAGCCCAACGATCTAAGGCGTGGCGGTCGAAACCAAAGAAGAGAGGGATAGTTGGCTGAATCTGATTCCCAGTCCAATCCAGGTCCTGAGAGTAACAGGTGTCCGTAGTGAAAGTAAAGAGGCCCCAATGGGCGCAGTGCGATACCGAAGTGTGTCTGGATGCACCAGACCGAGCCGATGGCTACTGAAGGCGGAGGTGAAGCGGTTGCCGAATCCAATCGAGCATTTCTTTGGCGAGGCCCAGACGAAACTTTTTGTCCCGAGAACCCTGCGGAGAAAAGAAGGTGGTCCAGGCATCCTTATCATACCTGAAAACGCACCCCCTATGCGAGCGGGAGTGTGCGCGGCTGCCCCCAGAGTGGTCAAAGGAGCGATTCTGAATGACCCAATGCTTGCAATATTGAAACAGCCTCGACGAAAAATCTTCTGGATGTCTTTGCATGTGTGAAACCCAGCTAATGACAGAGTCCAAATGGAAAATAGCCCAAGAAACTTCTTTGAACCCCTTGGTTTTACGATTTCTACGAAGACTGAATTGTTCTGGTGATAAGGACAAGATGAGAAGATGTTCTGGATTTCTTCGACAAGATGTAAAGGAGGAGGAAGATGTTCTGGATTTCTTCGACAAGATGTAAAGGAGGAGGAAGAAGAGAAGGACATAGAAACCTGCGAAGGACTCGAATGAGGACACGGGTGCGCTCGGACCGAGGATTTCAAAGCGGAAGGAGGAGGCGGGGAAAGAGGCGTCCACCGCGCTTCCCACGTGACGTTTCAGCCACGTGGCCACCAAAATTCTCGATTCCATCCTCTGGACGGGCTCTTCGCCGCGAGCCGTTGTCAGAGGGCCATCGGGGCCGAGAACGCCCGCGGTGTTTTCTCCACAGCGCCTGAAGGCCAGGTAGACGACGACTGTTGAAGGACAGGTTTCTGGCGCCCTGTATTACGGTGGACGACGGACGACGCAACTACTACAGACAACCTCCACTGCCCTGTTTGTTGCAATGCGTAGGCTGCAGGAATGCCGACTCCATCTTCTCTCGAATGGATTCGGTGCGACAGGTCGTCTTCTGCGGGCCCGATAGCGGCCCCCGATAACGTCGAAGTTGCGAAAAAACAAGCCCGAACTGACGAATGACGACGACGACGCAGCCGGGCGTCGCCGGGAGGGCGCGGGACTGGGACCATGAAGCGAAATCACTCGACCGTTGAATCGTTGTGCGAAGGGCGGGGGCGTGGGGCGGCGTGCGGGGTGAGTTCTGGGGCCTCGTTTTTTTTTGGGCGGTGGGTTCTACAAAGTTCTGGTCGTGCTAGAAGAAAAGGAAAGGGATGCCGGGCTCCATTGGGATCGGCGCTGGGTGCGAAGGGACTAAACGAGGGCTTCCTCAGCGGATGCATAAATAGGTTGCGTCTAGCCGAACCTAGTTTATAACTGCCCCGAACGGTGTTTTTTTTTGTTTGATAACTCCGCTAGGTGGGCGGAATCCACTTCGCCTGGATGGTGAACCCCCTGAGTCACTTGAGGAATTTGCAAGCCGCTGTTGAAACACATAGACCGCGTACAACCCACCGTGGCATCCACTGATCACCCCCGGGTCCCCTTAGCAGGCCCCGCGCCCTATGCCAATACGTAAGTCTTGACGATAATCGAACGGGTCTTGACGCGCCTACTTTGAATACTCCAAGAACACGACCGAACCCACGTATCCCCAATTGGTTCCAAACAAAATAACACAACAGCTGACGAGGGCCCAAATCAATTTATTTTAGCCATCCATGCTGTGCACTCTACGTGGTGCAATCAATCTGGCGTCGTCCACCACTGCTCTGAGTTGTCAAACCCATTGTTCGCGCAATCGTCCAACCCACCCGCCCGCAACTTGGCGTTGGTTGGTGCATCCCTGCGGCCGCGCTAACCCGCGCATGCTCGCGCGCGCAACGGTCAGCTACTTGGGCGCGGCCGACGCGGCCGCGGCGGCGCTGACCGCTGGGCCCTTCCCAGCGGGCACTTTAGTGCGAGTCGGTGACTTGGGCGGGCGCGGTATCATGGCGACGCCGACAGCGGCAGACGCGATGATGGGAGTAGCGATGATGCTGGCGACGGTGGCGATGACGACGGCAAGGCCAATGACAGCGAAGATGTTGAGCACCGCTCGCCGACAACGATGGCGATGTCCTCGCTCGGCGGTGAAGGTTTTGGAAGGAATTCGACATGCGCGCGCGCCCAGCCCGCGCGAGTGGCCCATGAAGTAATATTCGACACGGATCGCGCCCCCCCCCCCTCCCCCCCCCCCCGACACGCGCGCAAGGGTGTTCGGATGAGCCCGGCATGCAGCGCGAGAGGTCTGTCTTGCAGAATTTGATGACGGACAACCTTTGGGTTTCGAACAGTTCGCAGGAGCGCGCTTGCAAACTTTTGCGGGAACTGATGGTGCAAACCAACTTAGATATAACAACAATTGGGGCACTCGATTTTGAAATCCACGCGCCATATAGAAAGCATAAGTGTTTGACAGATTCTGGCATGCGCGCGCGACGGCGCGCGCGCACTTCGCCGCACTGTCGCGTGGGAGTATTGCGGCAGCGCGCGCGCGAGGGCATTCGACTGATTGCGACATGCGTGCGCGAAAGGCCCATTTGGTAGCATCGCATGAACATGTTGAAACAACCAATGACCGCCTCGAGATTCTGCGAGAGCGCAAGTGTATTTTTGTTAAACAACAGTGTTTGCGAGACCGTGTGCTTCTATATGTTTTCGTGCTGCTCTATTTGAAATCCTCGCGAGATCTACGGCTCTTCGAAGAAATCGACGCGCGCGCGACAGGGCGCCCGCGCGCGCTTCGCCCCAGGTTTTGCCGAGGGTTTCTTGCGCGTGGAAGATTTGCGATGAACGAACTCGCGCGCGCAACTGCTCTGCAAGGGGTGGGGGGGGGTGGGGGGGGTGGGGGGGGGGTCGGCGGAGCTGGGGTGGTGCGAACTTATATTTTGGATTGGCGATGGGGCATAATCGCACGTAAGTTGCATATCCCAACAGGGGCTGCTAAGTCCGGGGGAGGGGGGGGGGGGGGGAAGCGGGTCCCGATGCTGATTGAGATCGGAGAAGTAAGGCTTGTCAGCTCCATTCTTGCGCAATCACTCCAACTACCCGCCCATAATTTGGTTTGTCAAACGATGCGGCGGCGATTTGTTAATGCTCCTTCGTTGTGGCTGCTGAGCCTGCTGGCCGCGCCAGCCCGGCGCACCAGGCGCGCAGCGGCCAGACGTTTCCTTGAACCATGTCTGCCCGCTACGTATATGATCGCCGGGCGTGGGCAAGTGGATAGGGGTTCGCGCTGCGAGTCGGTGACCGAGGCTGACGCGGCATATGGCGACGTCGACATCGGTGGATGCGATGATGCGAGCGCGATGGCGGTGAGATGCAACGATAGCACCACGGCAAGGACACTTGCGGCGCCGACGCGAATCGCGCCGTGGCGATGACGATTTGCCCACGCGTGCGGATCCGAAGGAGGTTTTTGGGCGGATTTAGACGCGCGCGCAGTCGACGCGCGCGAGTGGCCCGCGAGGTATAATTTGACAGGGGCCGCGCCCCCCCCGCCTTTGCGCGCGCGCAAGAGCGGTCGATTCAGTTCGACGCGCGGCGCGCTGGGTCCGTTTGGCCGTACTATGAGTTTCTGACGAATTCGGGCGGGCGCGCGCGCAAACCCTCTCAGGAAAATGATGTTGCGAAACCGTGCGTTTGTGATAAACCTCATCGGGTCGCAGGCTTTCAAAATCTTCGCGGAACCCCGAATCTGTCTAACATTCTGGTTGGCGCGCACGACGACGCACACGCGTGCGTCGCCTCCTCCGTTGAAAATGATTCTAGCGACAGCGGGCGCGCGAGGGCGCTCGAACGATTTCAGCGCGCTCGCACGAGAGGCACACTTGGTAGCATGTGATGGCAACTTTGGAAAACATACTATTTCTAATTCCTCGCATGGGCGCGAGCGAATTCTTGCGTGAAAACTCACGCAGCAAAACCATGTGATCTTATATGTGTTCGGGGCGCTCGGTTTAGAAGCCCTTGCGACGCACGAAGTTCTTGAAAGGTTGCGGCATGCGCGCGCGACAGCGCGCGCGTACTTCGCCATCCGTCGACAGGGATCGTTGAAAGCCGATGCTTTTCGATGAGCGAGCGCGCGTGCATGTTGCTTCCTGCGCAGGACGAAGGGGGGCTGGATCCGCATTCAGAATGGACGATTGGGCAGAATAAAAAGAAGACGCAACACAAAAATGCGCACCGTTAAGTCTGGGGGTGGTGGTGGTGGTGGAGGGGGGGGGGCAGGTAGAGCCAGCGCATCCTTGCAAAAGGAGCAGCTGTGTCGCACGATATAAGCGGCGCGATCTACAAGGCTATCTATGTTGTGCCACCCATGATGCGCGGTGCAGATCGCGCGATCTCTGTTGCGCGCATTAAGCGCAATCTATGTCGTGGAGCTCCTAGCGCGCTATGTTGTGGGGCGCGGTCTGTTGCGCAACTTGCGATGCGCTTCATCTTGTTCGCAGCGAAGTCTCAGACTCGCTGCTCGCGCGATCGCCCCGCCCCCCCGCCCGCAACGTGGTTTGTGATGCCAGCGCGGCGGCGACTGCAATGACTGTTTGACGCTGGCTGGCGCGTCGCCGCAGCCGCACTGGCGTGCGCGGGCTCGCGCGCAATGCGGCCAGCCAGTCTGGCGCGACCGACGCGGCCGCGGTGGAACTGACCGCTGGGGGCTTCCCAGCGCGCCTCGCAAGCCGCGCTGGCGCGCCAGTGCGAGTCGGTGACTCGAGCGGGCGCGGCATCGTGGCGACGTCCACAATGGCAGACGCGATAATGCCAATGGCGATGTCGGCGAGAACGGTGACGGTGACGACGGCAAGGCCAATGACATTACCGATCATGATCGCGCCGATGAAGATGGTGCCCGCGTGTCGGCAATTAGAAGTTCTGGGGGAATTCGACGTGCGCGCGCGGCCGACCGGTGCGAGTGGCCCGCAAAGAATCATTTGACAAGCGTCGTGCCTCCCATGCAAGCAAAGCAAAAACGTTCGAATGATTTCGGCATGCGCGCGGCAAAAGCCCATTTAGTTGCACTTGGTGAACATGGTGGAAAACCGATGGTTCCCGAGTGACTTAGCAAGGGCGCGAGCGCGCAATCTTTTTGCCATTGAATAATTCTCTCGGCCAGAGATGTGATCCCAGTATGTTTTCGGGAACGTCGATCTGCACATTTTTTTGCTGACCCTAAACCAATGTTTCCACGATGTCAGCGCGCGCGACGCCACGCGCGCGTAGACCTGGTCCATGGGAATCGCGGCCTCAGCAAGCGCGCATGGGAGTTCGAATGATCTCGACACGCGCGCGCGAGGAAACGCGCGCGGTTTCAAGTGGCGGAATGAACGGAGAAAACAGAACACTACAAAACAAACAAAAACCAAAAACAAAAAGAAAAGAACAGAAACGAAAAAAAGAAAAGAAAAGATAAGAAACAAAAAAAGAAAAAAGAAAAGAAAACAAAGAAAATAAAAGAAAAGAAAGAGAGAGAGAGAGAGAGAGAACAAACATCAAAACAAATGCCCCCGAGAAATCGCAAAAACGCTCCGTCATTTAACGCGGCAAAGCAATGCATTTCTATGTATTCGGGAAGCTCGATCTCGAAATCCCAGCGGAGCCTACGTTTTCAAATCATTCCGGCGCGCGCGCAACGACGCGCGCGCTTGGACTGCGTTGCGGTATTTTGCCAGAATTCCTAAAGAAGACGATTGTTTTTTACAAACGAACGCGCGCGCGCGTGAGATTATTTGACAAGGGCGGGGCAGGTCGAAAGCGGCTGGGCTGGGATGGCACGAACTCATGCTTCGGACAGGCACAGCCGTGCGAAAATCGCACTACCCCAGGGGGGCGACATAAAGCCCGGGTGGGGGTGGGTGGGTGGGTGGGGGGGGTCTTGATGCCGGTGAGGAAATCTTGTGGTGCCAGCTGCGTGGTGCAAGATGTGCGGGGCGCTCTATGTCGTGCAATCTGCGCGCCGCCATTCACTTGACAGCCATACGGGTTGTCAGCCTCACTGCTCGCGCAATCGCCCCAAACGCCCGCCCGACACTTGGCTGGCGAAGCCAGCGCCGGCGCGCGCGGGCTCGCGCGCAGAGCGGCCAGCGAGTCTGGCGCGACTGCCGCGGCCGCGGTGGCGCTGGCCGCTGGGGACTTCTCAGCGCGCCTCGCACGCCGCGCTGGCGCGCCAGTGCGAATCGGCGACTCGATCGGGCGCGGCATCATGGTGACGACCACAATTTGACAATGGTTGAGGTGACGATGCTAGTAGCGACGCCGGTGACAACAGCGGCGGTGACGACGGCAAGGTCATAGACGGCGCCGATGATGATCGCGCCGATGACGACGATGGCGCCCGCGAGTCGGCGACGATGGTTGTGGGGCAACTTCGACGCGCGCGCGCGGCCGACGCGCGCGCTTGGCCCGCCGGTGAATTATCCGACAAGGGTCGCGCTCCCTCCTCCACCCAGCACGTCGCGCAAGGGCGCGCGATGTTCATATTGCAACGCATATCTTGCGCGTGTACTTGGACCACCTGGCATGACATTCTTCCGGAACCAGTCGCGACGGCGCGCGCGTGCACTTGGCCCCCCCCCCCCCCAGGTTTTGCCGGGGGCTCGCGCAATCTGCGATGGAACTTGGTCTGCCGAACAAGAAGTTGCCCACTCCACTGCTCGCGGAATCGCCTCGCCGCGCCACCCGCAAGTTGGTTAGCAAAACCCGCGCAGCGGCTAATGCAATGACAGCTCGGCGCTGGCTTGCGCACCGCCGGAACCGCGGCCGATGCTGATCGCGCAGGTGACGACGATGGCATCCGCGCGTCGGCGGTGAAGGTCGCGGGGGGAGTTCGGCGCGCGCGCCCGGCCGACGGGCGCGAGTGGCCCGCGTGACATCAATTGACAGGGGTCGCGCCCCTCATCCAGCACGCGCGCAAGGGCCCGCAGGATTTTCGACGCGCCCGCGCGAGTGGCCCGCGCGGTCGCGCTTATTCGGGATCTTTTTTTTTGAAAAAAAACTATCGCTTCCACGCCAATTCACGAGAACGCGCGCGCGCGCATTGGTGGCGTGTTTTCGGGGGCCTCGGTCTTGGAATCGCGCGGGCCTGGCGCTTTTCTTTTCTATGAAATCAACGTGCGCGCGCGACGACGAGCGCGCAGATTCCGTCGCAGGTTCCGGGCAACTTCTGATGTTCGATAGTCGCGCGCGCGCCGTTTTCTGCCGCGGATCAGGGGCGGGGGAGCGACGCCGGCTGGCGTCGGATGGCGCGAGCCCACATACAGGGATAACAGCACGGCAGAACACGTGAATCACCCTCTCTCAAGGGTGGGGGATAAGACCGGGGGGTCCAAACATGTTGCGCTAAAGGAAAGTCTACGCGGCGCGATCTACGCGGCGCAAGCTGTGTTGCGCAATCCGTGCGGCGCAGCGCGCGCGGCGCAATCGGCGCTGGGTAATCTATGCGGCGCGCGCCGAACTTGAAATTGCCAGCTCCGCTGCCCGCGCAATAACTTGGCCTGCCCGACCCATGCGGATGTGATTGCGATGGTGTCTTGGCGCTGGCTGGCGCATCGCCGCGGCCGCGCTGGCGCGCGCGGCCGCGCGCAGAGCGGCCAGCTGGTCTGGCGAGACCGACGCGGCCGCGGCGGCGCTGGAAGCCAATGACGTCGCCGACGCTGGCCAGTCCAATGGCGATGACGACGTCCGCGCTTCGGCGATGGAGGTCGCGGGCAGATTTCGACATGCTCCACGGGCGCGAGTGGCCCGCGTGGCGCCGGGGCCGAACCGCCCAGCAAGCGCGCGCGGGCGTTCGAACGATTCCGACGCGCGCCCGCGAAAAGGCGCGCGCGGCCTCGCGCGGCGAAGATGTTGGAAACAAATGGGTCCCGCGCGGAAGCTCAAGCTTTGGAACAAAAGCGATGCAACGTCATTTGTTGCATTGATGTGTTGTCGGAGATCTCGATATTGAAATCCGTGCGACATCGGTTGTTCCCAACCATCCTGTGGTGTTGGGTCCTCGTTTTGAAGAGACGGTGGCCCGCGTCTCCTCTCCTCCTCTCCTCCTCCTCCTCTCCTCCTCCCTCCTCCTCCATCCTTCCCTGCGTTTCACCCACCCAGTGCAGCGCTTCGTGGCCCCATAGGGAGCTCCGCCGAAGGCCCCAGTGTCGCCGCCCGCATGCGTCACGCACACCCAATTCGGCACACCCCGCACACGTTTCGTGGCCCCATACGAGCTCCGCCGAAGGCCCCAGTGCTGCCGCCCGCATGCGTCACGCACACCCAATTCGGCACACCCCTTACACGTTTCGTGGCCCCATAGGGAGCTCCGCCGAAGGGCCCACGTTCTGCCGCCCGCAAGCGTCACGAACACCCAAGTCGGCAACACCCCTCACACGTGTCGTGCCCCATAGGGAGCCCCGCGAAGGCCCATGCTGCCCGCCCCGCATGCGCCCCGCACACCCATTTCGGCACACCCCTCACACGTTTCGTGGCCCCATAGGGAGCTCCACCGAAGGCCCCATGGCTGCCGTCCGCATGCGTCCCGCACACGCATTTCGGCACACCCCTCACACGTTTCGTGGCCCCACAGGGAGCTCCACCGAAGGCCCCAGTGCTGCCGTCCGCATGCGTCCCGCACACCCATTTCGGCACACCCCTACACGTTTCGTGGCCCCATAGGGAGCTCCACCGAAGGCCCCATGGCTGCCGTCCGCATGCGTCCCGCACACCCATTTCGGCACACCCCTCACACGTTTCGTGGCCATCATTACTCTCACCCCCCCCCGAAAAAAAAGGCCCCAGTGTCGCCGCCGCATGCGTCACGACACCCATCGGACAACCCGTCCACAGTTGTCGTGGCCTAGGGGGGAGCTTCGGTGCGGCCCTAGTTCTGCCGCCCGCGTGCGTCACGCACACCCAAGTCGGCACACCCCTCACAAGTGTCGTGGCCCCATAGGGAGCTCCGCCGAGGGCCCCAGTGCTGCCGCCCGCATGCGTCCCGCATACCCATTTCGGCACACCCCATCACACGTGTCGTGGCCCCATAGGGAGCTCCGCCGAAGGCCCCAGTGCTGCCGCCCGCATGCGTCACGCACACTCAATTCGGCACACCCGTCACACGTTCCGTGGCCCCAAAGGGAGCTCCACCGATGGTCCCGGTGGGTGTGCCCGCATGCGTCACGCACACCCAATTCGGCACACCCCTCACACGTTCCCGCCGAAGGCCCCAATGTTGCCGCCCGCATGCGTCACGCACACCCAATTCGGCACACCCCTCACGCGCTTCGTGGCCCCATAGGGAGCTCCACCGAATGTCCCAGTGGGTGTGCCCGCATGCGTCCCGCACACCCATTTCGACATACTCTTCACACGCTTCGTGGCTCCATAGGGAGCTCCACCGAAGGCCCCCGTGGGTGTGCCCGCATGCGTCCCGCACACCGATTTCGGCACACCCCTCACGCGTTTCGTGACCCCTCACACGCTTCGTGGTCCCATAGGGAGCTCCGCCGAAGGTTGGGTGTGCCCGTATGCGTCCCGCACACCCAATTCGACACACCCCTCGCACGTTTCGTGGCCCCGTAGGGGGCTCCACCGCGTCCCGCACACCCATTTCGGCACACCCCTCACACGTTTCGTGGCCCCATGGGGAGCTCCACCGAAGGTCCCAGTGGGTGTGCCCGCATGCGTCCAGCACACCCATTTCGGCACACCCCTCACACGTTTCGTGGCCCCATAGGGAGCGCCACCGAAGAAGATATTCACAATTGCGGTACTCACAATTGCATATGGTTGGGTCCTTCGCCAGGATAATTTTGGAAGGGCTCCGACATGCGCGCGCGGCGACGCCCGCGCGTGGACTTAGTCCTTCGGATTCGCCAAGCATTTTCAAGTATTACCTAACAGCGAAGACTGATAGGTTTCTAGTCGGCTCAAAAGAAAGCATCTTGACTCCCCAGGGGGGTCTGGGCAGATGCCAGACGGGTGCCGGGGAGAATCCGCGGAAGTCGTTTTAAGCAAACAGTTACACACTTCGTGGTCTTCGAGGCCCCAAAACTCCATTCCTGGGCATGTTTTTGAATGCCCGGAGCCTACTGTAAGCCACTTCGTGGTCTTCGAATTCCCAGAACTCCATTCCTGGGCATGATTTTGAATGCTCGGAGCCAACTGTAAGCCACTCCGTGGTCTTCGAGTTCGCAGAACTCCATTCCTGGGCATGATTTTGAATGCCCGGAGCCAACTGTAAGCCACTTCGTGGTCTTCGAATTCCCCAAACTCCATTCCTGGGCATGATTTTGAATGCCCGGAACCAACTGTACGCCACTTCATGGTCTTCGAATTCCCAGAACTCGATTCCTGGGCATGATTTTGAATGCCCGGAGCCAACTGTAAGCCACTTCGTGGTCTTCGAGTTCCCAGAACACTATTCCTGGGCATGATCTTGAATGCCCGGAGCCAACTGTAGGCCACTTCGTGGTCTTCGAGTTCCCTGGGCATGATTTTGAATGCCCGGAGCCAACTGTAGGCCACTTCGTGGTCTTTGGAATTCCAGAACTCCATACCTGGGCATGATTTTGATTGCCCGGAGCCAACTGTAGGCGCTTTCCGTGTTCTTGGAGTTCCAGAACTCCATTCTCCGGCTTGATTATTTGAATGCCCCGAGCCTAATTGTAGGCACTTCGTGGTCTTTCGAGTTCCCAGAGCTGATGTGAAGCAGGCTGAGCTGAAGGCTGAGGCTGAAGCAGGCTGAGTTGAGGCTGAGGAGGCTGAAGCGCTGAGGCTGAGGCTGAGATAGGCTGACGGCTGAGGCTGAGCAGGCTGCTGCTGAGGCAGGCTGAGGCTGGGTGAGGTGTACAGGCTGAGGCTGAGGCTGAGGCTGGCTGATGCTGAGGCTGGCTGATGCTGAGGCAGGCTGAGGCTGAGGCTGAGGCTGATGCAGGCTGAGGCTGAGGCAGGCTGAGGCTGAGGACGAGGCTGAAGGCAGACTGAGGCTGAGGCTGAAGCAGGCTGAGCTGAGGCTGAGGCAGGCTGAGGCTGAGGCTGAGGCAGGCTGATGCTGAGGCAGGCTGAGGCTGAGGCTGAGGCTGATGCAGGCTGAGGCTGAGGCAGGCTGAGGCTGAGGCCGAGGCTGAAGGCAGACTGAGGCTGAGGCTGAAGCAGGCTGAGGCTGAGGCTGAGGCAGGATGAGGCTGAGGCAGGCTGAGGCTGAGGCTGAGGCAGGCTGATGCTGAGGCAGGCTGAGGCTGAGGCTGATGCTGGCTGAGGCTGAGGCAGGCCGAGGCCGAGGCCGAGGCTGAAGGCAGACTGAGGCTGAGGCTGAAGCAGGCTGAGGCTGAGGCTGAGGCAGGCTGAGGCTGTGCAGGCTGAGGCTGAGGCAGGCTGAGGATGAGGCCCGAGGCTCTGAAGGCAGTGCTGAGGCGATGACGGATGCAGGCTTGAGTGAGGCTGTGCAGGCTGAGGCTGAGGCTGGGAGGATGAGGCTGAGGCTGGCAGGCTGAGGCTGAGGCAGGCTGAGGCTGAGGCTGAGGTGGTGGCTGATGCAGGCTGAGGCTGAGGCAGCCTGAGGCTGACGCCGAGGCTGAAGGCAGACTGAGGCTGAGGTGAAGCAGGCTGAGGCTGAGGCTGAGGCAGGCTGAGGCTGAGGCAGGCTGAGGCTGAGGCTGAGGCAGGCTGAGGCTGAGGCAGGCTGAGGCTGAGGCAGGCTGAGGCTGAGGCTGAGGCTGATGCAGGATGAGGCTGAGGCAGGCTGAGGCTGAGGCCGAGGCTGAAGGCAGGCTGAGGCTGAGGCTGAAGCAGGCTGAGGCTGAGGCTGAGGCAGGCTGAGGCTGAGGCTGAGGCTGAGGCAGGCTGATGCTGAGGCAGGCTGAGGCTGAGGCTGAGGCTGATGCAGGCTGAGGCTGAGGCAGGCTGAGGCTGAGGCCGAGGCAGAAGGCAGACTGAGGCTGAGGCTGAAGCAGGCTGAGGCTGAGGCTGAGGCAGGCTGAGGCTGAGGCTGAGGCAGGCTGATGCTGAGGCCGGCTGAGGCTGAGGCTGAGGCTGATGCAGGCTGAGGCTGAGGCAGGCTGAGGCTGAGGCCGAGGCTGAAGGCAGACTGATGCTGTGGCTGAAGCAGGCTGAGGCTTAGGCTGAGGCAGGCTGAGGCTGAGGCAGGCTGAGGCTGAGGCTGAGGCAGGCTGAGGCTGAGGCTGAGGCTGTTGCAGGCTGAGGCTGAGGCAGGCCGAGGCTGAGGCCGAGGCTGAAGGCAGACTGAGGCTGAGGCTGAAGCAGGCTGAGGCTGGGTGAGGCAGGGCTGAGGCTGGGTGAGGCTTGAGGGCAGGCTCAGGCTGAGGCACGGTCGAGAGATGAGCCGAGGTGCAGGCTGGGAATAAGGCCTGAGGTGAACAGGCTGGAGGCTGAGCTGCGGCAGGTGAGGCTGAGGCAGAGGCATGGTGAGGCTGAGGCTGAGGCTGTGGTTGACTGATGCAGGCTGAGGCTGAGGCTGAGGCTATGCGGGTGAGGCTGAGGCAGGCGGCGGCTGAGGCGAAGTCTGAAGGCAATATGATGTGAGGCTGGAAGCACGGCTGAGGCTGCGGTGAGGCAGGCTGTGGCTGAGGATGGCTGAGGCTGAGGCTTGAGGAGGTGGAGGCTGAGGCTGTGACTGCGACTGCTGTTGCCACTGCGACTGTCATCGCGAATGCGACTACGACTGCGAGAACAGCAGAATTCTACAACTGGATTCTCATCTGAATCTTAAGGGGAATGCTTCCAGATATGCTCCTACATATCGCTATTAGGTTGCTTTGCCGGGATAATGTACTTGAGCTCGCGTTCAGATATAGTCAGGGTGACGGGCGGGATCGATGTGGGCTTGGCAGTGGTGGTCCGAAGTCAATGTGTTCTCGCTTTGCACGCCGCGGGCTTTTCTCTGCGCCGTTTTGCCCCGTGAGCTCCTGGCGAAGTAAAAACGCAAACAGAAAACGCTGCGGTCCGCTGGCAATTATGATTGAGTTATTCTCGCGTTTTCAAGCGCGTCGCTGCGAATCGTTGTTTAAAGCGTGTTCTGTTTCTTGTCAGCGGGTGCCCGCTTGCGTTCGCTGCCGTCTTCGCACCCGCCCCCCCAGTCCCGCCGCCCCCCGCTCCTCCCGTTCCGCGCGCAGATCGCGGACATGCAAATATATTACAATGCCCTGGCGCACATCTAGCGCCGGCGCGGGACTGGCACGGGGGCGCCGCGACCAGCTGGCAGCAACGGCCAGGGGAGAGCAACGGGATCGTGATTACAGCGCTGTGTGAACTGGGCGCGCGGAGAAGAAACCATGGACGTCGCAGGCGGCAATGTTCAACAACGCAATCGACTAATGCGATAACTGTACAAAAAAGGGCAAGTCTTGAGCGCCCTTAGTTCCTTGCTTCAGCACTGAACACGTTCCACCGCGCCGAATTAAAACGGCAAGGAAAACTCGGGGCATATATTGGCAAGATCGCGCGGACCCATGCGGAACATGAACGACGGGATAGAACCGAATGGAACTAGAGTGACCCCAGGGGCGCCGCTAAGTGGAACCTCGGGAAGGGGGGTTGGGTCTACTCGTCTGTTAGAAAGGGGAATCGATATACGCGGTTTCTGCGTCGCGTTTTTTTTGTTTCGGTGCCGATATGAAAATGCAGATTCATGGTAAACGGGCGCGCGCGAATACTAATATTCGACAGGGGCGAGAGGGGTCGATGACGGCCTTTCTGCGACGGTATGAATTCATTCGTCAAATGTGCGATTGGGGCACATCATGCACAATTCGTTATCCTGAGGGGGTTGGGGGCAATTTCGGGGGGTCCAGTTGTAGACAGGCGAACCCATGGATTGCAATTGTTGTTCGAAGTGGGTGGCCAACGCCAGTGCTCGCGCACTCGCCCCGCCCGCCCGCCCGCGGCTCGGCTTGCGCAGCCTGCGCGGCGGCGACTGCAACGGGTGGTTGGCGCAGGTTGCCGCGTCGCTGCGGCCCCGCTGGCGCGCGGGCACTTCAGTGCGAATCGGTAATTCAGGCGGGCGCGGCATAATGGCGACGTCGGCCGCGGCGGGCGCGATGGCGGCAGCAGCGGCAACGGTGGCGATCATAACGATGACGACGGCAAGGCCACTCGCGGTGCCGATGCTGCTCGCGTCGATGACGACGACGGCGCCCGCTCGTCGGCGACGCAGGTTTGGCGAAGATTTCGACGGGCGCGCGCGGCCGACGGGTGCGAGTGACCCACGGGGTTTCGCGCGCCACGAGCGCGTCCCGTCGCCCCCCCCCCATCAAGCGCACGCGGGCGCTCGAATGATTCCGACGCGCGCGCAACATAAGCCCGCGTGGTTGCGCTTGATCCAAATAGTGGTAAGCACATGAAAGAGAAGGCGTTTCACGGGCGCTCGCCTGGGTAACATTCGGCGGCGCGTTTCGAAACGAGGGGCGCCCCCCCCCCCCCAACGCTCGGCGCCGTCGATCAAAACCAAGGGCCCCCCCCACCCCCCCGAATCCCCCCCCCCTTCCAGAGGGGGGGGATTCACCCCCCCCTCGGCGCCGGCGCCGGCGCCGGCGGCCGCCAGCTGCGCCCGCGGCGGGCGCGCAGCGACGGCGACCAAAGGCAGCCCAGGGGGAGGGGGGGGGTTCAAACCCCTCCTCCCCGCCTGCAGCCACCACCACCACCACCGCAACCACCGCGACAACTCACCATCACCACCACCACAAAAACCCACCACCACTACCACCACCACCGCGCTCTACCGCACCACCACCACCACCGCCTCAACCGCCGCGCCTACCAGCAGCGCAACCCACCACCACCACCACAAACCACCACGCCAGCATCACCACCACCACCACCACCAACCACCGTCGCCCTCGTCGACGCTCCCCGGCACCGCCGCCCGTCGCCGCAGGCGCCAGCGCCAGCCCAGACATGGAAATCGCCGCCCCCGCCTCCGTCGCCAGCCGCCGCTGACGCAAGCGCCGGCCCGAGGAGAGGGGGCGCAGAGACGGAAGGGGGCGGGGGGGGGGTCGAACCCGGTCCGGTCCCCCCCCCTTCCAAACGGCAACAGAACGCGCTCTTCGCCCATGGCTCCCGCGTGAACTCCTGCGCGCGCGAAAGTGTTTTTCGTTTTGGAAAATCACTCGGCTAAACTTGTGTTTTCGCATAACCTGGATCTTGATTTTGTTCGGCGAGACATTGAACCACGTCTCAACGATACCAGCGCGCGCGTGCGACGACGCGCGCGTGGTTTCTGCCTTGCTCATGGACATCGTGACTCTTAGCGAGCGCGCATGGGCGTCCGAATGATTTGGGCGCGCGCGCGCGAGGGAGCGCGCGTGGCTTCATGTGGCGCCAACGATGGCAACAACAAGCTCATGCCCCTTCCGAGGAGGCGCCCGCGCGCTTTTGTGTTATTTTATTCCACATCATCAACGTCATCTGACAACGCAATGTATTCCTGTATCTTCTCGGAGAGCTCGCTCTTGAAATCCCCGCGGGGCCTAGGCGATGCCGGCGCGCGCGCGAGGACGCGCGCTCGCGTGGACTGCGACTTCATATTGCCAAGGGCTCGTGAGTAGTGATAGTGCGTTTGATGGGCGGGCGCGCGCGTTCTTTGACAAGGATGGGGGAAGTCGAGACCAGCTGGGCTGGGATTGCATGGATTCAGATGTAGAGCGGGGATGGGGCAGGGACGTTTGTAAATCGCACCATCCCAGGGAGGCCGAATCAAGCCGGTTGGGGGTGGGGGGGAGGTGTGGCGGTGGTAGATCTGAACTCCGTTTCTACACGGCGCCGGCAACGTGGCGCAACGTGCGTGGTGCGCTCTATATTGTGCATTCTACGCGGTGCGATTCGCCTGACGCCCATGAGAGCTGTCATCCACTGATCGCGCAATCGCACCGCGCGACCGCCCGCAACTTGGTTTGCAAAACCAGCGCGGCGGCGAATGCCATGACAGCTTGGCGCTGGCTGGCGAATCGCCGCAGCCGCGCTGGCGCGAGCAGGCTCGCGCGCAGAGCGGCCGGCTAGTCAGGCGCGACCGACGCGGCCGCGGTGGCGCCGGCCGCCGCGGACTTCCCGGCGCGCCTCGCAAGCCACGCTGCCGCGCTGGCGCGAGTCGGTGACCCGAGCGGGCGCGGCATCGCGGCGACGTCGACAACGGCAGAAGCGATGGCGCCAGTGGCGGCGCGGGCGAGGGCGGCGACGGTGACGACGGCAAGGCCGCTGACGGCGCCGATGCTGATCGCGCCGATCACGATGATGGCGCCCGCGCGTTGGCGAAAATGGTTTCGGGGTAATTTCGACGCGCGCGCGCGGCCCACGCGCGCAAGTGGCGGGCGCGGCATCAGTTGACACGGGGCCGCGCCCTCCCCGCCACCCACCCAGCGCGCGCGCAAGTGCGCGCGAAAGATTTCGACGCTCGCGCGCGAGATGCGCGCTTGGTCTCAGCCGATGAACGCGCCGGAGAAAGCGAGCGGACTCTTAAACAGTCACGTTGCAAACAGGTATTGTGCATTTGTTCCCAGGAAAACGAATTGAACATCCTTCCAGAACGGCTGGTTTTCCATGATTCCAGCATGCGCGCGCGACGACGCGAGCGCGCATTTCGCCTCCGTTCCGCGGGGCTCGCGCAATCTACGCGGCGGAATTCGCCCTGCCGGACAGGAGGTTATCAACTCCACTGCTCGCGCAATCGCCTCGCCAATCCACCCGCAACTTGGCTGGCAAACTTCGCGCGGCTGCGATTGCAACGACTGCTCGGCGCTGGCCAGCGCATCGCCGCGGCGGCGGCCGACGCAGATCGGGCCGACAACGAAGATGGCGCCCATGTTGCGCGGCATCGGGAGACAGGGATCGCGCCCCACTCCAGTGCGCGCGCGGGCGTTCGAATGTTTTCGACACGCGCGCGCAAGAGGCCTCCGTGGTCGCGCCCGATGGAAATGCGACTAAGACGAGGGCTTTCGCGCGATATCGCAAGATCGCGCGCCCATTTCTTGAGTCACCAAATTGCATCATCATTCGTTTGCAATGTTTTCGGGGACCTCGTTCTTGAAACCCGCGCGAAATCTCCGCGCGCAACTCGGCGTGCGCGCGCGACGACGCGCGGGTGGATTCCGCTGCATTCCGCGCGTGCGCAACAGCGCAGCAAATTCGAGACAACCCGCGACGTTCGACAACCGCGCGCTTTCTTCCTCGACGGGCTGGGGGGCGGGGGGGGGGCCGTCGGCCAGCCTCGGGCCGGGGGCGGCGTGAGAGCGCATTCGGAAAGACGGGGCAATCGGTAAATCGCACATTCACAAGGACGGGGGGCAAGACTGGGGGGCCCCAGCTCCTGTTGTCATGAAGGGGGGCCTACGTGGCGCGATCTACGCTGCGCGCGCTACGCGGCGCCACCCACGCGGTTCAACGTGCGCGGGGCAGTCGGCGTGGCACCATATACGCGGCGCGACGAATTGCGCGGGACTTGGAATGCCAGCTCCGCTGCTCGCGCAATGATCCCGCCAGCCCGCCCGCAACTGGGTTTGCCTGGCCCATGCGACGGCGTTTGCGACTGCTTGGCGCCGACGGGCGCGTCGCCGCGGCTGCGTCAGCGCGCTCAAACTCGCGCGCAGGGCTGCCGGCAAGTCTGGCGCGACCGACGCGGCCGCGGCGGCGCTATCCGATGGGGGCTCCCCAGCGCGGCTCGCAAGTGGCCGCGCTCGCGGCCGCTCCAATGCAAGTTGGCGCGCGGTATCATGGCGACGCCGGCGACGGCGGACGCGATGATAATAGTAACGATGGTGATGGCGATGGTGGCGATGGCGACGGCAAGGCTAATGACGGCGCCGGCGCTGGCCACGCCCATGATCATGATGGCGATGACGTTGATGATGGTGCTCATGTTTCGGCCGCGACAATTCTGGGCGGATTTCGACGTGCGCGCGCGGCGGGCGCGCGGGGGCAGCCCGGATGGCGCTGGGCCGCGCCCCCCTCCCAGCCAGCGCGCGCGGTCGTTCGAATGACTCCGGCATTCGCTCGCGAGAAGTCGCGCGCGGCCTCCTGCGGCGATCGCGTGGAAAAGCTAAAGACCCCATATGATGCGGCGCAATTTGCATAGTGTGCTTTCGGAAATCTCGGCGTTAAAATCCTCGCGGCACGCGCTGTTTGCAATGGGCCCCGACATGCACGCGCGGCGACGCGCGCGCGCGCAGGCGCGGTTGCCCCTACTGCGCTTGGGATGTCAGGCGCGCGATGACATGGCATAGACGGACGCGCGCGTTGAACAATTTGACTGGAGCGACGGGGGGGCGGGGCCATATGCGGGCGCGGTCGGAAGTCAGTCTGTTCCCCTTGAAGCGCCGCGTGCGTTTCTCATGCAAAAAAAAAAAAACACATTGCTTTGCCCTCTGGGTTCTGGACGAACTAAAAACGCCAATGAGACGCCGCGGTTTGTTTGCGCGTTTGGTGTCTGTTTCCGCGTCAAAAACGCGATCAAACAAACAAATCAAACAAATGCAAAAAAAACGCGCCCGCTGCCGCCGCCCCCTCCGCCCCGCCATTCCTGCCGCCCCCCGTTCCCCCCGCTCCGCGCGCGGAGCGCAGGATTAGAAAATGCACCGCAATGGCCCTGGCACAAGTCCAACGGCAACGCGGAACTGGCCCAAAGGCCCCGCGACCGGCCGGGGGCGACGACCTGGGAGGAGCACGCGAATCGCGATAAACTCGCACACACACATATACGAATCGGACTGGGAGCGCGGACAAGGGGCAGCGGACTTCGTGGATGGCGACGCCGAACGAGGCAATCAACTGGTCAAAACGCTGTAAACAACATGCTCTAGCAATGCCAATTTCGCGCTTCTGAAGCATATCTCCAAAAAGACAAACCCCAAACCGCAGAGAAACGATTTCCAAGTAGGACCATGCTGACTCACGTAGAAAATAACCAGGTCAATCTACGCGACGGAATCTATGCGGCGCCATAAGTAGAAAAACGTAGAGCCGTCAATTCCGCTGCTCGTGCGGCCGCCCCACCCGCCCGCCCGCGACTTGGACTTCCAAACCCATGCGGCGGCGACTTTGCGCTGGCCAGCGCGTCGCCGCAGCCAGTCTGGCGCGCGCGTCCTCGCGCGCGCGGCCGCTGGGCACTTCCGACGCGCCTCGCAAGCCGCGCGGGCACTTCGGCGCGGATCGGTGGCTCGGGCGGGGCCGGCATCGAGGCGACGCCGACGACGGCGGAAGCGATGATAATGGTGGCGGTGATAGCAGCGATGGCGGCGATGGCGACGGCGAGGCCAACGACGGCGCCGACGCCGATCGCGCCGATGACGACTGCGGCGCCCGAGCGCCGGCGAAGGTGGCTTTGGGTGGGCTTTGACGCGCGCGAGCGGCCGACGCGGGCGAGGGGCCCTGGGCGGCATTATTCGACGGGGGCCGTGCCCCGCTGGCTGGCGCGCAAAGCCGCTCGAATGATTTCGGCGCGCGCGCGAGGCACCCGCTTTGTCGAATTGGCAGCACATGCCGACGCAATTCCGCATCGACGGGAATTCTCAAGAACGCGCTCACTCGGTTCAAATGGGCGACGGGGCAAATGAACAACGCATTGCAATTTGCCGAAGGGGGCGGGGGGGAGGGGCGGCGCGGTGGGTCGCGATGTAGACAAGCAAACCCACGCGTTGCAATTACTGCTCGCAGCGAATTGCCAACGCAAATGCTCGCGCTACGAACGCGTTTCTTTACGTTCGGCGATGACGGGCGTCGCGGGGGGGGGGGGGCGGGGGGGGATATGACGCGACCGCCCCCCCCCCTCTGCGCGGCCCCGGCGCCGCAGCCGCGCCCGCGCGCACGACGCGACGAGCGACGAGCGACGAGCGACGAACGACGACGACGACGCGAGCAGCATGTAGGTGGCGATCTGCCCATTGCGCCTGCGTGCACCACAACGCTCGCGCGCGCCGCGCCGCGCGCGTGCACCATGGCGCCTGCGTGCACCGCAACAGCCGCGTGCAACGCACCGCCCGTGTATACCACAATACTTGGGAGCACTGCGGCGCCGGTGCACATGCACCGCAGCAGCCGTGTGCAACACAACGCTTGTGTACACTGCAGCGCTTGCGTGCGCCGCCGCGCCTGTGCACGCCACAGCGCCTGTTACACCACAGCATCCGCGTGAAACGCAGCGCTGGTGCACACCGCGCCGCCCGCGTGAAGAGGACAGGTAGAAGGAGCATGCACGTCAGGATCTGCTGCGGACAACTAAACGCCACGCCAAAGAAGTTCTGATAATCGAAGGCAATGTGTTTCCTCATCCCTCCTCCTCCACCTCCTCCTCCTCGTCCTCCTCCTCTTTTCCTCCTTCTTGCCCCCTGTCGTGCGGCTTGGCGTTGCAATGCGTGTGCGCATCTCAACGTGCACCGCAGCATGGTCGATAGAATCGGTCCACTTGGTTCTCGGGCGGCCAGTTTAGCTGGAACCTCCTGGACGCAAATGTGAGTTAGGGTGATGCGGGCGGACTCGACGGGACTCGTAGATTCCAGCGGGCCCCCTTTGTCCATGGTGATATATTTTCCATTGTTTCCTCTGGAATCCACACGCGCTCCATTTTGTCACAAGAATTCCTCTTGACATTCTATACACAACAATGGTGCTGTGTTGCACACCGCTGACGCGGTGCATACAGGCGCCGCGGCGTACACAGGCACTGCAATGCACGCAGGCATTGTGGTGTGCACTGGTGCTGTGTTGCGCGCGGCTGATGGTGAACGGAGGCGCTGTGGTGTGCACAGGAGCTGCTGTGCCCGCAGGCGTGGTAACGCAAACTAACTCTGTGTTGCGCGCGGCTGCTGTGGTGTACGTCGCCGGCGTGGTGTACGCAGGCGCTGCGGTGCGCGCGGGCACTGTGATGTACACGCGCGTTGTGGTGCATATCGCCATGCACATGTTCGTGCTACCCGTCCTCCGCCATTCCGAAGCATTCCCAGACGCCGCCAGCGCGAAACGTAACGTCATCGACCCCCTCCCCCCCAAATGATTGCTGTTATCGGCCCGGAGTCTAAAAACAAGCCCCAGCCGCGTCCGCGCGCACGACGACGATGAGCGACGAGCGACGAACCTCGAGCGACGACGACGGACGACGACAACGCCTGCGGACCAGACACCTCTGCGGATTCCTACGCGTACACCTACGCGGATCCCAATGCGCGCGGCGGCAGTGGCAGGATCGCACTGGGGGGGGGGGGGGGCGCTACGTCAAGGGGGGGGGTAGCGGGGGCCACGGCGCTCGTCATGCCCCAAGCAATGCAGAAACGGGCTCCACCAGCCCGCCCGCCCGCCCGCAGCGTGGTTTGCGCGGCCCATGCGGCTGCGATTGCGATGGGTGCTCGGCGCCGTGTGGCGCGTCGCCGCAGCCGCGCAAGCGCGCGCGGGCTCGCGCGCAGAGCGGGCGGCGTATATGGCGCGACCGACGCGGCCGCGACGGCGGTGACAAAAAAGCACTTCCCAACGTGTCTCGCAGGCCGCGCGGACGCGCGGGCACTTCCGCGCAGGTCGGCAACTCGCGCGGGCGCTGGGCCGCGGTGGTCGACAACGGTGGACGCGATGATGATAGCCGCGATGCTGGTGGCGATGGTGACGATGAAGATGGCGTGGCGGATGACGAGGATGGCGCCGGCGCGTCGGCGATGAAGGTTTGGGTCGATTCCGACGTGCGCGCGCGGCCGACGCGGGCGAGTGGCCCGCGTGAAGATATGCGATATGCACCGCGCGCCCCCCCAGAACAAAAAAAACAAGCCAAGCGCGCAAAAGCGCCCGCGTTGCGCGAGAGGCCCGCTCGGTCGCATCTGATGACAACGATGAACAAAAAGCGATCGTCTTCATGATTACCAAGAGTGCGCACGCATCTATTCCTTGAGTAGTCATATTGCAACAAGATCTTCGGAATTGAAATCAATGCGACACCTCCATGAGGGATTTCGGCATGCGCTCGCGATGGCGCGCGCGCTGCATCTGTTGCCTGGTTTGACAGGCTTCGTTTGAGAAATCATCATTTGTAATCAACGAGCGCGCGCGTGGCAGAAACGATTTGGGGGGTCGCTGCTGGCTCGGTTGGGTGGGCGCGACTATATCTTTACGACGAGCATGCGCGGTGGGGCAGAAACAGATGCAAGCTGCATGATCCCCAAGGAAAGCAATAATCCCCAAGTGAATCGGTTGTAAGAAACGCGCGGCGACGACGGGGCGGCGACGGCGAGCGCAGAACCGCCAGACCGGCGCCCAGGCCCAGACGACGGGCGGCGGCGACGGGGCGGCGACGGGGGGGCGACGGCGAGCGCGCAGCCGCCAGACCGAACTCCCCCCCCGACGACGGGCGGCGAAGAGGCGGCGACGGGCCCCTGGGCGGCAAACACGGTTGAGACCCGCAGGGCAGCAGGGGGATCTGAAAACGTGAAAAAATATTGCCCCGGGACAGAAATCGCGACTGCGATCATTTTCCTCGCCCTCATCTTCCTTGCGCTTTGAGCCCGCCCTCCTGGGGCCTCTAAGTCGCCCAAAACTGGTGCGAAAAACTCCGGGGGCAGTCTGGGCCCCCCTCCGCCTCCATCTCCATCCTCCTTGTTATTGTCATTGTTTTTTTCGTCGTCCTTCCCTCCCCCCCTCTTCTCCTCCTCCTCTCCCCCTCTCATCCACTCCTCTGCCTCCTCCGCCCTCCTGTCCCCTCGGGCGCCCGTGGAAATCTGGGCGCGCCCGCAGCTCGCTCTACAGCCGCGAAGAACTTCGCATATCCACCCAGAGTGCAGGGTTAGTTTGAAAAAGGGGTCGGGAGGACCAACCACATGCTTCGCCTGAGGCGAAGCCGGTATCCAAGTCTGTTATGCCGTAGGAACGATGGTCCCAGGAGCAGAAGAGGAGTCGCGGAAGCGACGAGCCATGTCAAGCAAAAAGGTTCTCGTTCTCAACGGCAAATAGCGCGCCTCGCGACGGGGCGCGGTCGCGCGTTGGCGGCCAGCCGCTTGAGCGCCAAACGGCCGCGGACGAACGCTCGCCACATCTCACCTTTGCCCAAACTTTTCTAAGAGTCAGCGGGGAGGGGGGGGGGGGGGCGAAGCGCGAGTCCGCCCGCCGCCAGCTATGCAGCAAAACGCTAAAATGCACAAGGTAGGCGGCAGGCGGGCTCAATGGAAGCAGGTTGGCCCGCGTGCATGTCACCTCGCAGGCACGGTACCTCGCAGGCGTGTTGCCCTGCAGATAACTACACCTCAGGCGGCTCAGATGACGTTGTCTGGCCAGCCCTGTAGGGGGTGTCTTTTTCGGTCATGCTTGAAGACTTGCGCTTTTTCCATGACTTGTAGGAGCATGTCTCTGTCGATGTTCCCCTTGGTGTGGCCATGCGCCAGTCGCGTCGCGAGTGTCGCGCCGCTGTGCACAATGTGCGACGCCTCGCTCCATCATTTGTCGCGCCCAACGGATGTGCCTCAAAAGTGTGCACTCAGTCGGCTTCTTGCGGTCTCCGCTTGACAAGGACTTGCAGACATATTCTGCATCGATGGTCAAGGTGACCAGGTGACCTCAATGCCCAGGCCGCCCATCTCAAGTACATCCTTCAATTGAGCGGGCGTCGGCGGCCCTGGGTGGAGCTCGCGCAGAGCGACAGTCGTGGGATAGGAATCCCCCAAATTGCGGGCCGCTGCAAGAGTTTCCGTTGAGTAGCTCGAGCGGAGCTGCAAGATGATATTTACAGTGCGCGTCGGCAAGATGGACGACGGGTTTGCCCCGCGAGTGCCGTGGCAATTGACTTCGCCATCGGCATCTCCATGCAGGCGCCGGTTGCCGGAGTCGCCGCGCGGGTCGGCCTCGCCCGTTGGAATCCTCGCTTGATCGACGATCTTTTCAGGGCAGGCCTGCAGCTTCCTGGTAATCGCGTTCAGTCGCCGCGCTTGCATGGTGGTTGGCCCTTGGACGCGCTGCAGTGATGCAACATGTACCTTTAACCGCGCTTGTGTGAAAATGGCGTAAGCCAGTTCACCTCTGAGATGGAAAAAACATGTCAGCAACAATATTCGATGCCTTGGCCTCGGCATCTGCGCCCGTGAGTTCGCGATGCTGGATTTGACATAGCTGTTTACTGTATTAATTTGGGTCCAAATGTGACATTGCCGCTGCTGCCCTTCGCATATCTCACGGCGCAGCTGGTATATGTATGTTTGTTGAGTTCACAATTCCCAGAGGTATCCTCAACGCGCTTGACGCACTTGTCAATGGTGTCCTCGGCACCGGCCATGTTTGCGTCATCGACGTGCTTGGCCGTAAGAAAGTTGGAGCTTGTTTCGAACTCCTCGTCGTAGGACGTGGGTGAGAGACCGCGACCTCTCGGGGTCTTCCTGCGCTTCAATGAGAAGGCTCCTGGTGCATCCTTGGTACCAGTACCTGGTTTGTGGCGCTGTAAACAGTGTCTCGACACGTCGCAGTGCTCAAAGCCTGACGAGGGATCTGAGCACAAATGCTGAGCCAGGTGGCAATGTAAAACACACCGCGCGTTCCTTTTTACCAGTTGCTTCAGCGAGCTCCTCATAAGCAAGTCCCGTCAGGAAAGCCATGTTGCTGTCGGGGGAAGCAGTGGCCCATTGCTCCCTGCACGCTGCCGAGCTGGCGAGCAGTCGCTGACTCGGCCGCCGCGCCACCCCTGAAAAAGTTCCCACGCCGATGGCATCGAGGCCCATGGGCCCCCGAAGTGCCAGGCGTAGTCCGATGGCACGCTCAATATCGCCCTTTCCGTTCTTGACTAACTTCAATTTATATGCGCACCTGGAAGTCATGATGTTTGACGCTTCGGACGTAACGCGTAATTTGAAACGCTCGTTGTCAAACCATGTTCTGGGTTCAGTATATAGGGACTGCGACACTTTGACTGGATTCGCCTGGATATCAGCCTTCGTGAGAAAGTCGCCCTCTTTGACAACTGCAGCTCGTTTAGCTGCAGCGGTCGCATATGCTCGCAAAGTGGTCGCGCGGTCGAAGTCCAATCTCCCGTGCTGTTGTTTGGAGAAAACTACATTTGACATGTCTGCCGCAATGCAAAGCTCTACGTATTGTTCGGGCTCGTCACAGTCCAACCCGTGGAACACAATGGGACATGATATGTCTCGGTTGTGTATATGTCCTGTGGGTTACCCCACGTAGGCAGGTGCCCCCACTGTTCTCCAGCTACTGTAACCAGCGCGCTTTTGTCAGTGATCACCAGTGCGGGTACAGTATAGAGCTCGTCTATTCGAGTTATCTCCAATCGCTCCTTTCCGTCGTGTAATTCTGCGCGCCGCACTTCCATAGTGTGTGCCTCGGGGTCCGCCCCGGATTCCTCATAGATTGTGGGAAGCCGTCCGTCTTCCTGTGGTGGTTCGATTTCTGGGGCCTCCCTGGCGTCGTTGCCTTGCACTGGCTTGTCGGCCAGTTCTGCGAACTTCGTCGCGTCTTGGTCAAAGCTCGTCCGAGCACTTCCTTCTTGGTCGGGAGATGTCCAAAGGTCAAGGCAGGTCGCCCCGCAACTGGACTAGCCATAAGTGCCAGCACAGTCCGTAATGCTGCGTTGTCCGAGCCAATCTCTCGAGCGATCAAATCTTGCATGCGTAGTGAATGTCGTGCGCCACCGTGCTGGACTTGCACGTCGCGGTTCCCAGCTCCCATGATAATTTGCCCCCTTTCGGGATCGTTCCGCGCGACAGGCAAGGGCCCGCTCCAGCCGCCCAAGTCGTCTTTCGCAGTGCGAGGGGGGGGAGGCCCAAACCAAATATTTAGCACCTCCTGGGCGCGCTGTCTGAATTGCTGGGGGGGGGGGCTCGAAATCGACGCCCCTCGCGCAGATCGGCGGGGTCAGGGTCCAAAAACACATGGGATTTGCCACATTTCTGAAAGTCGGTGCCACCCCTCGCGCAGATCCGCGGGGCCAGGGTCCAAAAACACATGGGGTTCACAGCATTTCTGAAATTCGGTGCCACCCCTCGCGCAGATCCGCTGGGCCAGGGTCAAAAAAAAACACAAGGGATTTGGCGCATTTCTGAAATCCGGTGCCACCCCTCGCGCAGATCCGCGGGGTCAGGGTCCAAAAACACAAGGGATTTCTGAAATTCGGTGCCGCCCCCCACGCAGATCCGCGGGGTCAGGGTCCAAAAACACATGGGATTTGCAACGTTTCTGAAAGTCGGCGCCGCCCCTCACGCAGATCCACTGGCCAGGGTCATAAAACACATTAGATTTGCCACATTTCTCAAATTCGGTGCCACCCCTCGCGCAGATCCGCGGGGTCAGGGTCCAAAAACACATGGGATTTGCCACATGTTTGAAATTCGGTGCCACCCTCGCGCAGATCCGCGGGGTCAGGGTCCAAAAACACATGGGATTTGCAACATGTTTGAAATTCGGTACCACCCCTCACTCAGATCCGCGGGGCCAGGGTCCAAAAACACAGGGGATGTGCCACATTTCTGAAATTCGGCGCCACCCCTTACGCAGATCCGCGGGGTCAGGGTCAAAAAACAAGGGATTTGGCACATTTCTGAAATTCGGTGCCACCCTTCGCGCACATCCATCGCAAGGCGTGGTAACCCAAACAGCGAGAACTCCCTCGGCACTTTAATCGCAAGGTGTGGCAACCAAGCCCGTAAACCATACACGTCTTACCAATCGCCAGGTGTGGTAGCCCCTCTTGTGATCAGTTGGTTTTGCTGATTGCGAATCGGCTTCGCATGAAGTTTCGATGCTGCTTCACGACAGCGCCAAGGCCCCATGACTTAGCTCTTCCACAGCCCATTCTCCGAGAAAGGGGGCCGGCGGCAGGGGGCGAAGCCCTTGCGGATAATCAACCAGGTCTCCTTCGTCATAGTGATGCTGACCAGTGATGGTCGTCTTGGTGCGTAATGCACGGCTCGTCTTCGCTATTGCAGTGGCTTCAGTGATGGCATCAATGCTTAGCCGGCGGATGGTCTGTTTTCGAATATGATCGGATGTATCCGTCTGCTGTTCGTGGTCCAGAGCAGGCGAGCGGGGTGGCATCGCTGGTTGTCGGCCGAACAGTGCGTCGCATGGAGATGCCTCGTCGTGCAAAGTAAACGCCTTGGCAGTAAACAAGGCCTTATACAATGGCCGGGCGAACACAAGCGGAATATCCAACCTATTGGGTTCAACCTCCACGGTGTGAAATAGGCGTCGTAATATGCCGCGTCTGGCTTCAGTGGTCGCACCGTGCTGACCGCGCGCACGCATGCTCAACTGTGCCTTTTTTCCTTCAGGTCTGCCTTTGCAGTGTCGTTATTGACGACACCTTTTCCGCCAGAGTAACGTGCCTTGGCGGGTCCGAAGTGCATCCAGCACTGATGGTGCACGTCTAAGATGCTGGTCATGGTTTCACCTGGCATCTCGATTCCAGCACCGCCTTCCACCAAATTTAGCCTAACGCTGTCCAGACCAGCCTCGGTTAAGATAAGCTTTATATTGGGCTCTTTGGCGTGGGGCCTCTGCAGATGTAGTCATCGTAACTCGCGCGTTGCCGCGCTTGGGTCCAGGCCGCGCAAGCTCTGTAAACAAATTTGCTCGTCGACCCGCGACGAGTCCGGAAGCCTTGGGCAAGAAGGGGTCACCCGCAAGTGGTGGTGGAGGTGGATCACCTCCCTGTTGTCGTCCACATCTGGCTACTATTTGCGGCAGTCGTCTGTGGCCATCCGAGCTGCCGGCCCCGGTTGAGGCCATTTGCCCCGCAGTCGGTTCAGCAACGTGTCTACCTACTGTGATGTCGTGGCTGCTGGCGCGCGCTGTCGGCCCAGCTGCTAGAGGAAAAAGAACTATGCACATGCACCGATTCTGGCCAGGCCCATCCTGAGCCCAGGATCGGTGCATACGCCCTCCTACCTTGGCCAGGAAGGCATATGCACCGATCCTGGGTCAAGGATGGGCCATGCCAGGATCGGTGCATGTGCATAGTTCTCTTCGCCCGAGCTGCGGAGCCAGGCCCCGGAACTCGTAGCCGCGCAGTTTGTTTGGCGGCTGGTGCCTCGGAAGCAACAGCCGCCGCAGGAGGGTGCGTCGGCAGCAGCAGCCGCCGCAAGTGGTGCTGCTGCCGGTTCGGCAAGGGCTGGGGGCCCCTGTCCGCGGTTGTCAGGCGGCTCCCACTGTTTGGTTAACTTACACTTGCCGGGTGTAAGTAATGGCCAGGTTCCGCAGTTTGGACACTCACAGTCGTAATTCTCTGTGTCGTACCACCTGCAGATTTGGGGTCTCTATTATGTGATGGGGGGGGTGCACGTTGACGTTATCAGCGCACGCGAGACAACCCTATCCTCATGATGGCGGTCTCATGATACATCCATCAGGATGTCGAACGATAGTTGGATCATCCAGATCGAATCCACGCGTGTTCGTGGCACGAACAAATGACGTTTGAGGATGGTCATGGAAAGGATCACGATTAACTGCGAACGCGACGTGTGCACTGCGAGCTGCTGCAACGAAGAGGGATTGCACCTTCGGAGTGCACTGGGCTGCCCTGGCCAATTCAGTGTTGCAAAACGAAGCATTTTGATAATCCGTGCACCGTGTTTTAACGAAGGGTATTCATAGTAGGCGGCGGGCGGCCATTATCTCCATAGGTTTTCGTCTCAAGACACTATGGGGGCCACGAAGACCCGTGGTGAATAGGTCCGCGTTGACCTTGCGAGTGCCCTCGCGCTTGGCCTGTGTCGCCCATGGTGGTACTTCGTCCACCCAAGTACCCTTTTGTTGACCTCGTAGATAGAACCGCCAGAGATCGCCTCGACGCACGGCAACCCTTCCGCACAGTTTGGTGTGTGGAAGGTCCTCATTGTGATGTTCATGCCGCGTGTCGTAGTAGGGATGTGAGTCTGGCTGTTCTGCAGTTGGGTTGTAGGATAAGTCTTCACGCAACATGCGCCCAAGTAGTTGATCACGGCATCCCGGACTTCCTTGCTCCCAAGGCCAACGCAAGAACGATCGCACAGGTTGCCCCCTGACCATAAACCTCGGCTGAAGGCTAGCTGCGATATTCCCCCGTTGCCTCCGCGCCTTTCCAGCGCGTCTACCTTGTTGTTTCGCCCGTAGCACAAGAATGGGACCATGGAAAACACGTCGGCATGCGCGTCCGCGAGTAGCCCCGCTGATAATGGAATGAAGGTTCATTCGTCTTCATCACTGTCGGAGTCTAGAGGGACGTCAGTGTAGTATGCTCTACGCCCGAAGCCCTTCAGGTCCTCGCCGCGGTCGTCGCAGCCGTCCTCGGCCTTCTTGGGTATCTTGCTTGGTTCGACGCCAGCTTCATTGCCAGCTGTCTGCTTTCTTTCTGCTTCATCCGTGCATCAATGGGCATTGCTGTCTGTTGTTGCTCAATCGAGGGGAAAGGAAGACGATCGTCATCGACGGTCGCAACTCGCCTTTGGCGCTGTCGCTGCCCCTCGTTGCCGAGCAGGGCTGGGGCCGGAGGCTCCTAGTATAATCGAATGCGAATGTTTGTTGATCCGCTTGGCAATGGCGCAGTGTAGTTGCACCCGATAGGTCGGTCCTGAACCTTCATATCCTGCGTGGAAGTATTGTTGTCGACGTGCATTGTCACCCGGCGTACCACATGGCCCCAATGAGGGCCATTCTTAGGAGACTAGACGTAAGTCAGGGCCCCCTCGAAGGTGCGCGCTGGGATGTACAGCGCTTGTGTGATTTCTCTGTGTTATATGACTCTCTAATTTGTCAATCAGCCGTGCAAACATGATGGCGATCGTGCTGTTTTGCCATTCCGCCCTCTGGGCGCTTGGGCCGTGCCAATCAAACTCATGTTCTGTCTGTCCAGCAAGTTTCCTCGCAATTTCGCAATGCGTTTCCACGGATTGGCGGGAATGCGCGCGCTGGTGGCTGCCACCTGTAAGTACGAGCCGCTTGGCGAGAGACTCGAACGATCGAACTTCAGCCCGAAGTAACGACGTCGCCTTCGCATGACTTGCAGGCCTAAATGTTCAATGGTATCACGCATGGGCCCCATTCTCCAGAAGTAACCTGGAAGTCCAGTGAGTACAATAGATACACGTAAAGCCCGATCTTTGACCAACAGATGTTGGACACGCCGGCAAAATGGCCCCGTCCGCTATCCAGGCGATCGCACACGCCAGTCAGCGGGCATTGCCGCCCATAGCAATTGATGGCACCCCGAAAGTAGACCACCCAAGTATCGTGTACCTGTAGAGGTCATAACCTCTGAGTGCGTGATGCGATCACACATGGGCCCTCGAGCTCAGAGTTCAGCGCAAGCTGTTCGCATATCTTCAATAACAAGGGCACGAGCATGGAATTGATGAGATGAGCGATCTTTTTCAGCGGCAGCAGCGCAGCCAGGCCCGCCGCTGTCCCTGGCGCGCGCGGCCGGCGCCGGGGAAAAGTGTGCTGGTGCCTCCGCGCCTGTAGACAGTGCCGCAGTTGTCGGCCTGTCCGGGCAAGCACGAGCGGCCGTGGCGCGCGCCTGCCCCTCTCACTCATTTTCAAGCGATGGGGGCGTCCAAATGCCCGTGCCATGGGCCGCGGAATCACTGCTCGATATATATATATATATATATATATATGTATATATGAATATTCTCTATATATATATATATATATGCCACTGTTCTTGGCAGTGTCGCTCGATGCAGCGAGTTGCCCCGCAGTGGCAGGCTGCCCCGCGTCGCTGTTGGGTGGCATCCACTTGCTGCCCCCCTTGCACATGGCCTGATGGACCTTCGCTGGCAGGTTCTTCGCGGCGAAGTCCTGATCAGCGGGCGTGGGTTTGCCACTATATAACGTGTTCCTGCGCCACCAAGTCTTGAGAGTGTTGTCCACAATGGACTGACTCGCATATGCAAATGTCTGCCAATTGACGGCGTGGCCGACGCTCTGGTGTCCTGGGAAATCATGCACGCGCGGGCGTCCAGAGGAGCAGGCGACCCCGCGCTTCTTGACGCAGGTTGCCCCGCAGTCGGCTCCGTGTCTGCAGTCTCCTCGATGAGCACGGGTGTCTCCTCGCATTGAGGATTGGCCGTGATGGTGGAAGCCGTCGATCCATCGGCCTCCGCTGCAACGCCGTACTCATCAACCTTGATCGCTCGGTGTCCTGATGTTATGTCTATATATTATCAGATCAAGCACCCTGGCGCCCGTTTCCAAGGAGGAGCCTGCCTGTGCATGCCGTGCCTGGGATGATCACCTTTTCGAATCCATTTTCAAGGATCGGGATGGCCCGCATGTGCGCCATGCTCCTCAGCCCCAAGATTGCGGGCAAGTTCTCGCCAGACCCCTCGGCCACGTTGGCCGAGTAGGTGTCTAGCCTCGCGATAGCGGGTTTCCCCGCAGAGTCTCCTTTGCATGTGCAAGCTAGTTTTCAATGTCCTGACGCCCTGCAAACTGCAGCTCCTTGGTCGGCCCCAGTAGCGTATAATATGTTGTTTAGGCTTGGTGTCTTGATGTCGTGACCATGCGAGCGTGATGCTCGCTCACGTGCCTGCGCAGTTCTCAAGCCGATTATGTTTATGTTGCTACCGTGTCCAGCACTAATCAACATTCCATCAATCATGGTCCCACTGTTTGCCAGGGCTAACTCATGTGGGTTACCGAATATGCCCGGCACGAATGGGCAACGCTGCGTCGCGCGTGCCCGCGAGGCGCCTTTGGCCCAATATCTGCTGATTCCTCGTCATAGAGGTAAATGCGTTCATGTGTTCTTTGTTCTCCTCTTATGTAATTGAACTTTGCTGGAGAATCCCTTCAGAAGGGTACTCATTCTATCGAGAAGTTCTCAAAAGGTGCCCTCATCGGAACGCGCTGCGTTCTGGCCGTCCGCCTTGACTATCAGCAACGCCTGCAGCACGTCACGCTCGGAAATAACGCTGGCGCCACTGCGTGCACTCACTGGGCTCTCGGTCCTGCGCGAGCGCTGCGGGTTTTCCCGCATCCTGCCGCATGGCGCGCTGGATCTTTCCATGCGTCTAAGCCATGCGTAATTTGCAGGTTGCCCCGCAAGTGTCTTTGCAACAGGTGTCCCAGCAATGGCCGCTGACTCGGCCACCAGCGGCAGCTGCGCGTCTTTGTTTGGCGTCGTTGCTGACGATTTTAACCGCGCGCATGGAGGCGCGGCAGGTTGCCCCGCAGGAGCAGCAGGTCCCTAAGTTCATCTGCCCCGCGGCGCAATTAAACTCGGCTGCGTTGAGACCTGCGCCTCGGCACATGGCGCGCGGTGCCTCGCCTGGGGCGCCCCCCAGCTGTCAGCCCGCGTGTGCCTGCGCAGCGCGGCCCCAACAATGCGCGTGGAAGATGTGGCCGCATTGGGGCCTCCATGCCAAATCGTGGCATGCAAACTCTGCGAGGCATATGGCACACTTCGTGAAATCACCGTCGCTGATGATCGGTGGCGTTGCTGATGGTCTTGTGCGCGATTGCCGCTCAAGTGTAGTTTCTCACACTTCTTCGCGGTAAGGCGGAACTTCAGGTGTAGAAGGTGGCCCCGCCGGCATCGGTCCCATAGCAGGCGCAGCTGAAAGACCCATGGCGGGTTGCCCCGCATATGGGGAAGCAGCGGGCGCCCCCGGGCGGCGCATCATGCGGCGCGCCGGCCGCGCCTGGTTACGCTGTTGAGGTGCGAGTTGCATGGGGAGATGTTCTTGCTGCGCCTTATGGATGGTCAATATTTCGGGACGCAGCTCTCCCAATGTAAGTGCAGCCAGCTCTGAACCGTGTGGAGTCGCATCTAGATCCTACCCGTAATGAGGCACCTGGCCGTGAACACCAGCCTCGTATCCCGCTCCCCTTGTGAGCTGAGACCTATAGAAATCGTCCGCTGTCGCCCTGACGCACGGGTTTTCGTTTTGGCTTCCGACCCGAGGAACCCCTGTCGTGCGCGCATGCGAATCAGGGAACGTGGCCGAATGCATCTGCGGTGCCACCGGCCTATCTGCAGCTGTCGGATCATGGGTCGGGTGGTTTTGTTCTAATGTATCCATGCCGGTTCGGGTGGTTCGGCGACGAATTTGCGTCAGGCACATACTCCCAGGGCGGAATCCATTTTGCATTTGGCAGGTCGATTTCATCCCGCCTCATGCTCTCCATGGCCTCCTGCATCTGTCTGTGCATCCACTGCTGCTGGCCCAGCATTCTGTCAGACCTCTGGGCAATCTCCGTCGTGGGCCTCATGTTGCCGTACTGGTCCATGAGCGCTGGCTGCGACGTCGGCGCAGTCTGTGGCGCTGCAGCACGTGGGGATGCAAAGGCCGATGCGGCCTGTAAGGCCTGATATAGCTGTGGATCCATCCTCATGATTTGGAGTCTGGCTTGTAGAACGTTTGTGCCCCCAGCACTCTGCTGAGTACCAAGCGGATCTGTGGGCCTGCTCACGGGCGCGAAGGAAGCGGGTTGCCACGCGGGAGCAGGCAGCTGTTGCGCCTGATTGCGCCAAGGATCGCCGGTGAAAAGCCCGTCGTTTGGCGTTGCACCACTGGATGCGATACTAGACGCATCAACACTCTGGGCCTAAATCCACTATCCATCAGAACCGTCTGCAGGTGCCCCCGATGGATTCACCTCTTGTAGCATGAATTTCGAGGCATGATGTCCATCTACTGCAGGTGAGTTCAGCGTGGGCACGCGCAGGTTGAAAAAAGAGTGTCTGGTATGACCCATCCCTTCACTGTGGCGGGATCGCATGGATCTTCGTAGCAATCAGTCGTTGCGAAATGAAGCCTTGGCCGGTTGCCCCGCTGAGTATCAACGTGCGCACTATTGACCCATGCTTTCCCAACTCGGTCGCGCACGCGTATCTCCTTGGTGTGATTGACGCGGATAGGTTGGTCAAGGGAACTCACCGGGATGCGGCCTTTATCCCCCGAAGCCATGGCGACGTCGTTGGCGGGTCGCCATGCTAAAATGTCATCACGAACCAAATTCTTGAGACTTACTGAAATCAGAACCTCGGAGTCCATCCGTAGTCCTGACTAGATCTGCCCATCACCAGGCAAATATGGGCATCCATGAATCATCTGTCTGCCTGATTTTTTTTGTTCCCATGGGGTTGCCTTGGCGTCGGCGCGACAGAGCGACATTCAATCTACTCGGGAGGTTCGCCCATGTGGCCCTGCGCGCGAAATCGCGAGGTGCTCCCGCCTCCATCAGGTCTGTCACTCGAGAGCACAATGATTCTGGACATTGAATGCCTGGACTGCTGTGCCCATTGCTGGGCCGCAAGAAGAAAATCGGGCGGATTTCGCAGCGGCAATTAAGCTTTGTCACCCGGGGTCGATTCTTTTGCGTGCCAGAACTTGCATCGACCATCTCGCGCATTCACAGCACAGCTAGTGCGTGCATGCCGAATGCCCACCCTGGATGGATTTCTAAACTGCTTCCACGTGATGATCACGAGGTGTTCGTAGTCCTTTGGTGGCCCAATTTCCATCAAATCACTGAAACACGCCCGGCCGTCGAACGGGTCGAATGAGGTAACGCATTCCGTAAACCGAAGCGAGATATCATATATGTACATGCTTTTGCCGAGAGGCTGTACTGAGCCACCCCGAGAATTTGCGTTGGTCTTTATTATTTTTCGGTTGCGCCGCGTTCACGTTCGCATGGCATTGCGCCCTCGACAGGTATTCAGTCTCAGTGCTGTAGCAGCGGGCAGGCTCTTGCCGCGAAATGATTGCGGGCACGCTGACATTCGATGGCTCTCTCTGTCACGCATGTCGCTGTGCGCGCGGTTGGGAACTGCACTGCCCCGCATCAGATCGAGCCATCGTCGGCATTGGCCCTGCATGCTGGGTTAACCATCGCCAGTTGGGGCGTGCCCAGTGTTTCCCAGTAGCGCCTGCTTCCCTCATTTATCTCAGGGATAATGGCAAATTGCCCCGCCAACGCCGATGCAGCGGATGTCCCCGCGGAAGCCGGAGCAGCAGCGGGCGCTGTGGATGGTTTTGCACTTCCGCATGGGTTACTATACTTTTCGCGGATAGCAAACTACCGGCGCCCGCTCACCTTCGGAGCTGCCCCCAGCGCCTTGGGCGCGGTCTGGGGCGTCGCCCCTTCCGCGTCAGGCTGCGAGGCATGGGGCCTGGATGCGCCGCCCAACGATGGCGCGCGGCCAGCTCCCTGGCAAGCCCTGCCAAGCGCGGGGCCGCGCCGTGTAGCGGGTTCCTTCGGCTGCAGCGCTGCCGCCCTGGAGCCGCTGCGGCCGCCGCGGCTGGCCCCCTGGAGCATGGTCCACGGGCGGGTTTCCCCGCTGACCTGTGCGCTTTCTTGCCCCCCAGGGTCGGCCTCTACCGAGCCGGTCCTCTTCTTCGATCTAGGTGGCCTTGGATGAGGTGGCCTAGGAATACTCAATGATGGAGATAGATCAGTTTCCTTCTCCGTTCGCTTCTTCTCAGAACTTCGGGGGCTTCGGGGGCCCGTCTGCTTTCTCACCGAGTTTTTCCCGCGCTAAAAGACTCAGCGGGTTTCCCCGCGCCCCTGGGGGGATCGGTCTGGCGAAGGCTTCTTCGTAGGTTTGTAAAGTGCCATGTCGTTAATATTCGCCTTGCTTTTACAATCCAGCTTGTGTCTTCCATCGAGCAGCTTGCCTCGCACCTTGGGAGTGCCCCGCCAAATACTTCTGCAATAATACGCCACCATCGCACGTGGTTTCAGGGCCATGTCCTCCGCTGCTGGATCAGCGATAACCAAATTCGGAACAGTGGTTTCGCCATTGTAGGACTTATGTGAATATTCCGATCCAGACGGAGGCGCAGGGGGATCAACAGCTGGCGCGAGGCCAGAGGCAACCTTTTTTTATCAGCCTCGGGCTTGCCAGCGCCTTCGTGGGAGGAAGAAGGGGGTTGCCCCGCAGAAAAGTCCGCGTGTGCTTGGCGCGCGGTCTGCGCCGCTTAAGTCGGTGGTTCGCATCGAGCTCCCCCCATTCTTGCTCGGCGCGTTGTGCCTCATGATCGTCTAGCGGCTCATAGGTGCCCTTGGTCAGGAGTGCTCCGCTAGGATTGCCGGTCGGGCCCGCCCTGCGCCCTGGGCCACCCCCGCGGGGCCAGACCCGCGGAGTCCGCGCGAAATTGGGGCTCCTTGAAGGGTGCCCCATCGGCCCATCGGGCAATTTGGTCTATGGTCCGCAGAATTTTCGCATTCACACGCCTTTTTTTCTCGATGCTGTTTCCGATCCGCAATGGTGGCTCTTTTTTTTGCGTCCTTCCTTTCCAAAGTGGCCGCGGTCCTAGTGCCGCCTCTTCAATTGGCGCGGGCGAGTTTTGCTCGGTCATCCCGCTTCGCATTGAGCGGTGCACCCCGCGTTCAGTGCGCCTGTGTACCCGTTGTTCAGCCAGTGCTCGGTGCACCCTGTGTTCAGCCAGTGCTTCATGTCTTCCCTTGGTATATTGGCGGGCAAGCCCGTCGCTCCGTTCGCTGACAAGTCTGAGTTGACGAGGGCCATCGGGTTCGCCCGGGCGTTCGTTGCCCCGACGCGGCCTTCCCCGCGAACGCTCCCTTCTAAGCGAATTTCTCTGATCGCGCGGGCGCGGGCGCTGCGCGCCGCTAGAGCGGGCGCGCAGGTGCCTGCGCGAATGACTCCGCCCATGGTGGCATGGCGGGTGGCTCTCGGCTTCCCAGCCTTCTTCGTCGTCATCAATTCGACGCGCGCGTTTTCCGAGCCGGGCGGCTCGGGGGCCGGTCGTGTCCGAGCTCGTCTTGAATGCGCTCAGAAAGGTGGCCTGCGTCACGCGGGTTGCCCCGCAATGCATCGCCGTCGCCGGTTTCCCTGCGCGCAGGGTTCTCGATCGCCTGCTGTCGGGGCGCCAATTTGAGCTCCTCCTCCGTAGCTGGGATGAGGACATCGGAATCTGCAGGCGCCCCCGCCATCTCGTGTTCCGAGTCGGCGGGCATGTCGTAGTCCTCCGTGAACTCTACATGTGCAGGTTGCCCCGCGATAGGAACGCTTAGCCAGTCTGCAAGGACAATCTCATCGTGGCCAACGTAGATCTCCCCGAAGAGCTCGTCGGCGCACCTTGCGGGCATGAGATGGGCAGCAGCCGTGGGGCCACCCTCGGACTCGGCGCGAAGAGGCCCCCAACCGATGCGCTGAACGTCGGAGTCGGATTGTGCCAAATGCATCGACGGACCCCTGCCCCCCCCCCCCACCATCGCTGTTTGGGTACTCGCGAAGAAAATGTTGGGTGCGATGGCAGATATCACGTTCCATGGGATTCCCGTTGGCATCTTTCGGGCTGCCCCGACGTCCGTCGCCCTTTCCCGAGGTGCGCCCGCGGCATCTGCCCCCAGGAATATTTCTCCATATTGTGGTCCAGTAAGGGATACCAAGAATGCTAACATACCTCTGCCATGTAGTTTCAGTTGTTTACCTTTGCCTCAACCCTTACCCTTTGACCTGGGCGCCCGTCGGACGGCGCGTCGCACCTGTCGAATTGGTTTCTTCATACATCGTCTCCTTCGGCGCTTGCGTCTGGTATCCTGAGAATAGCCACTGCGCCTGCCGCTCTTCAGTGAGATACGCACGCGTGTCGGAGCAATCCAGGTTACCATTCCCCTCATCTGATGAGGTGTTAGAGTCGGCGCTGGAATTAAATTCGGACTCAGCGGCTTGCCCCGCCGAGCCTACGAGGGGAATGTCTTGGGCAGGGGCTGCCTTTGCCGACGGCCCCTGATATCAAGCCCAGGGGTCTTGCGACCCCCAGCCCTGTTGGCTTAATCAAATGGTGGCCTCGGTTGGTTGTGGATCGTCATTCCGCGCGTTGTTGGCAGGTTGCCCTGCCTGACTGTCGGTATGAAAGAAGTCAGCGCGGTGGCCATGGCCAAATACACCACCAATGTTGCAAAAGGTTCGCTCAGCAATACGGGCGCGAGCTCTCATGCGCTCTGGTACGGCGTCAAACTGCTGCTGGGTCCACGGCCTTTGGTGCCACAGTGGTTGTAGTGTTTGCTGCGCACGCGACGTGCCAACACCTAGGGCTCTTAACAATGTGATTGACAACATCTGGAAGTTTGGGATCTTAAAACCTGCGGTGCCGGCTTCGCAGCGTGCTATCTCGAAGCGGGCCAGAGCCCGGTCGATCCGTTCTCCCGCATGGACGCGAAAGTCGATGAGAGCTGTCCCCGCGATGAGTTGGCGTTCCTCTTCCAGGTTTTCGAATTTACTGCTGAGGGGAACATGATCAAGATGGCGCCATCGGTTTGGCGACCACCGATACTAACACAAAACAAAATACTGCGGGGGGAACTCTCATGGCCATGGTCCTTGCGAACCCTCCCAGACCTCTCTGTCAAGCTGCAGCCTGTTGGGAAGGAAAGGGTCATGGTGCCTGTGGTCACGTTGATACAGGCATGTGCCTCGCGAGCGAATTCGCGAAAAGGTACGTTACCGGCAGGGTCCCGGTGGGGGCCAGTGGTAATCGTCGTCTCCACCACGCCACCACGCTGCAGGAGTCCAACAGCGCATCCGATAGCGACCCAAAAAAGGCCCAATATGGTAACACCATTAGCCTCGTAGGTCGTAGCCGGTTGTTTGCGGTTGTTGTTTGTGAGGCGGCGTTGCCGTCAGATTGCGTGGGGGTGGAGGCGGCACAATGTCGTACCGCATGTTGCTATGCATCGTATCTTCATAAGAAAATCACCAAGTGGAGTGGGTGGGTGGACTCCAGGAGCGAAGTCGCGCAGAGGGGTGGGACTCAAGTAGGAAGCCCCCGGGTGAACAGAGGCAACACTGCAAATGTCCTTACAATCGTGAGTATGTATACGCATTCCTCAGCGCAGCGCCACTGCACTGATGTCCCACCACGTCAATAGTCCACCAAGTAGTGCCGTGGATGGTGAGGAGTAGAGCGCTAGCTGTCCTCCACAGGACAGCTCCGCTACCAAGCTTGAGCGGGGTCGGGAGGCCCAACCATATGCTTCGCCCAAGGCGAAGCCCATATCCAGCTCTGTTATACCGTATCAACGATCGTCCCAAGAGCAGGAGAGGAGTCCCGGGAGCGACGAGCCATGTCAAGCGAACACGTTTTCGGTCTCAATGGCAGATCGTGCGCCTCGCGATGAGGCGCAGTCATATGTTGGCGGCCGGCCGCTTGAGCACAAACGGCCGCGGACAAACGTTCGCTACCTCTCGCCTTTGCCGAGCCTCCTTCAGGAGTAGGTTCCCTATCCTCACTCCTTCCTCGTCGCTTCTCCTCCTCGTCGCTTCTCATCCGTCCTCCCCTCCCTGCTGCTGCTCCTCAACACAAGTCCTCATCCTCCGCACCTTACTTTGTTATTCTCCTGCTTTGCCCCCTCTCCCCCATATCCTCTTTCCTCATGCTGACTCCTCTCTACTGTTCTTCTCCTCTCCTCTCCTTCCTGCTCCTCCTCCTCCTCCTCCTCTCCCTTGTGCTCCATCTTCGTCCATCTTCCTAACGGCAGGCTGGGGGGGGGTCAGACCGCGAGCGGCGCCGCGGCGTTGGTGGCGTTAGTCAGCAACTCGAGCCGCGGCTCCTGGCGAGTACTTTGGTAAGCCGGAGAGCACACGTCGGTCGAAAGAAGCAGGTAGTAACCCACAACATGCGTTTGAAGTAGATTCGGCCCCGTCCCGCCAGGGAGCATGGAAACGAATGGCCACTCAATACTTGAAGGAGATTGCAATAAAACTGGAATCTGCCATCAACGACCGACGAATCATCGGGCCGGGGACTGGCTGTCGGGAGACGAGATATCGGGGTCGGTCTCTCGGGGAAGGATGGGGGGCAGAGGAAGAACTGCACAGGGGAAAAGGGCGAGGGGGGAAACCTAGCTAGGTGCGCTCGAGCCTCATCTGAAACCCTATCCCTCCCTCCCATCCCTTTCCAAGGCGCTGATACTTGCTCTATCCGTTTACGCGTGTCATAGCCGACCTGAAACTCGAACAAAAAGGCCACGTAGTCTTATGCCCAACCAAAAACGGCGAGCTGCGTGCACAGGAGGAGGTGGCGGGTGAGCAGGAGGATGAACGGGAGGAGTAGGACGAGGACGAACAGCAGCAGCAGGAATTAAGCCCGAATAGTCGGGAGGACCATGAAGACCAGGAGCAGGCGAAGGATGGGAAACGAGGGGGGCGACGGCAATGAAGCAAGACTCGGATCCAGAAAAGTGGCCCGCGCTGGAACAACAGCGCCATTCCGAACGATGGGAGCAAAACGCTGATTCGAAAATGAGGCCCACGCTGTAGCGGAAACAAACAATAATTCGGTGTAAGAAATTAACACGTGAAGAGGGCCCAGTATCTTCCGGACACAGAAGGGAGAGTAGTATTCAGATTGTTAAACTGTAAAAAGGAGAGGAAGGAGGAGAAAGCGGGGAGGGCAGGATGATCACAGCGAGATGGGGGGGTGGGGGCGAACCCCCTCCCGTCCTGTTTCCTCCCTTGCTCGTATCCCCCTCCTCGTACTCCTCGTCCTACTCATGATACTTCCAGTCCTCTTCGTTTTCGTCCCCCTCCTTCGCCCACTCCTCGTGTCATCCTCCTCGTTCTCCTCGTCGTCATCGTCGTCCACCTCATTTCCTCCTGTCGTTCATACGATTCCTTCCTCCCCCCCCGATCCATGGAGTGTGTGCGGCCCGACAAGTTCGCCACGGCCTCCACGAGCTCGGCCGGCGAGGAGAACACGTGCACCTCGCCGGCTCTGCCACTCCACTGCCGTCATGTTTCTGCAGCGAGCCCGCTGTTGACTTTTTTTTGTACCCCCAGGAACGATGAAAACTGCCAGCTGCCCAACTGATGGGACGAGGACTCCACTGATCATAACCTGCTATGCATCCGCCCTCGGCTGCAGAGCCAAACAAATTTGTGTCACAAAGCTCGGTCCCAAAAAATAAATATCAGTCCCCGCCGCGTGGCCGATAACCTGCGCATGTTCGCGCTGAGTACAGCTGGCGGCAGCCTCCAAATCGGGGGCCGCTGGAATGCCCAACGAGAAAAAACTATCTTCTGAGGAAACTATGAAGATACATCCCGCAAAGACGAAACCCTTTTGAAAACGTATCGGCCGGGCGGCGGCACGGAAATTGTGCTAGAACCCCATACAAGGTGGCTCCAACGGCCAAACTAGTAAACCCAACAAAAAAGAAGGCCAGAATGGAGGGAACAAGGAGGAGGAAAAGAGGAGGGGAGCAAGAGAAGCAAAAAGGAGGGAAAGGGAAAGGAAAACTGCACAGACGGAGCCAACACCAGGGGCAGGTTTCCGCCACTGCTTAGGAGAACACGATCCCAACAAAATGTGGCTATTTTCCTTTGCTGGTATGTCACCCGTAAGGCTTAGCAGCTAAGTGGCCGAAACTGGGCCTTCATCGAGACGGAGCGATATCTCCGCGACACAACGTGCCAAATCCGCATTGAACATAAATTGTACCTCGCATTCTACAAACTAGCGCAGCCGCAACGGCGACAAGACAAAAACACCCAGAGATAAAGAAAATAAGGAGGAGGAAGAAGGAGCGAGAGGCGGCTAACCCTCGCGGCGCCGCCGGCGCGAGCGAGCGCACGGGCTCTCAAGGGGCCCTGCTTTGCCAGCCTGACGAACGGCAGTTTTGAATGCGTGCTCCACGTCGCGCTGTTCAACTGCACCATGCCGAAGTGCAAGATGAGCACTATACAGCGCAAAGTCACTGACCGCCCGAAGCGTTTGCGCCTCCTCGCTGGTGAAATACGCGGCTGCGCTTTCCACGGGCGCGGAAGCCCGCATCCCCAGAAAGTAGCCTAAGGAAGCGGCTGTCGGAGGCCTCGCGAGAGTGCAGTATCCGTGGCTCCACCGATGATACGCGCCACACCCAGCGTACTGTTGTATACTGTCAGCACCTGCGCGGCATCCGAAAACGGACCTCGCCACTCCTTGGCAACGTCGGGCCGTTAGCTAGCCGTTCAGAGCAGTGCGGAAGGCGGCCGCGAAAACACAGGGAGGGGCCGGCATGCGACTGAGGACCTCAGCGTGCTTGAGAAAGCGGCGCATGCGGGCATTGGGAAAAGAAACATCCACTTGCCAGTGGCCAAGACGGCGGCCCAGAAAGACGCCGAGCGTGGCGAGTGGGCGCTCGGCGAGGAGCTCGCAGACTCGCGTTGCCTGCCAGGTCGCCTTGCGACGAGCCAGTTCGGCAGCCATGGCCGAGCGCGACCGGGGCCAGCCTAAGCGGTGCTCCATCTGGTTCGCCTGGTTTGCCGCAGTCTCCTGGGCGAACCAGCAGTTGTTGCCCAGCCGCCGCCTGACCCCGGGAGGCAGCAAGACGGGCCCATCGCGCATCAGCAGACACTCGCGCAGACGGGCTGCCCGAGTACGCACGCGAAGTCCACTTGGCAACAAGTCCTCCATGGGGCAGGTCCGGGCCTGCGCCGCCGCAGTAGCGACGCGAATGTCCTGGAGCTCGCGCGGGGAGTTCAGCGCCCGAAGACGGGCCATAACCACCGGCTGGGTCCGATAGCCCGGGCCCGGGAGGAGGCCCGCCGCTCGACGAGGCCGCAGGTGGAAGGGGGGGGGCGGCGCTGGGCCACGAACATCACCACCGGGGCAATGAACAATACTTCGCCAGATCCTGAATCGCCGTGGCTGCCCGAGCAGGCGCCTGTGCAGCCATCTCCGCCCGGAGCTCCGTCGCCGAGTGCGTGAAGAGAGGCGCGAAGACTGTTTTCTCCTGGTTGAGGCGAAGACCTGAATCTCGCCGCACTCTTCGCAAAGCCAATGGAAGAACGGCCGTTTCAGGGCCGCCCTGGACACGACGAAGCGCCAGGTCATCAGCGCGCGCCGTGACTGCTGCGCCCGGGACACAGCGCTGCACGCGGCGCAACAAGAGATCCGAGGCGACCGCGAATACTAGCGGCGACAGCGGGCAGCCTTGCCGGACGCCGCGGGCGGGCACGACCCCCCGGCACCTCGACCCATCCACCGCTATGTCGCAGGAGTTGTCCTGATACAGCGCCGCTGGCGAAGCGGGCCAGACAGGCTGGCCGGCCGAAGACCCGCAGAAGCCGCAACGCGAAGTTGTGCTCTAAGGACGGGAAGGCGGCCTCGAAGTCGAATAAATTGGCGGATGCCCTGGATTCGTGGATGCACTGCTTCGCCATCTCCTCATCAATGTCAACAATATTTGCGAGCATGGAGCGGCCGGGCAAGAAGCCCCTTTGGGTGGGGGAGACGCGGGCGGCGACCGCGTCTTCGATGACCAGCCGCGCGGCGTTCGCGAGGGGCCTGCTGTCCGGGCTCGCCGCGCTTAATGGCCTGACCTGCGCGACTCCGTGGAACTGCCCCCCATCCTCCGTCCGTTCTGGCGAGCCCCGGGGAATAAAGATCAGCGGCCTACCGTTGCTGTCGGGGGCAAATTCCTGAAGCCGACGAGCACCAATCCCCCCCCCCCTCCCCCCCCCAAGTGTCCCCGAACGTCGCGTAGGGCACCTCCGTGGCCAAACCTCCCACCCGCTTCCATGCCAGAAGGGAGAGGCCGCCCGGCCCTGGCGCAGAGCGGTTCAAGCTGCGGATGGCGAGCCTGATGCGTTTCTGCCGCAGTCTGAAGCTTCTGGGGGGAAACGGGGCGAGGCGCGAGAAAGGCCGCGAATCGGCATCATCGTCCAGTCAAGCAGTCATCGCATATTCGCCAATGCCCCGCGCCCGAAATACCTTGGCCCAGCGCTGACGAAGAGCGTCCGCCACGCCCTCCGGCGTCGCGCGGGTGTCGCCCCCCCCGTCTTGCACTCGCCCCTCCTCGCGTGAACTGTCGCGAATCGTCCTGGCCCGAGTCTGAAAATGAACACGTCGCTGTGGGCCCGTGCCTTCGCGGCCTGAAAGGGGTCGGAGCCGCGGAGGGCCTGGTGAGACTTGCCCAACTCGCCCAGAGCGCGGGGGCGGGCCAAGTCGAGGGCGCGCTCTCGAACGCGCTGCGACTTGCTCGACGCATTCCCTGTGGAGTCACGCGGGCTGCCCACCAGGTCCCGCATGCACGGGCAGCGCATCAAGCAAGAAGAGATGCCTCCTGGAAGACCCCGCTCGAACGAGCATAGAAATCGGATGGTGGTCCCGAGCCGATCGTCGAGCGCCTCGGCCCGCGGGCTTTTCGACAACTCCCCGGCAAGGTAAAGCCCCGCCACTCGCGCCGCCGCCTTCAGGCATCTGGCTGAAGACGCAATCGCCCCCCATTCCCCAAATGCACGCGCCGAGCGCAATCCGGATGCTGGAGAGCACGCTCAGGGATAGGTCGCTGCAAAGCTGGCGCGTGCTGCGGGGCGCGGCGGGCGAAAGCGACCGCTCGGTGCGCCGAGTGGTTGCTTTTTCCACGGGGGCGCGCAGCGTGATAGGTGGCGGTCCAGCTGCTCGGACACATGTTGATCACAATACAGCCTGTCGATGTGGGATCGCGAGTTTGCCGAAGCATGCGCGAAGTCTGGCCGATGCATCTCATGCGAATTGAAAAGGCCGCCCGATCCCAGACTGAAAATGACGCTGCCCCCCTTGATCCCGTCCGCCTGCGTCCTGCTGCGCGCCCAGCGCGCGTCGCCCACTAGGCTCCGCAGCGCAGTTGAAGTCCCCGCCGAGCATGGCGAGGGCGTTGGAAGACGGGGTGAGACGACCTGCGATCCGGGCGCGGAAGAATGCCCGCAGCCCCGCGAAGGACTGGCACCGGGAGCGCTCCGAAGGGCGAACGTCGAGCAAGTCCGCCTCCGCCAGGTGCGATCCCGCGTGGCCATAGACGACCGCAGCATCCAGCGCAAAAGCTGCGCCTCTGAGCGGAAGCGCGGCAACGCGACCCCTCCATATCGCTGGCCATGCCGGCGGAGAGTCGAAGAGCCCCAGGAAGGTCGAGCGCGCGAAAATGCCCACCCTGGCATGCCCAGTAGTCGGGCCGGCGGACCACCAGCATGAACAGCCAGGGAAAGCTCGGCAGAGTGCAAAGTCCCCGGCCGCCCCGTGAGTCTCCGTCAGGAGGGAGATGTCCGTGGAGCGCGTCAGCTGCTGGACGTACCGCATCCTCTGATCACGCCGTGCAGAATCGGCCGCGAACAAAGCCTGGGCATTCCAAGTACTGATCACCAGTTCACCCCGGAATTCGCCAAGCCGACGGTCCGAAGAGGACGAAGTCGGCGGCGGCTTGGAAAGCCGGCCGCGCGGGAGCGCCACGGGGGGGTCCACGCCGAGCGCTCGACGGAGACGCTGCTGCTGGTAGACACCCACCGGGACATCCGCCTGTAAGATGTGCCAGTCGCACTGGCACGGGATGGCCGCGCCCTCTGGAAGGACGAAGGCCCCGATCTGCGGACGAAGGCGTTCCGCGAAGTCAGCCGCCCGAGGAAATAACGACTCAGAGCTCGAAGACGAAGAGAAAGAAGAAGGCGTTGAAGTCGCTGCCGATGGCTGCCAACAAAAAAGCCAGGGAAAGAACGATCAGGGTCACGGTCACCGCGGCGCGACCTGTCCTCGGACAGGTGGAGCCGCATGGCGATGACAACGAGAATGCCCCCCTCGCCCATGCAATCCAAAACGTGAATTCCAGACGGCACCGCGCAGTCAGGCGCGTGCCTCGGGTCGCGGAATTGGGAGGGCACTAAGCCCGCCTCCGCGCTCCATTTCCCGCCCCAGAGTCCAGGTCGAACTGGTCGTTCGCCACCTGCACGCTCACCTTTGTGTGCCCCACCTGTATAAACTGCCTGTGTAGGGCAGCATGATGGCGGGCCACGGCCTGAACATCAGGAAGAAGAACGCGTGCACGTCCCCCTGCACCACCGTGGACCTCAGCAGGAACACGCTCGTACTCGTAGTGCTTCAATATGTCCCCTCCCGTGCTCTCCTGGAACGCGAGACCTGTGGCCGTAGCGGCGCGCGCGAGCAGCGGCCTCATGACCTCCGCGCCGACGCGCCCCAACTTGCCACGAACTGCGACCTCCGTGAGGTGATCGAGGACAGCGGGAGCGCGGTGAACTTTCCTGCGAGTGGCCGCCAGCGCCGCTGGAGTCGCAGAAGGTGTGGCCACCTTGCGGCCGCCTCGGGACGGCTTCCAGCGCGGCCCTGTTGCTGCCGTCGAGGCGCCCGCGTGCAGCACCTGGTCCATCGCGGCCACCCACGTGTCGTTGCTGGCCTCCGTGCGGAGGAGGGCCTTCGTGGAGCTCAGCAGCAGGAGCTGGCTGCAGAGCGGCCAGAAGTGGTGGAGCCCCTTCGCGCTGACCAGGTCCAAAATGAGGGCGTCCGTGGCTGTGTGCAAGGCCTGTGCGCCGAAGAATGTAGTCGAGGGGAGGCGTGGTCGGATGGTTTGGACGATCAGTGTCGCGTCAAACTCTCCGAGGGGTGGCGGGAAGAGGACATCGATCACTATCCTCGGCATCTCTGTGGTATGCGCAGGGCTACGCCGGGGGTAGCGCCAGGTTGCGTCCTGCATGATGGGATCCCGCATGAGGATCGCGAAATTCATCACGTCCTCGGCCCTCATGTCGAAAGACATCGGCTTGACCTCCGCAATCTGCAGCAGGGGAGCCCCGTGCTGCAGCATCCTGGGCGGGTCGCACGCTCCAGCGAAGGCGATCGTGAAGACCGCCAGCCCCATGCGTACGTGCCGTGGCGCGGTAGGACCAGGAAGGACCATGTCCGCGGCTCGTCTGAGAAACCGACGCCTCGGACCAGCGAGGCCCACTTGTCACCGAGCAGCGCTGACCACCAGTTATCGAGAATGTGCTGGACGTCGTGTGCCCCATTGCAGAGCCGGAGCGGCGCCAGCAGCCGAAAGGAGGCCAGGTGGGCGCCAGCAGAGATGCGGCGTAGCAGCGCCGCCCGGCAGCGTGCGGTCGCGTTGCCATCCTCGGGGATTCAAGCGACGACGTGCTGCCCAGCCTGTGTCTGCCAGGCGGCCTCGTCCCCTTTTCGAGCATCGTCGCCAACGCCCGCGTGTGGTCTCGATCGTAGGCGCCAGCCTGGGCCGGACCCAGCAAAGATGACCACTGGCTGAGGAACCACGTGTCCTGCCGTCCCGTCTGAGCTTGAAGTAGGGCGAGTGCCTCCGAGCCGAGCTCCTTCCAGAGAGGGAGCGTGCTGGCGCGGAGGCGGCGCCGCTCCTTGAGCACCTGTGGCAGCTCCTCCGTGCAGGCCGCGGCAGCCCTCTGGAATCTGCTGAGAGCAGCCTCAGCCTCCTGTTGGTCGGCGGTAGGCCAGGCAGCCCGACGACTGAGAGCACACAATTGTACGGCCGTGCGCTCCCGCGCGGCCAGGGCCTGGGCCGTGTGCGCGGGGCCCTCCAGCGCTGCATACCCCAGCTGCTGCCACGGGTCCGACGCGGACGGTGCGTAGCCGAGCTTGTGAGGGATATTCTTGAGCGACCGCCAGTCCGACGGGTATTCGACCGCGATGCCGTCGCCGTCCGTCCGGGTCTGTGCCGCGGCTTGGACGAGATCGAAAAGGCGGAGGGTCTCCTGCTCGAGCCACTCCCGGAACAGCGGACCCGACAAGCGAGCACCAGAGCCGGCGCGATCTTCGGCGGCGGGGTATCCAAGCTGTCGACGTCCAGGTCGGAGTCGACGTAGCCAGCAGCCGCTCTGTGCGCGGGCAGTTGGGGCCGGCCCTTGAGTAACTCTTGAGCCATTCGCACATCTTGACTCATCCTTCGCACACCTTGACTCATCCTTCGCGGCCCAAGAGCCCGCTCTTGACTCATCCTTCGCACACATTGTCTTCAGAATAACAAGCATTGGTTGTCGACCGCGTCGGTCATTCGCGATAGGGTGGCCTTGCGTTGGGCAGGGCTCCTGGTTTTTATCTTCCTGATCGCTGCGATTCGTCACAAGATACCGCTGAACATGAACGGCTCAATACCTCCATCTGGCCACGCAATTACACAACGAGAGATCACCCTGCCCCGACGATGTGCACATAGTCGATCGGCGTCGGGTCATCGTACCGTGCGCATGCTTTACCTTGCCTTTCGCCAGGAGGAAACGACGAGAGGCTCACGCCCAGAGCTAGATCCACGCGACCAGCCTGTACCACACAAGCTGACATATTCAAACTGGGAAGTGACACTAGGTGTCCAGAGTGGCTTGGCACGGATAAGACGGAAGAGCACGTCCCGAGCTCTCGACCCAATCAGATCGGACGGTGAGGGTTCGGGTGCCTCTAAGTGGGGCAGACGTGCCAGTTGCAACGTCTTGACGACGCTCGCGTCTCAGGGCCCTTTCTTTCTCCCTTTGGTCGGTCCTCAAGCCACAATTCGGGCCTAAGGCGGTCGTTCGGAACGGTTCTGGGCCACAGGAAAGCCCTCGACGAGGCGCAGCCGATGGAACACAACTCAGGGGCTGGAGGTGGACGCGGACCTCCGCAAAAAGGCGAGAACTGCAAGAAAGCAGAAAGAGCATGCGACAACATCTGGGTGACGGACAGAAGCGGGCATTATGCATGGCGATGAGGCCACATTACGCGGTGGTTTGCGCGTGCTGCCAGCGCGGCACACCGCGTGAAAGTGAGCGCTTACTTGCGACCTTACGCTGGTGACTTACGCGCGAATGTCCAGGTCGACTCCGTTTCGTTACGTCGCTTCTTTGGATGTCGGCCTCCCACCGGCTTGGACGAACAGGCCCAATAGGCATTCCTAAGCGCCTCAAGTGCGCCCCGCGGGCCCCGAAAGGCGGTTCTGATGGCCAAGGAGGGAGGGGGTGAATCGATGACCCCCTCTCTTTCGATCGACGACCTCCAAGATGACCCCAAGAGGCAACTCTGTGTTCCCAATATGCCCAAGGAAGTCCAAGTGTGCTCCAGGACTTTCGAAAAAAACACAAGAGGAACCGCATAACCTCATAATCTCTCCAATAAGCCAAAGATGGCCCCGAGAGAGCCCAAGAGGGCCTCCAGAAAATCTCGAGATCGCTGCCAGTGTCTCATCCTCCTCCTTCTCCTCCACCTCGTCGTCCTCGTCCTCGTCCTCCTCTTTCTCCTCGTCCTCCCCCTCGTCCTCTTCCTACTCGTCTTCGTCCTTGCCCTCCTCTTCGTCATCGTTTACGTCCTCCGCCTCGTCGTCATTGTCCTCCTCCTCCTTATTATCCTCGTCCTTGCCTTCGTCCTCGTCCTCACCAGATGCATCCAAGAGTCCTCGTCCTCGTAATGCTCCTCTTCCTCCTCCTCCTTCTCCTCGTATTTGTGCTCCTCGCTTTCACTCTCGTTCGCGTCGTCCTCATCCTCGTCCTCTTCGTCCTTGTCGTCCTCGATATCCTCCCTCTCCTCTAGTCCACGTTCTCGCAATTGACGCTACCTCTTTTGTAGTCGATGGTCTGCTAGGGCCCGGGGGCCCAAGAGGGCCCAGAGGGAGCCCCGAAAGCCTCAAACATGGCTCCAGGAGGGCCCAATTATGCTGTCAAGAGGCTCTCAAATATCCGCGTGGGCCTGCTCAGGCTCATCCCGATATTCGGTTTAACGGCGACGCCACCTCTTTGTTCCACTGATTTTTCCTACATTTATTTGATCATGGCAAGTCGCCAAAACATCGCTTCTGGATGCACTGGTGGGGATGCGCGAAGCGTCAAGCTTTCTTTTGTTTTGCGGGTCCTGGAGCCCATGAAAAGCCTTCAGAAGTCAAACAATTCAGAAGAGCCAGTCGCCCAGATTCGCGTTCCGGACGCTGGATGTCTAGGGACCAGGTCGCAGC